>JAJLRJ010000005.1:3624157-4069157 GCA_024195265.1 Dendrophyllia cribrosa
TAATGGTATTAATGTATGGTTGTTTTCAATATTTATAATATAGACTAGAAGCTGCACGGCCTCTGATTGGCTCAGTAAAATGGCGTGTTTTTATTTTCAGGGAATAAAGCATAGAAATTGTGATAGAACAGCGTGTTGTATTGATTTGGAAGTAGAGGGGGGCCGTCTCCTCTCTTTTTTTCCACTCGCATCGCAATTGGCCATTTCCGAGTTACGTTATACGTCGTTGTCAAAGCGAGGCTAGGTGCACAACCTTTCATTTGAAATGGTTTTTTATTCAAATGCAAATAAAACTCATCTTCATATGAAAGGTTGTGCACCAAGCCTCGCTTTGACAACGAGGCATAACGTAACTGCCTCGTTGTCAAAGCGAGGCTTGGTGCACAACCTTTCATATGAAGATGAGTTTTATTTACATTTTAATAAAAAAACATTTGAAATGAAAGGTTGTGCACCTAGCCTCGCTTTGACAACGACGTATAATATTAATAATATAATATAATATAATATATTATATAATATAATATAATATATTATATTATATAGTATAATATATAATATATTACGTATACGTACGTACGTATACGTAATACGTAATATAATATATTACGTCACGCGCGTGACGTAAGGTTCATTTTATTAAACCGTTTTTATTTTATAAAAGAAATAAAAAAACTTGTTCCTCGTGCATTGTTGAGTTATATAAGCACTTGGGAATTTTTAAGAACACTCGAGAAGTGCGAGAAGCACTCGCCTTTGGCTCGTGCTTCTCTGCACTTCTCTCGTATTCTTAAAAATTCCCGCGTGCTTGTATAACTCAATAATGCACTCGGCGCGTTTTTTATTTCTTTAACAACGCACAAGGAGAAAGTTTGCTAATTCCTTTCATTATAAAATGTCGTATTATTTGCGCGCGCTCATACTTGTAACGTCCGTCGTTAAGGCTGCGTGCATCATAACTCGATAAATTAATCACACGTGAGGTAAGTCGCGTGTTTTAATTATCATGATGTAATAACCTGGATCTGACCAATTATAGCGCACGCATTTTTTGAACTTTTTATAAATTGTCATCAGAGGCCATAGTATGTCTCCTAATCCTGATGTCATAAGACACCTCGGGTGTTGGACAACCTCCAGCTCGTGCTTTATACATTTCAAATGCCCATCGTGTTTCAAGACAGTATATTATATGGCTTGGTCTTCTTTGATTGTTAATTAAAATCTTCTATTTTACTGCATGCATGTGGCTAAATAATGAGTGTATCAAAAACATGTGTTTGGATTGTCACAGACCTGTTTCCATAGTAATCTATTTCATAACACTCTATTCATGCTCAGTTGAAATAAGATATGGGAAATAATATTGCTCAGCGGTCTAAGCCAAGCTGGAACAGCTTGGCTTAGGGTAGCAGTGTTTTTGACCCACGCGAATTTTGTCAGGGTGGGCGGGTGGGCCGATCCCTCCATCACTGCTCCGCTGGCTGAGACTAAGCACGAAAGGAGTGCTATTCTGCTTTGACTCAGTATTTATACCCTTAGGACACCCTTCTGCACATGCCTGCGTGCATTGAATCGCAAAGGATGTGTTAATTTAATGTATTTCAGTTTCGCATATCATTAGGAGTGTTATGAATAGTAATCTATTTCATAACACTCTATTCATGCTCAGTTGAAATAAGATATGGGAAATAATATTGCTCAGCGCCACTCACGCCATACTGTTCAACTTTATTTCATGACAAGCTCTTTCCTTTATTTCTTACTTACAACAAACATCAATTTATCTATGAATACCCCAAACCTTACAATTCCCAAACCTACCCAAAACAGTATATTGGTAGATCACAAAAACGTCTATTACATAGCTAATCTTGCTTATCAGTCTGAAAAGGTCTCTTCTGTGAACTAATAGATGGAAAAGCGCAAAGGAAGCGCTTCAGTTCATTCATGTCCGTCCATGTATTATTAACATTCATCACTTCACTGGACGCTAGTTTAGCAGAAGCCCCAAAAGGGTTCAGTACTTTTGCTAACTGTAGGTAATGTAAAGCAGTGTGCCTGCGGTTCCACCCAACATGATCCATTATCTCTGTTAATTCTGCCCCTGACAGAGCTAAGGTTATTGCGCACCCTGATCGAAACCCATGCAACGTTTCGCCGTCATTCTCCCCCATTTCATTTAAATAAAATTTAAGTCGGGCCTCTGCAGTAGCTGAAGTAAGGGAGGCATCCGATATCCCACCATCAGGTGTTGTTGGGCGGAATAAATAGCCGCGGGTAAGGTCAACCTGCATTCCCCGAGCAATATCAACATAACGTTCAATGCCTCTAATGGGACAAATAACGGATTGTGGATTTCTTCTTATTCCAAAAACATTGGAGTCACCATCCCTTAGGGTTTTCCCCCACACATGATTAAACAAAAACCCATCATCATTGGGAAAACGCAAAATTTCAGCTACCTTAACTTGGCCCAAGTCCCCGGGGCGATCACCACTGAAGAAAACTGTTTTGAAGTAGGCCTGGTCCCGAGCGATAATGAAACATTGCAGCGGCTTATTAATGGATTGTACCAGGCGCTTTTCCAAGAAAAGAGAAAGCTGGGTAAGTTTGTCAATAAAGAAAGGCGTCGCCTGCTTAGGGGTTACCCTTGCCCTTAATTGCTCCGCAGTCACCACACGAAGATAATCCTTAACGGATTTATCTGCTGCAGGATTGCCTAATCCCAGCCTTTTATCCCATTCACCCTCCCTCCCAATGGCGTGAAAAATAGATCTTAGTTTTCCAATATAAGAATCTACAGTTTTATAAGATAATCGGAAAGGACAACCACAAGTTTGTTTACCCCGTTGCCCAACAAATTTGCAACCATTGTGATGGATCTGCGTTCGACCATCCTTATCCTTGAAAATGAGAAAACGGCATATATCCCGGGGAGAAACAGTAGCTAAGGACACTTGTCCTGGCAGGGCTGATAAAAAGGTTTCTAATTCCTTTTGTAGGGAATCCTTTTGTTTCGAATAACTAGTGGCCTGATCAAAATTCAATAATTGCTGTAACCGTTTATCTAAAGAATCAAGATCAACTTTTAATGTATCACTCTTCTTCCCTGAGGAAAAAATCTTTCTCTTGTAACCACAATACTGGCAAAATCTGAAGTCACTGTCATTAGCCCGACTACAAACAGGACAGCGAACAGATGGTACAAATAGTTTGGCCACCAAAGGGAGTTCCTAAACAACAGAGAATATAAGAACAAAAATCAATCTAAGTTCAGTAGAAAACGTCTAAAAAACAACCGAGAACACCCAAAGATCTCCCGGGATTCCGCCTGGGCGTGGGATCCAACCTTGATTCGAAGGTACAAGAAGTACACGGTCATCCCCTGTAGAAGCCATTTTCACTGCTTTGTTTGCATGACCATGTAATAAAGGCCACCAATATTTTTTAGGGTAACTGTCCAAAACAGCGATTGTGCATGCTTGTTTCATCCTTCGTAAATAGCGTAGGACTGGACCAACCAAGACTGGAGGTGGAAAAACATATGGGCATTGCATGAGAGGCCCGAATGCTGTCAGATCCTGGGCAAAGAAGTTAACACCCGCAGACCCTGGGGAAGAGACCGGAGTAAAGTGAGGAAGACTGTTCCCAGACCAGTCCTTTTGTACGTTGGAATCCAACGACATCAGATCAAACGTGTGCCCCGTAGAGCCCCCAAATTCTCGCTGAACTTTTTGCCACATACTATCTGCCAGGCAGTAATCCGAAGAAGATCTGTGTCGAGAGGGACCATCTGCCGGATTATCTGCAGATCGGACATACAAAAGATGCAACAAGACATTCAGAGCAGCAGTCGTTGAAAATAACACCTTCATGGCATTGTTTAGTTGTGCACTCCTTCCACCCTGATTGTTCCATGCGTGAATAACCGCCTGATTGTCAACATGCACATCGACACGCGCATTACGGACTTCATCCGAGCACGATAATAGCATCTTATTAATCGCCATGGCTTCCTTTGTTGCAATGTCCCATGTGCACTCTTCCTGAGACCAATAATCAAAAATCTGACGGTGATTTGGAGAAACAATCGTAGCCCCCCATCCCGAGGAGGATGCATCCGTTGCCACAGAAACTTGAATATGGCGTTCATCGCGCCATGGTATTGGGTCATCCCAATTTTCAAGGAACAGCCAATGCGCGATCTCTTCTCGCAGAGCACCTCGTAACAAAATCGGCCTCTGGGAACGTAAGCCCTTTGAGATCGCAGCATTCATTTCTCTTGTAAAGAGCTTCGCTGCCGGCACTGCTCTAGCGAAGGAGACACATTTCCCCACAAGGCGTTGCAACGTTTTAACTGAGACATAAGATGACTCAAGTGTCTTATGAATAAGGGTAATAAATTTATCCTTCTTCTCTGGAATCAGATGAAACATTTGTGTCGAAGAATCAGCCATAAATCCAAGATACGGGACAATCTTTGCTGGGATGAGAATAGATTTCGAAAGACCAAGAAAATAACCCAGTCCAATTAAATAGTAGGCGATCAGGAAAATGGCAGACTTAGCAGCTGCATAATTGTGTTCACCTGCCGAACTGAAGGTAGCGTATTCCCCTTTCTCAAACGATACTTGAAGTTGACCATTGTGACGATCGTCAATGTAAAGTAGGCATGGAATGCCAATTGAACGAAAAAAACCAGTTGCTAAGAGACCTGTCGTGTGGTAAACAAAAGGAGAAACCTTCCAACCAAAAGGCAAGGTATTGTACGTAAAAAACCAGCCACCCCATTGTATACCAAAGAAAGGACGGCTACTCTCTGTAAGCAAAATGTGATCATACCCAGACTTATCATCCAACACAGTTTGAAATGAATCTTCCGTTACATAACGAGGCAAGTCATTAAGGGTATCTAGAGTGAAAGGATTGTCCTTCATCCAGAGATTCAAATAGCGTGCGTCATGACAGAGGCGGGGCTTTGACGGCTCAACAGTCAGGGGTAGTACAATGTGCGGCGGAGCCAGCTCTCCAACTCTCCCTACCAAAGATATCGCCCCAGTCCCCAGACGACTAATCAAAGTTTCCTGCACAAAGCGGACAAAAGGTTTGCATGACATGTTGTTTCTAAACAGCTTGTGGGGTGGGCGGTCGGAGTCGTACTGTTCGCCTTTAAACGAGCCCTTGAAATGTCGAAAGTACGGAAAAATAGAAACTTGATTTTTGATCCAATCCAAGACATCGGTTTGAGTCGCCACTTCAGGGCATCGCTCCGCAACTTCCTCCCAAAACGAATAGTGAGCGTGAAGCTCTCCAGCTCTAAAATTACTAGGGTCTCGGAAGGACAACTCATTTACATCCCCAATAACCTCGCCTTGTTCCACACGCGTGACTTTTTGCCCTAGTTCACGCGCTGCCATCTCGCCGCTGACCACTGTGGGGTTCCCCATGGAATCTACCCATTGAATTGCATTCACTCCAGATAGTCCATGAGTGATATTGTTATCGAAGTTTTCGTCATACTCCCAAACCCACGAAATGATTTCCTAGGGAAAACATCAAGAACAGAAGGCATTATTCCCACGGGTGAAACCCCAAAGTAGTCAGCAGAGAGATGACAGCTCCGACCCAGTAATCCTGGGAGGGTAACTAGAGACCCTGTTTTCAAAGCTATCAGAACTCTGAGACTATCGAATTCCTTACTAAGTAGGAGAAAAATCACTCAAATAAGACACAACTGAATTGAAGGTACGTTTATTACCCAAACAGAAATCTAAATCAGGTTAACATATCTTGTCTAGGAAAGTTCACAGTTTATTTTGTGGCAGACTCCGAAAACGTGCCATTCTTCTGCAGCCCCATGCTCCCAGAAGCATCTCTTTTTCTTGCCTCACAAAATTGCTTAATGTGGCCAACTTTGCCACAATAAAAACACGTGATAGACTTTCCCGGATTCCTCGGGAAATTCCTAGCGTTCCTTTCCCGGCCCTCTCTGAAATAAGGGGACATAGCTGCGGTTCCGGCCCGGTTTCTCGACTGATAGTGCTTCTCTACCTTCGCCACACAATCAAACACTTTCTCGTGATCCTTATCTCCCAGAAGGCGCAAGACGAGACTTCTAAACTGGTCTCGAGGAACATCAAGCTTCCCTCGGACTGTTTGATAAACCAAACGATAAAAATTCTGACGATCATGCTTAGTATCTTGGGCAGTAAGCTGAAGCGATTCCAACATTTCCAGGGCCTCATATTTATTGAAATCTGATAAGGGACGAGATGCATAGGCCATAATCTTCATTAAGGAGTTCTCTACCGATGATTTAGTCATTGTCTCAACCGTCTGGTTCAACCTCAGGACTTCAGCTTTTAACCTCTAAAAGGAGAAAAAATTCCGAATCAACAACACGCCATGACAAGTAGAACTAATAACTATCACAAATTCACCTCATCTGTCGACCATAAAGAAACACCCAGCGAATTAAGATATGCTCCCTAACGGGACATACCTAGTGAATCTTTGCCCTTGTAAGAATACATGACTTATCCATATCCTTCAATAAACATACCCAGCGTATTCTCGTTTCATGTCTAAGCACGGCGTATAAATGAAAACTCACCCCAGGACTACACCCGGCGTATGAAAACCTGGTGAGAAAACTCACCCCCAGGACTACACCCGGCGTCTAAATCCTGATGAGACCGAAACTCCCCCCGGGACTACACCCGGCGTATAAGACCTGGTGAAACAACTCCCCCCCCGGGACTACACCCGGCGTATAAAACCTGGTGAAACAACTCACCCCCGGGACTACACCCGGCGTCTAAATTCTGGTGACAAAACTCACCCCCGGGGTTACACCCCGCGTATAAAATCAGGACGAGACCGAAACTCGCCCCCGAGACTACATCCGGCGTATAAATCAGGATGTAACCGAAACTCACCCCCGGGACTACACCCGGCGTATAAATCAGGATGAGACCGAGGCTCACCCCCGGGACTACACCCGGCGTATAAATCAGGATGAGACCGAAATCTCACCCCCGGGACGACACCCGGCGTATAAATCAGGATGAGACCGAAATCTCACCCCCGGGACTACACCCGGCGTATAAATCCGGATGAGACCGAAATCTCACCCCCGGGACTACACCCGGCGTATAAATCAGGATGAGACCGAAATCTCACCCCCGGGACTACACCCGGCGTATAAATCAGGATGAGACCGAGACTCACCCCCGGGACTACACCCGGCGTATAAATCAGGATGAGACCGAAATCTCACCCCCGGGACTACACCCGGCGTCTAAATCCTGATGAGACCGAAACTCACCCCCGGGACTACACCCGGCGTATAAATCAGGATGAGACCGAAATCGCACCCCCGGGACTACACCCGGCGTATAAATCAGGATGAGACCGAAATCTCACCCCCGGGACTACACCCGGCGTATAAATCAGGATGAGACCGAGGCTCACCCCCGGGACTACACCCTGCGTATAAATCAGGATGAAACCGAAATCTCACCCCCGAGACTACACATGGCGTAATTAAAATGTTATACTAAGAATAACTTGGCAAAAGGACGTACCCATACAAACCAACACTATCCCACCCCCGCGACGACACGCGATTAAAAAAAAAAAAATACGAAATTTGAATAACAAAAACCCATAACTATAAAGGATAGCCGACACAATAGGAAGGAAAGCGGACCACACCCAAACGAACCTAAAGAACAAAATTCCCACCCACAATAACAAGAAAGGGTTCTAAAACAAGAAACTAACCTTTGGGGAACACAAATAGATGCCTGACATGCAAACATGCCGTTGATACAAAGAAAACAAAACTTATGCAAAGACAAATGCAACACGCCCACGATAAAGAATAAACCTAGGTTTACGTAAGATAAATAAACCAAGCGTATAATATGTTCCCAAACGGTGAAAACGCGAAATGTAACAAGACAAAACAGGGACATAAAATTTACCTCAAGTTCGGTTTGTTCGCCGGCAACATCATTTTGAGCAGCATTTTGACCCACTGCCTGTGCAGCCTGTAGCACTGGTGCGGCTTCTGCGGCTGGTAGAACCTGAGCAGCTTGTGGAACTTGCACAGCTTGTGGAACTTGAGCAGCTTGTGCGACCTGCGCGGGTTGTGGAACTTGAGCAGCCTGTGCAACTTGTGGGCCTTGTGCTGGAGGGTTAACTGGTGGTCGAGGAAATTGTACTCCCGGCGCTGGAACTTCAGCCATTATTCCAGAAAAAATTCGCGTGGGTCGAAAAAACCAGAGAGATCTCGTTCGCTGCTCCGCTGGCTGAGACTAAGCACGAAAGGAGTGCTATTCTGCTTTGACTCAGTATTTATACCCTTAGGACACCCTTCTGCACATGCCTGCGTGCATTGAATCGCAAAGGATGTGTTAATTTAATGTATTTCAGTTTCGCATATCATTAGGAGTGTTATGAATAGTCCTTAGAAGGGAGCTATTATGCCATGCGTGATTAGTAAATCATACGATTGACTAGATGCATGTTTATTTCAATTTATTGTGTGAAAATTTTGTATTGTTGCATGATATAAGAATTGCTGGACAATAACAGGCTATAACAATGACACTGTATTTTCATTTATGTTCTCTGTAGCTTGTACAGGGGCAGGACAAAATATCACTGGTGCATCAAGTGGATTTGTTTCAAGCCCCAACTTTCCAGGCAACTTCCTTCCAAACAAAGTATGTGTTTGGGTTATCACAGTTCCCAGTGGACGAATCAAGTTATCCTTCTTGAACTTTACTTTAGAGCCTGGTGTTGATACAGAGTGTTCAGGCGGAGGAGTAGCCAGATCCCCTTATATAAGACTCACAAATGCTGCTTCAGATGATGACAACAACCCCTACTTCCAGCTGTGTGGTCAAAACATTCCTGCTCCAGTGTACTCTGTGGGGAATACCATTCAAATTGAATTGAAATCTGCCAGCAGTGTGTACTCAGGGTTCAACGCATCCTATGAAACATTCACAGATGACATGCGTAAGTTCAGTCGGTTTCTTACCTACATAGTCTGCGATAATCGGCCCAATTTTAGCAGCCCTCTCCGTTTTAAAGTAGCTCTTTTGACTCTTTTGACCAATTTATAAACCTGAGTGATGGAAGAGAGACATCATGGTGAATACGGACTCGACTGAACTTCTCAGTCACTTGTTCTCTTCGCCCCCATAAGGGCATCAAACACATCAAGGTGACAATGATTTTAGGCCATTTGTTACGATCCTTTTCTGCCTTCAACCTCATCCCCAGGGTCTCTCCTCTTTGGAAAAAAGAGACAAACGAAACGGCAAGCTAATTCTTACGGCAGAAAAACAGAAACGAAAGCAAATAAATAAAATAAAAGTGGGATATATTAGTGCGCAAGTAGTTATAGAGTTGGCGGTACCAAATCAGTTTTGCAAAACTGATCTGATACCAAGCCAACTCTATAACTACTTCCCATCTGATGGCACAATCACATGGAATAATCACATGGAAAAATCAGATTAAAAAATATGGCAAAATTAAATGGAAAAATCAAATGAAACTATATGTTAAAAAAACAAAGTGCGTTTATTTCATTGCGTGATCCCACATAATAGAATCCTTTGCGTGACACAATTCTCGGAAACACAGGAAGTCTACACAGGATTGAATTAAGGAAAGTTATTTTTTGATTTAATTCTTTTTCATTTTATAATGTCCATAAGCATATGAATTTATACCATCTTCCAGTATATATCTTTTGTCATCGAAACAGCTGAGTGATACTTTATTGATTTCATAACTTCCTAATTGATGGTTTTGACTTCTTATTGTTTTCATAGTGTGATGCATCTGTTTATTTCCTAATAACGTTTCTTTATAATCTTGATGCTTGATATTATTTTTGATAATATTCTTTTTGATTCCCTTGGCAGTCTTTCCTCCTTTTTGGTTGTCTTTCATGTAACTATACATTTTAGATCGTAGACCGATGAATTCAGTTATTGGTATACTTGCAGCTTCATCTTTGAATTTACCAATTACTTTTTTATTTGTCTTATCAAAATATGGAGAATCTTCTGGGTAATCGCTATTATCAAATTTATCTTTATCATTCCAAAAATCTTGATACACATCCTTAGCTTCAATTTCGTATGTGAGACTGTCAGTGTCTGTGAATAGTAGTCTAGCTTTGTCTCCATATTTCTTTTTGATATAGTTATAATGGAAGTCATACATCAAAACCTTACTAAGATCAAGAATACACATACCCACATATGCCGGCCTGTTTAGGGTTAGTGTTTCTTTGATCTTATGAACGGCTACAAGATTTTCATTGAATATCTTACTGCTTACATAAGTAGGTTTAGCAGCCATTTTTAATAGTTTTTTCTCATCAGTAACTAATCTAACATCTACTCTCTTTCTGATATTTTCCATTGTTTTTCCAAATACTGAATTATTCATAAGTTTGAAGAAATCTTTCTCAAAAGAATTTTTGGTATTTTTTCGTTTGTTGGTGTTGAAGTCTATATACTGTTTAAGCCAAGGTGACTGATTAAATTCTAATACTCGATGAACTTTAATGACTTTTAATCCAAGATCTGTATATAATTGAAGGTTTCTATAGTGTAGAACATATTTATCTTTGTTTCTTAAAGTTGGAATTAGTTTTTGCACTAGACCTGTTGATATATTATATTTGGTAGCTATTTTTTTACAATACCCAGACAACATACCTTTATTTACACACACCCTCTCAGCAGCTAATGGGTAGTCGTTATGTAGGTTATGCAACTCTTTGGGGTATTCTAAATCAACTTCTAATATTAAACCTTTTTCGCTGTTTTCATTATATTTAGCTAAATCTATGTTGTTAATCTGTTTATCTGTCATCCATTTGAAACCGCCGGTTGGAAGGTATTGACTCATTGCCCAACCATACAGATTGTTAGCATCAAGATATATAATATACTTTGAGGGCGCCTTCTCATCATATGTTTTCATGTATTTATTGTTTGCTTTTCCATATCGATTAGCTATATAAGAAATACCACCTCTCATACCCTTTTCAATGAATTGATACATATCAATGTCAGTCATTAGTTCCAATTTAATATCAGTCATTTTTAGCATAGCATCCCACGACAAACCGGGAGATGTGAAATAATGACAAGGGTCTAATTTATAGTATTTTAAACAGGTCTTTCGAAAGTTTTCAAATACATCTGCTAACAGAAGGATGTCAGATTTAAGATATAAGTTATGGTATTCACCCATATTTTGAAGATTGAAGGTTTTCCACACATTTTGAGCATGTTTATAGTCTTCATCTGATATGTGTTCATTATTCAATATGCTGTAAAATTCTTCTTTTGTTGGTAGTTTTTCATTGAATTTGTCAAAATTGTCCATGAAGTCGTATGGATAGATGCCTTTCTTTGACATCAAATCAAGCTTTTTATCTTTGAATTTTTGAGTGGTATATTTTAATGCTTCTTTTGGTAGATTGCTCACTAGTTTTTCCAAACTTGAGCTCATAAATTGGAAACTATCAATAAAGGTAAGATGATTACCCAACATGAAAGCCATATACTTCTCCATGTTGTTAGGTATGGCATTGATATTCATTTGACACTTTTCACCTTTCTTATTTGTATATGTATGCTTCTTAACAATTTCACCAATCTCTTGCATTATAAAATGACTATCATAACCTCTTAGATTATGGAATATAACAGGAATTTTTATCTCTGCTGGATTTACTCTAAGTTTCAGATTACAATCTTGGTGCGCTGATCCTCTATACTTGCCAGTTATATGACAATGATCTCGAACTCGAATATCTTTTTCTGTATACTTTTTATCGCATATATGGCATTTATCAGCTTTTTGGAATTCTTCTTCATCCTTTTTTGTCATTTTTAATGGTTTGTTAAAATATTTTTTATTCATCTTACGACAATATTTGACTTCTTCAAGCATAGCTTCCATAAATTTATAAACTGAATTTTCACCTCTATACACTTGTACAGGTTTGGTGTATTTATCATCATAACAGCATACAACCTTATAACCATATCCGCAATCAGTATGTTTTTGATACGATTCAGTATAGGATTTGTCATTGTTTGGTCTGCATCCTTCTATTTTTTCTACAATAGCTTCAAAATCTGCATAGACGACAAATGGTACAGGCAACTGCTTATGAAAGTTGTTGAATTTCAATATGTTATTATCCTTTGACGGCATTTTTATGGCTTGTTTTCCATTTATGATAATGCAATTTTCTTTATGATTTAATAATACTCTTTCACTACTGAAACATTGTAAACAATACATACAAAAATGCTTTCTATGTTCATGTTTTGTTTGATTGTACATAAATTTATTGAAGTCTTTTATTAATACATAATGTTTCTTTTCGCCTTCTGTTATCAATAATAAATGCATTTGATCTTCAAATTTTTCTTGGGATATGTGAATAGGAAATGGTTGTTTTTCTTCATATCCAAATACAATGATATTGATATTATTCTGTTTCTCAATTTTATTATACTGTTTTTGATTGACTGGAAATTCAATTCCTGAGTAATTCAATTTTTCAATAAATTCTTTATCACATTTTTTAATTCTCTGTGGGTATTTTTCTTGAGGATTCAAATGTCTAATGTGACACCATCTAAAACACTGATTGTCTTCGTTTTTCATGTTGATCAAACCTTTGGCACTATTTCTTAGTTCTTGTGGTAGTTTAATATATGAAGAGCCTCTCATTGGTTGATATCTTACAACATTAAGATAATGATTGTCAACAGATTCAACAGTCCAACCAGATCCCTCTGAAATCCAAACTGCAATTTTATTTAATATGTCTTGCTTTGACACTTGTAGTGATTCAGTGATCTCTAGATTGTTTATGATTGTTTGAACTAGACTGTTGAAATAGGCAGTTTTATACACTGTTTCTCCATTTGATATTTTTGTAAATGTTACCTTAAGCGTTTCAACGAATTTTAATCCTTTCATTGATGTTAATACACTGATCATATGGTATGCAACAGCCTTTCTTGTGTTTTGTAGTTGCATTAGTGGGTCTTTGTTGTTTTTTATGTCAATTTCATAAGACTTTGTATAGCCTTTAAGAGCTTTGTCTGTCTGCTCTATCTTAGTTCTAGGTGCTGGCACTGGTTTGTAAGTTCTAGATGCTGGCACTGGTTTAATAGTTCTAGGTGCTGGCACTGGTTTAATAGTTCTAGGTGCTGGCACTGGTGGTAAAATTATATTATCTTCATAGTTTTTGACCATATCCCTAACAGATTTTCTCGGTGTAGGAACTGGTCTCCTACGTTGTTTTTCGTCATCTACCACGATAATTTTAGGCTTTTTATTCTGTTGCTTTAAAAGCAATTTGATGAGTTCTGATTTACTAAGTTTCTTAAGATCACTCTTATTCATATCTATAAGGTTAGATTTTTCTGATTTCATATATATAATAATTCTATAGATAATCTTTTAAATAGTTTTACAAATGTGCGTTTAAATATAGTCGAGAATTCAAATAATCCAATCATGGATCCTTCGAACTATAACTATGAAAAGAATTAATTTTGTGTGTAATTTGGATTATTTTTTTGTGTTATGTTGATGATTCGTTGCATTATATTGTTGACATTTACATTCTTCATATGCTTTTTTGTTTTCAAGTGACACCATTTCCCTGCAAGTGTATAATTTTTATCATTTTTACAAACATTACAATACCACTCTTTATTTAACATACATAAGGTTTTATGTTTTTTTAGTTCTTCTGTTGTGAAAACTTTTGGTCTACCGCGACCTCTCTTAACATTTTGATTTTCCATATATAATACTATACTATAGATATTATTTTAAATAGTTTCATAATAGTGCGGATAATATTGGTCAAGAATTATATATTTTGCATTATTGCGTAATAGCCAGAAACATTAATATTTTTGGCTACCAATGAATAGCGAATGCAAAGATATAAATATCTCAGAAATTTCTGGGATACTTGTAAATAGTAACATCTCTTTAAAACAATTTTGTATATCAATTTAAATCCCTGATTAGTGTTCTAATGTTACTGATTGTATTTTTTAAACCCATGTGCCCTGGATCAGATGAATATTTCTACATCTTTCCAAATCCGCGTTGCTGCTTGTTTTTGTTGTGCTAGATATACTATTTTCTTGTTTGAGATATTTAATATTATCAACTTTGGTTTGTTTCAACACATTACATTCATCATCGTATCTATTGTTTTCTATCTCATTGCAGATAATATTCAATAACTCTTTCAATGTTATATCTTCATCAATTTCATGTATTTTTTTATGATAAAGTTTCAATAATTTCTTTTTATATTGTAACAGATCCAATCTACGCTCATTATCATATATTTTATCATGAAGATTGTCTATTTCATCTTCACATTCCTGAATTTGAAAATTTATTTTTTTGATATATTTCTCAATGCCGCTCATGATATATATAAACATTATATATTTTTTACATCTTTTAGCGGTATCCAGCTGTTAAAATCATCACTATATCCTTTCCACTTCACCAAAGCTTGTTTTTTCTTATAGTCTCTTTTGATAACCTTATCTATACGAAAAACATCTTGTTTAGCTTTCAATAACTCCTGTTGATAGAAAGATCCTTCTATTGATTCATCATTGAGATCTTTTAATTTGTAAGTTATAGGATTAGTGTATTGTATCTTATCGACTGTAAACACTTCTTCAGTCCAGTTTGGTGTATAACCCTTGTCGAACACATTCCGTTTATACTTTGAAATTCTAACCTTATCACCAACTTTAAATTTTGGTTTATATGATAATAGTTCCGTATCATATAGATTGAAATAAACAGTTCCTTCATTCTTTTTCATAGATGCTTCAATAGGTTTCATTTTAATACTTGAATGCTTTGTACTGTTGTATTCATTTAATAGTTTTGGTAACATGTCTAAATATTGTGTTGTATTTTGAGCTGTAAATTGTTTCCACATTTTAGATTTTAATGTTCTGTTAAATCTCTCAATAATAACAGCTTTACCTTCATTGAAAGTAGAATACATCTCAATATTATTTTTCTTTAGCCAGTCTTTGAAAGTTTTATTATAGAATTCAGACCCTTGGTCTACCCAAATAAATTTAGGTTTCCGTTTGGATTTTTTAATAACATCATCAAATGATTCAGTAATTGTATTACCTGTTTTATTTTTAATAGGGATGCTCCAAGCAAATTTCGAAAACACATCAATGATGTTTAACAAATATCTATATCCTTTATTCCATTTTGAAAACTTCTGCATTTCTACAAGGTCAGCGCTCCAAATATCATCTATTCCATTAACAATAACACGTCTCTTTTGAAATTTCCGTTTGATTGGTTTATGTAGTTCATTTGCAAGGAGTTCAGCCCAATCATTACTCAACTCCTTTTTACGTTTTTTGACTTCCTTTTAACACCTAATCCAAGTTTTTGTTTTACATCAATCGTGTTTCTAGCCAACCAATGCCCCCATTGTCTTTCATTATACGGTACGTTGTCTAAAGTTTGAACCATTTTTCGGTCTGCCTTATTTTTAAATTTCCTATCATCTTTGCAGACTGAATAATCGACATCATGTTGCATTGCTATTTCATCAGTTCTTCCTGTAGGTTGGTCATATATTTCTAATATTTGGCCAGTTGTTGGGTCATATTTCACTTGACTCTTTAAATCATTATATGGGCCAGTATATTTATGGCCGGGTAATGTCCAACCGCCTTTTGGTTTCGGAAGCTTCCCAATGGCCTTATGAATATCAATCCCACTACCTTTATGCAATGGATCTAGTTTCTTACTAATATCTGAAGTTAAACTATCTAAGGCTTGATCCAAATATTTATCAGCCATTCCTTTTATTTTTTGTTTAGCATAACCAGATTTAATTGCCTTTGATGCTCCGATTCTACCTAAATTATACAAACCTTTTAAAGCGCTTTTAGCTGCTATTTCACCAAGACTGTGACTACCTTCTATATTTAAAAAGCCCCCATCTTGTGAGGGCTCAATTAGTTTCCCTGTTTTTGTTTTATAAATTTGGTTTTTGTTATACCACATTCAGCGCAAGTGCATTTCAACATAGTTCGACCATTTTTAGTTTTCACATATCGTTCGCTTCCTGGAACACATTCAGTGACTTTCTTCTGTCTAACACAATATGATTTTACCATTATATATATAAGTTAGATATTTCTAAAATAATGTTCGAGGAATCTCTCATTCTTCATTGTATCATATATGTCAAATACTTGCAATAAATTATAATACGAATTCCCCTTATTCATTTCGTTCAGAAAGTATAAACAGAAGTAGCCACATGTAGACGTTTTTATGTTTTGGATTTGGTTGTTTTGGTGAAGCAGTGTCATATTCCTTCTTTTCGCATGATTTACGATCTCTTGAAATGGAGGCATACCAAAACTGTCAAAATAATTTATCACGTTGTCTTTTACATAAGTTGTAACCCAATGAGATCCTGCCATATAACTAGGTTCCAGATTGTAAATAAATAATGCTTGGCTATGATTATGTGGAACTCTTTCATCCCTTGACAGAACATCACTGATTGGGATGTTTAAATATCTGCACCATTTTATTAGATCATGATTACTTAACGGGATGTCTTTGTGGAATTTCGGTTTTACAGTATTGCTCCGAGAAGAGGAATACCATTGAAAGGGCTGCTTTTCCCTAATAGCAAGCCTTCGCCCCTTTTGGTTGTCTTTTTTTTTGGTTGTTTTTTTTTAATCCCCATACCTATCGTATTATCGGGCCAACTCCCATAAAATGGAGGTGGTCTATATACACCAATTCTTGGAGCTCCCATACCCTTTTTCTTACTAGTTCCCATTCGTGGAGCCCCACTACCAGTTTTACCAGTCAAAGCATTTAGAAGGAGTGGAACACCAATGCTTGCCAACAGAGTGCCTAAAAATCCACCTGATTGTGTTTTTGTTGGTTTCACATGAACACCTGAACCTGATTGAAGGGCTTTCAATATATCCTGTTTTTGTTTCGCAGATAAAAGATGCTTATATTCTATCAGCTTATTAATTTTGTCTTGTGGTACGAGAAAACCACCCGACTGTACGCCTTTGCCAGATATTGATTTCACAATCTGAGAAGCACCTTCTGAAGCCAATCCAGCAAGAGCTGATAGCCCAAGGGTTTTGCCTATAGTTGGTGCTAGCGTCTTTCCAATACTTAAGATAGAAGTTAGTAGACTACCTCCAACCTGTTTTCTGATATTACTTTTAACAAGTTTGATATCCATACCCTTATTCATCATACGATTCTTCTCCAATCTCTTCTTCACCATCGATGATACATATAAAACGTCATTGCCATGAAGAGATTTATTTGATAGTCTGAGAACAATAGTTTCCCTTTTTTTGAAAGCATTGCTAAGATTCTTCTTTTGATTGTCAGACAAATTTACTTTGATTTCAAAAAGCTGAGTCATTTCTTATATATAATATATATTATATAAAATTTCACATAATATATATGAAATAAGGATATTTATTTTACACTATAACCAATTCATTACCCACCTTGTCAATGACAACAGATTCTTCATATAGGACTACAGCATGAACATTGAAGTTTGCAGCTGCATTCTGGCTTAGTCTATACCTAAAGATTAGCTGTTTCGGATCTCTTGTTATTTTTTCAGTTTGATACGTAAGATTAAAGTAAATCAATCCATACAGAGAACTATAGTTTGCTAAGTTCAGTTGAGTTCCGCTGTTATAGTCATTTTTCCGCATAGTATATGACATCAAATCGTTAAAGATTCTCACTTTTGATTCTGTATCATACTCTGTTTCTGGATAAAAGACTCCATTTCCATATTCTAGTCTACAGTTTAAAAGGGAAGAGTTATTATCAGCAGCATTAAGTTTAAAAGTGTTCATTAGATAAGGACTGTCTTCTTCAACTGCATCATTAGGCGGGTTTGTTCTTTTCAAGTAAACAAAAATGTGTTTGACATTGTCAATACTGCTTGAAATCTGGAAAAATCCTGATGATTGTGTAGGAGCTGATGCTTCGTACATTTCCCTTAAATATTTCCACTGAGTTCCTTTAAGAAATGAACTAACGAAATTGTCATACAATGAATCCTTTGGGGTTAGTTTTGGCACCCATAGCAAAAACCTATTAACAACAATTCTTCCAGCATCAGTTCCATTAGCCATGTGAATGAGTTCACCATCGTTTTGTAGCTCAATGTTAAATTGTATTTGCATTGGTACAAGCATCTTATCTTCAAGTTCTTCAAAAAATGAGAACCTGTTCAATGGTATAATCACATTAATGTTTTTAGCACCACCAGTCCCATTGTCTCGAAGTGCTTGAGTTTGCAACCGGCGAGCTTCAAATCCTGTATTCGTGTTGGCTGTTGTAGCATTCGTGTCCAAATACCAGAAACTGTTTTTAGCGACTGATCTGCTATAATCATCAGAATACTCTAGCAAATTCTTCACAAAAGTGACCTTGTGTAGATTATCAGTGTCGTACACAATTTTCCCAGCGCTTTTAATCATTATGTGGTCAATTAAGGAATGCGCTCCATTAATGACTGTGATTCTGTCAGCAGCAGCATATCCCGATCCGTCTGCTAATTTCTGTACTTGGAATTGGACTTCAATATAGGCATTATACCAATCGTAGAATGATGACCGATCGTTGATTGTGAACTTGTAACCATTTTTGACCTGATGTTGACCGTTAGCTGGGGACCTGATTACATCATCGAGTTGGAATCGCACCAACTCATTTCTTTGAAGAAAATTATCTGTTCTAAATGACATTATAATATTATGTTAGATAAATTTTAACAATTAAAAAATATATTCATATTAAAATCATTTTATTGATTCTATACTAATCTCACTCTACGTCTTCTCCTCAAACCATCTCCAGAAATGAGTCTATTCAGTATCATGTCAGTACTTTCATCTTGCTGTTGCTGTTTAATGGGTGAGGATGGAACAATTGCTGTTTGTCTTGTAGCTCCTTTTCTCAAATTTGCCAATCTTTTCATTTTTAGGTCTCCTGACTTCTCTGATACCGCCTTACCCAGTCGCTCACCTGCATGGGATATCCCCGATTCTAACGCCTTCTTTGCTATTGGCTTAGCAAATTTCTTGAAAACAGATGATGCCACACTCTTTAATGGTTTGAAAATATTATCAACGATAAGCCCAGACCCTTTGTGTTGATATACAAATTTACCAAGTTTTGGATGGTAAAATCTTTTGAATTCATACGGTTTCATTATACTATTATGTTATATTATTCTATACTTTTCAGAATTAGTGAGAAAGATGTATCTGCTCCATTCAGGTTAACTAATCTTCTTTTTCCATCAGTAATGTATACCCTGATACTACTAATATTATTCTTATTGACTGGATTGAATGTGACTCTTCGTGGTTCGAGGGTAAAGGAGTAACTAGGTTGGAGTACACTGGTCGAGAAGGAATAAATGATGTCTGTATCTTGACCGTCGACAAGACTGTCGTTTATTAGGTTACAATGGATATTCAGGATATCTGTGTCTTGACTGAGATTGGGCACTTTCGGCCCTATATTTGTTTCATTAGATAATACTGTCTTATCAAACCCGATTAGATCATTAAAATTGGAATGCGTCAAATCAAGCTGATAATTCTGAGTCAATGTAATCGTAACCCTAAATGTTGTATTATCGAATTCAAGAGTGATAGGATACGTATCACCAGTCTTCGTTATATCCTTGATATATGTATTGAAGTCTGTATAATTCCATACTCCGGCTGGAAAGGTGATGTTGTTAAATGTTGAACCACTATCAGAGCTAAATTTAATTAATTGATTATTGTATCCAGCATTAACATTAAACCATGTAAAACTCATATTGATAATTCGGTTAAGGCCGATCACATATTGAATATTACTATCCAAATCTATAGACCTGTTAAATTTAGTTGTAAAATCCTCAGGTTTATTATTCAATTGATTTTTTACACTATAAGATGATAAAACTATCTCTCGTTCCATTTATATAATAAAGTTACATAAATTATATTTTGAAATATTGACTATACAATTTACTATATTGTGACCTATTGATTTTCGACATTTTCAATAATGTGTCTAGTATAGTTACTCCCATATTCCTCATCTCAATGCTGGTATTCCCTGCTAATCTTTCACCAATTACCAACTCCAATTTTTTGAGAAGCAGCTTTACATCATTAAAAAACATAATATTTCCACCTCTCTGTTTTCTTCCTCGGCCGTTGATTCCGGAACCTTTCATTGTTTGCAGTTTAGTCTCATAATGTTTTATGTATTCATTTAAAGTAACTCTTGCGTTGTCTATTCTTTTGTTTCGCATTTGCCTTTCACCTGATGATATCTCCCCCTTATTGTATTGTTTTGTAACATTTGATTTATAGCCACCTAATTGACTTCTTTTTGCTTTGGCCTGCTTTATAATCTTATTAAGATATGTCTTAGTCTTTTGGGGTGTTATTGTTGATTGATTCAATATCTTATCCACATTTTCATAATTGGTAATACCAAGATCATCCAGAATCGAATTACTTGTATCTTCATCATCTAATCCATAGTCCATCTCTTCTTCTTCATATTCTGGTGGTAATTCATCTGGTTCATCACCAAAGTACTGAGGATCAACATAAATCTCCTTCTTCCCTTCTAAAATATCCTTCAACGATTCTTCATATGTTGGTGGTTTTGGCACCAGTTGTTTTTCTTGATTTGGTGGGACATAATCACCAAATAAATCATCAACTTGCATGTCTTCGAAAGGGTCAACTTCAGGCATGTAGTCAATACCTTGGTCACCTTTTTTAGGTGCTCGTTTCTTTCTTATAGGTACCCTTAAATCTAAATTACTGTCGATAACATCATCTAATTTACTAGTTACTGGTTTGAATACCTTCGTCAACGATTCCTGACTTATCTGCTGACCAAGATTATGTTTTGTGATTGCATCATGAACATAATTAATTTTATTTCCTAATTCAGATTTTCTTTTTGCAAGTTCTTTCCATTTAAGTAAACTCATTTTTATTATATTATTAGGTTACATAAAATTTGGAAATCATATATAAAAAAGAGCATTTTACACCGTGTTGTACACTGTGTTGTACACCGTGTTATACACCATGTTATATTGAAATAATATACCCATATAATATAAATGATAATACCAAATTACGATGCCGATGATGATGTAACCTCAAATTATAAACAGTTATATCCTTTCATGCCTGACCGATGCTTCCGGATGTTGGTTTGCGGCCCAAGTGGTTCGGGAAAAACAAATACACTTATGCATATGATTTACAATTTATTGTACTTTGATAAAATATACCTGTATGCGAAAAACTTAGAGCAGTCCAAGTACCAGAATCTTATAGATATGTTCCAGCCAATAAGTGATGAAGCTGGTTATGATGTTATTGAAGCAAGCAATAATGAAATTATTCCTGTAAATGATCTTGACAGTGACTCACATAAAATTGTCATCTTCGATGATTTTGTTTGTGAAAAGAACCAGAAACCATTAGTCGACTATTTTATGCGAGGGAGACATAAAAATTGCAGTGTGATTTATCTGAGTCAAAGCTACTATAAGACACCGAAAGACATAAGATTGAACTGTTCACATTTCTGTCTTTATGAATTCCCAAGTACAAATGAGAAAAGTCTAATTTGCCGTGAAAACAGTATTTCAAAACAATTATATGATAAAGCAACTAAAGAACCATTTTCATTCATATATATTGATAAACCAAAGAAATTCACAACCAAGAATTTCAATGAAAAAATATAAACAAAGTAATATAATGTTATTATATAAATGAGTTACTCAAACGGACGTCTACCTGAATCAACATTCAACAATCAATCTCAAAGGGGATTACCTGGTGTTGGGTTTATGTTGAATGACGATGGTGATTTTGATATTCAAAATAAGAAATTAGTTAATGTCAAGGACCCCACAAATTTTAAAGATGTCGTCAACAAAGAGTATGGAGACACGCATTATTTAAAGTTAGATGGAACAACTCATATGGTTGGGGATCTTGATATGCGAGGAAATAAATTAATTCTACCTGGAGAAATCGATATGGATCGAAAATTAATAATGAACATGGACACTGATGTAAATAATGATTTGTCAGCTGTTAACATGATAACTCTCAAAAATCAGGTTAATAACAAAGCAAACATTACCGATGCATATATGAAAAACAAAAGAATAGTATTGAATGATCATTTAGATGCTAATTATCATTCGATACTCAACGTTCAAACTGCTACTGACAACGACTGTTTCAGTTTGTATCATGGCAAACAAATTTTTTTAAATTATGACGGTATACATTATAATGCGAAGAATAAGAAAATCATAAATTTAGAATCAGATGAATCAAATGAATTATCTGCTGTGAATATGGCTACATTAAAAAAATGGCATCCTGATAGCAATCCTTCGCACACACACGAAGTCCTGAAAGATATTGATCTGAAAGAACTTTTTAATGTTGTTAAGTCGAAACAACAGACATACTTGGATTTAGCTGCAAATTACAACAATCTCGTTAGTTACAACGACGTGAAAAACATTTTTCTTTCTCGTAAAGAAATGCTTTCTATGGAAACTGGTCTTGATATGAATAAAAATACGATCTTCAATGTAAAAGATCCAATAGCAATTGATCACGCTACAAATAAAGGATATGTTGACACAAAAACTGGTGATAACAACACAAGAATAAATCAAAATACGAATGCAATAAATAATTTAGAAACACTCAAACTTGATAAAACTATTTCCAGCGATCTTGATATGGGAGATAAAAAGATTGTTAATCTAGCAACTCCTGAACCAAATGAGAATGACGCTGCTATAAATGTTTCATTCTTCAACACCGAACTCAATGATTCCAATACAAACTTGTACACACGAATAACGGATGATTATAAGAGTTATGTAAACAAGTCACATATAAATACCTCTACAGCTAAAAAAGATGTTTTTAGATACATGATGGAAGATGTTAATCAGAGCTCGTCGGAGAGTAATATTGTTGTTAATGGTATTATCGATTTTGTATCCAGTCCACACAAAATTAACAAGAAAGCCTATGATATAACTCTTACGACAGACAATAACGATGACTTCGCGTCAAGGATAGGTTTTAATGCACTAAATCTTTCTCAAAGTGAGTACACTATGGTGATTGAGTTTTTCGTTCCAGATAAAGCTTATATTAGTTCAACAACTGTCAGTGTTGTCTCAACAGTTATTAATATTGGGCAGCAAACTACAAAGATTTTTAACACTGAAGGATACACGAAAAGCATTGTTCATTTACACAAATGGCAGGTTTCTCCCCCTGAATATATAATGATAGATCTTCATGGTAGTATAACAAAAGGACATACAAATAAAGCACATCTAATCGTTTATGGTGTTCAAGGACATATCTCGAGTGTTGATTCAGATGTATATGATTCTATTTATACAATTGAAAATGGAAAAATGACAATGGAGACAGATATTGATTTAAATGGTAGAAACATAATTGGTTTACCTATAAAGAAACAAAAATTCATATTTTTAGGCAATTATATGAAAAATAAGAACACTAATGATATCATATTCAACGGTTCATCATCATTTATTGCGTTAACTAATTTAAAAATAGTAAAATTATGGTTGATAATATTGGACGATAAGCCGCCTGAAGGATACAAAAAAATGGTTATATTAATCGGTAACAATTCATTTGGACCCCAAAATTGGAATAAAGCATCGAATAAAATTTATTACACTTTCAATATAGCGTCATCAGTTATCAATTTCAATGAAGATACAGTTGTACGAATCAAATTAATATCAATTGATCATATTACATATGCACCTTATAATTGCCATATCAGTGTACTTTTTGAAGAGTTTTAATATATAATTATCTAATATATTGATATATATAAATGTCAATTCTTGCACAGTCAATTAATTTTTGTAATAAATTTTTCACAACCCAAAAAAACCTACATCCTAATACTAAAGATGAAATATTAAAATCGGCTTTAATATATCAATTTTTGTACGTTAACTATTTGAATAAGCCAATATCATTTAACCAAATATTAGAAAAACACTCTGACATTGGATTAATAGGACCAGGTTCTTGTACTCTAAATACCAAATGCCAATTTTTAATTAAACATGCTATTTTTCATGATGCATTTGGAAGATTTTACAATGACTATGAAAAGGGGCCTGGATACACATATTGCTGCCTTTCAATACCGAAGAAATTAAAAAGATCTCCAATAATGGGTCAAATCTCTGGATTATTATATTGCCTCATTTCAAATCCTAAAATTTAATTATTATTATCCAAATATATAATATAAATGACTGAAACAGACATCTTCAATTTTAATCATATTGATAAAAGCATCAGCAAAGAAAAACTATCTGAAATCAAAGCATTATATCGATTTTATCACAAGCGTTTTTGGTGCTATAAGAAGGCTTTCAAATATTTCAAGAGATTGAATTTAGCTATTAATTTATCATCAGTTTCTTTAATATCCATTGGTACAATAGCTGGTTCAATAACATTGAACCCTATTATTTTAGGAGTAATTAGTGGTAGTGGTTTATTGATTAAGACATACAGCGAAATTAAAAACTATAAAAGAAAAATAGAAATGTCTAAATTTGCATACACAACATATGAGAAGGTACTCGTTGATTTACGGTCTTTTTTAAGAGGAATGCAATTTAACCATATCAATTTTATCAATAATATGAGGTTGCTAGACGAAACGATAATTGATCTTTGTACTCTTGATGAAAAATTTGAGAAACAATATGATAAAAAATTCACTTCCGAGTAAACTTTTAGAGTAAATTTTACTAACAAACTTTTCATTCAATAACTCATTCATAGGGAAAACCCCCTTTGCATGACGATATTGGATCATTTATTAATAATTGTTTGTATTTGATCACCTATTAACAATAGGATATTATCCCAATATTGTTTATAGCAAGTTAATGTTCTTTTCGATTTAGATAAAGGTATATCATTTTCAATTGGTAATTTTAACATCTTAAATAATTGTTTTAAAATGTAATCAATATTTATCATACGTTTTCGGTTTCCATTTATCTGTGGCAAAATTTTATCTATCTCCTCAAAAATTTTCATGATTTTAGTTCTATTATTGATTGATATCTGTAATTTGTGTTGGCTACAGATGTTATTTATTGTGTTTTGGATATGATATTTCCGATGATATACCGATTTTCGCCGTATTTTATACATACTCTCATAAAAATTAACATACTCTTTAACATAATTATATTCATGTACAGAACCACAATTTAGACAAACACTCATGCCATCTATATTATTTATATCTTGTTCACTACAACATGACTCGACCACTCTCACACTACTATCAACTTCATCTATATTATTTATATCTTGTTCACTACAACATGACTCGACCACTCTCACACTACTATCAACTTCTACAAATTTTACGTCACAAAAATCACAAATAAAATTACCCATTGCTTTCAACTCATCGTGAATTATCTTATCACAATTCATTCTATACTATTATATGAGATAATATTTTTAAAACAATAGCTATAAGCGGCACGTGTCTAAATTCCCAGAAAACAAAAATAGCGAACATGTAAAAATCGGCTAACGCGAATTTATTGCTACCGAACGATGTCATTTCCTCACAATAAATATTCCCACGCGTGGGAAACTATCTTTGTTCCATTGCGTAGATGTTATTTTTAATCCAAATGCTAATCATGGAAGCTGTCATAAAAGGTGATGAAACAATAAATATTCCCACGCGTGGGAAACTGAACCAATATAAACAAGAGTGGAAGGCATAATATTTCGCACACCTTTGATATCACTGATGGATAAACAGCGTTTTATTGAGTTTAGAACAGACCGGGCAAAGTTGAGAGATCTTGTAAAGTTAAATCAAACCCCATAATATGTTGAAAATATTTTCTCTCGTGATCTGAAACAATAGCTATAGTGATGACTCATTTCATAGGGGGCTTCCCCTGTTTTTTCCGAGAATGTCACACACCGATAACTCCATCCTGTTTACAATCTGATGACTCATTTCCTCACAATAAATATTCCCACGCGTGGGAAACTATCTTTGTTCCATTGCGTAGATGTTATTTTTAATCCAAATGCTAACTCTTTGATGGTTGTCATAAAAGGTGATGAGACAATAAATATTCCCACGCGTGGGAAACTCAACCAATATAAACAAGAGTGGAAGGCATAATATTTCACACACTTTTGATATCACTGATGGATAAACAGCGTTTTATTGCGTTTAGAACAGACCTGGCAAAGTTGAGAGATCTTGTAAAGGGAAATCAAAGTCCACAATATGTTGAAAATATTTTCTCTGAGTTAGTGAAAAAATACCCAGAACTAGCTGCTGATCCGGAAGGTTTACCTAATTTGAAAGTTGGACCTTGTACTGCAAGTTCCCAGAAGAAAAGTGATGCTGATATAAAAGACGAGCTGCTAAGAAGCATCGACATGACAAGATTTATGGATTATACGGGAATAAAAGTTGTTTTGGACAATGAAGAAACATGCCTGGATTCGTTGAGAAGCCTTGAAGTAGCTATTAAAGATTCAAGAAAGAGAATAGTTTATTTCTCTTGTTTACAAGGTCAAGTGCTGAAAAGACTACAAGACATTACAGGAAAAAAGATGACTGCGATATTGAAACTAACTCCATATTCTCAATCTCAAGCACATTTCTTAATTAATTTCTATGAATTAGTTCAAAAGTATAACAAGATCATGTATTCTAACTTACCTCTTCGATTTTTTAAGACGAATTTTAAGATTATTGCTGGCATTTGCGATAGTGAACCAGAATTGTTTATGTAAGATTTTGTACATCGCCCAACTTCCTGTTTTTCCGAGAATCATGTCACGCAAAGGAAATCACGCAATGGAATAAACGCACTTTGTTTTTATTAACATATAGTTTCATTTGATTTTTCCATTTAATTTTGCCATATTTTTTAATCTGATTTTTCCATGTGATTATTCCATGTGATTGTGCCATCAGATGGAAAGTAGTTATAGAGTTGGCTTGGTATCAGATCAGTTTTGCAAAACTGATCTGGTACCGCCAACTCTATAACTACTTGCGCAATATTTCGCTTTGCAAAGCAAAGCTTCCTCGAAAGCTGACACTAAGAGGAAGAAGAAGCTTTGGTTTGCAAAGCCAAATATTGGACACTATTATATTCCATTTTCATTTTATTTGCTTTTGTTTCTGTTTTTCTGCGTAAGGAACAGTTTTGCCGTTATTCGTTAGTTTCACTTCAAGTATACATGTATACAGCTATTTCAATTAACGTTGTCGGATGAAAGCTCAAAGCTACAAGCCAAGATAGTTGGGAGCGGCGCAAAATAAACGTTTTTCCCGCTCGTCGTATCGCTCATTCGCGCCGTTTCTGTTCGTTTCACCACTCCCAACTATCTGCATGCCTGGAACAGGCGCTCGGTTTACTCGTTCGGTCTTGACTTGTAGGCTTTGAGCTTTGATCTTTCACCCGACAACGTTAATTGAAATAGCTGTATACTGATCCAGGTCTGAAAGTCCAGATCCGTCCATTCGTAACGGTTTGTTGCAGTGACTGTGTATTCTATGTTTTGTTTGTATAAAAAGAAAGATTATGGGGACGAGGTTGATTCGCCTTCAGTCCATGAAAAACCCTTCTCACTGAGCTCCTTTACTATCGTTCTCCGCCGTGTTGTTTTTAGCTTTCTTATAGCTTTTTTATTTGGTGTCGTCCGTTTGAAGGAGGAGTGTTGGTCCGGCCGGGATTCGAATCCGAGACCTCCCGCTCTGCAGACCAGTGCTCTATCAACTGAGCTAACCAATACACTTATAGTTATCAATGCATTGTTTATGGAAAAAAAACTGAACATTTATCGTTTTTTTAGTTTGTCCAAACGCATCACAGGTAACAGACCTGTCAGGTGTCATCACCAGTCCATACTATCCCAGGAATTATCCAAACAACCAGAATTGCATCTGGGAAATTACCGCAAGTAAAGGCAACCGCGTGAAATTAGAAGTTACAGACATGGCAATTCGCAGGTGTGGAGGTGATGCCTGCACGTGTGATTATCTGGAGATTCTTGATGGCTTTCTGGTTCTGAATCAGATAGGTGGTCATCCTGCAAGTGGTAAAATATGCATCGATAACAGATTTACTCCACAGACATATTATTCAACTAATGAACGGCTCAGAGTGAGATTTTTCTCTGATCTCCCAGCTGTAAAGAACTTTAAAGGATTCAAAGCATCTTACACTCAACTGAACTACACCCCTCCAGGTATTTGCAGTATATGTGCTGTACGCTGTACGGTGAACTAGACAAGTATTTTAAATTACATGTAATCCACCTTGTTTGACGGTGTGCTGGTTTCCAACATTTATAGTTTTTTTAATGGTGATCATTTATATGTGCGGGTGGAAAGAAAGGCGAACACAAAGAAAAGAGTCATATTAACACGTACGAGGGCAGAGACCTGAGAGCCCCAAAGGATCAACCTCGTTCCCAGGGCCTTTCCCTGAAAGCCCTGAGAATGAGGTTGCCGAAGGGAATGGTTTTTGAGCGGTTTTGGTTCAAACTTGGGTATGGAGTCTGACAATCTTGGTCTGGAAATTAATATGGTCTGCCTTTTGGCCTGCATTTGGGTAAACACAGTTTTGCCATCTTGGCTTATGTCATTGAAAGTGGTATAACGACGTACCAGTTGTCTGTAATGTCGGTGGGGTAAGGAAGTTTGAAGGTTAGGTCTGGCGGATGCGTAAGAGTTTCAAGAAGCCGGCTGCATGGCCCACCAAAAAGGAGTACCCCAACCAATGGAGCTCATTGGGGATGGGTCGATGGGAGAGGGGTTCATAGCAGGCTTGAAATCAGCAATGATAAGATCAAAAATGCGAACAAAGCCAAGCCACTAGACCTATTGAAGCTGCGAATTAGAAGTTTATAAGGGCTCATAATTATCATCTCATTTTCAGAATGTCCTTCTGCACCAATCAAATTGTCAGGTAATGGTTCATTCAGCAGCCTCAACTACCCTAAGAGCGACTACCCTTCAGGCAGGAATTGCTTCTGGATCATCACTGCATCAGCTGGCAAGCGTGTGAAGGTGAGCATCAAAGATTTTCACATGGGCATGTGCGATAATTGCAACGCTGAATATTGTAGTCGTGTGGAGTTTTTCGATGGCCCTACAGAAGACTCTTTATATTTGGGGCGATTTTGCAACAGTTCAACCCTGACATCGAAGGTGTCACGTGGACAGCAAATGTTTGTGAAGTTTTATTCCTCGTTTTCATCTGATCGTGGTTTCCGAGCAGAATATATCGAGACAATGGATGAGCCGTCACCCCCAGTAACGCCAACAGCACCGCCATCAACAGGAGCATCACTGACAACAACTACATCACCGACGGCAACTACATGGCGGACAACAACTTTACCACTGACAGCAACTACATCGCCGACAACTGCTGCATCACCGACAGCAACTACAACACCGACAACAACTGCACCACTGACAGCAACTACATCACCGACAACTGCTGCACCACTGACAGCAACTACATCGCCGACAACAACTGCACCACTGACAGCAACTACATCGCCGACAACAACTGCACCACTGACAGCAACTACATCACCGACAACTGCTGCACCTCAGATAACAACTATAAAACCGCCCACCACTGGTATGTTTCTATTCTTTACCTGCATGTTTTTTGTTTTTACACCCGAGTGGCCGGGCCCCAGTAGGGTGGTGCAATGCCGCCAAACGATTAAGACTCCCCAAACATATACATTACAAACAAACACTAACACGACATGACAGGGCGTACGGGAGGGTGAATCAGTCACGCCAACTTCGCCGGGGTGATGAGCCCCGCCCCCCGGTAAGGCCGCGCCGTGCAATGCGGCCCAAGGCAAAAATTAGTCAATACAAAAATTAGAGACACATCAAAAACTTCTCAAAACAAAACACAGAACACAGTACAAAACAACTACGTCGGGAAAAGGGCAGATTCCCGAGACTCCAACCGTTCAGCTGGGTGAGCAGGTTCCCAGACAACGGGACGATGGCACGGGTTCTTGTCATACCAGGAAACTCGCAGCTCCTCAAGGCACCAACGGTCTCTGGTGACAGCACGCGTACCAGGCGGCCCAAGGTCGAAACGAATCTTCCGAGGACCAAACGCGTCCGACAACACCACACTAAAACGGGTACGGACGGGAAGACGCTTCTCCTGCTGCTGAGACATAACATCCTCAGCGACGGTGGAGGCGACAAAACACGAAGGATTAGGGCCGGCCGGAAAGTCAACGGCACCTGAAACATAAGACGTTGGATCCCCCACTAACATCGGAAGAAACGGAGACTCATCCTGAGAACCCGAGTCAACCGGCGAGACTGAAGGATCCACCTCAGACGGGGACCCCGCCGACACACCTGGGACCTGGGACGAAACATCAGCATGTGTCGACGAGGACCCAGGGGGAACAGACTTGGCCGCACTACGAGTGCGCCGAGGACTAGGTGGAGCTTGCGGACCAGACTCAGCAACCGCGAGATCCCCAGAGGCCAACGACCCAGGGTCAGAGCCATCCACGGAATCAGGACGGGCGGGCGGCACGAATTCCACCTCCATCTCCACACTATCGGCCATCGGAACGGGACGATCCGAGGGAGCAGACCAGGCGCCACGGCACTGACGAGCGACGTGGCCGGGCTTATGGCAGCGCCGACACTTGCCATGATCCGGACACTTCTTGACGCGATGGCCCGGCTTCTTGCAGATTGGGCACACAGCGGGTTGACCTGCGTACCAAACGCGACAATCAAAGCCCATCACTCTAAGGACCAACGGGATATCCTTGATGACGGACATATGGACTTTCCGGGTTCCAGAAGAAATCCTGGGAAACTTGTTGTGCATCACCTGGGTCACAGTACGAACCACCCCGAAAGGGGCCAACAGCTCCCCCACGGCAGCGTCGGACACCTCCACAGGACAATCGCGAACATAGACCACGCGAGCACGAGGATCCGCAGACCGGGCGGGTAGAACCTGAACAGAACCATCCGAACCGGTCAGCAAAAGACCAGAGTCCAACATCAACGAGGCAGACTCCACACTCCGAAAGGAAAAGCGAACCTTTCCTTGCTGAAGAAGCTGTATACAGCAGACATCGTCGGGAAGGGCGCTGGCCGCACAAGCAACCAGATCGTCAACCCCGGCGGCCAAGTAGATAGAGGGCGGAAACGCCACAACACAGCTACGAGAACAATCCAGTCCAACAGGCATGATGGTAAAAAGCCAAACTCCGAAAAGTTAAGCTTCGACGGCCGCGGACAAGAACTGGATGGGTGACTCAAAATGGCCGCCCAAAAGCGCAGTGAAATAAATCACCAAAATCTTCGGGAATCTTCTCACCGAAGAAGTCAAACCGTGCAAAGAACGCCTTAGGACTCTAGCAAAAAAATGCTAGAGCCTTCGGCAGAACCCGCATGTATGATTTCAGTTAAATGAATGTCGGCATTTTTGGAATCCATCATATCACGGGCGTCCTGTGTGTTTACCAGGGCAGATATATGTTGAACGATGAAACGCGCACTCTACTCTTTATGTGATGTGTGATGCGGAGCCATAGGACTGACACGAGCGGTTAATTCGAATTATAATTCAGCACCTTGATATACTGCCCAAATATGGTCAAAAAGTTATCGATATACGCTATGTCTACATGACGTATATCCAACGATGGATGTAAATTTCGCATTTTGACAAGAGAATGCAAAAATGACGGACCGGCCTCGATATTTTTTCTCCAAACTGTGCTTTGTTATCAATTCGTTGAATTATAAAACTATTATAGCGCTCACGCTTGCGTGATATCGCCTAATTTTAGTCGACTCGGCCTACGGCCTCGTCGGCTAAGAATTAGGCGATATCACGCGTGCTTTCGCGCTATAATAGTTAATTGTCGATGCAAAGTTTTGACATTGAAGAGATCGGAAATCCAGTTTGTTTTCAGCTTGTAAGTCTCACGTTTGGTGGGATTTATGTGACATACGTCAGTATTCTTTTGTGGATAAACTCAATTACTTCTTGGCTTCAAATGTGACAATGTGCTATTTTCGTTAAATTCACATATATCCGCCCTGATGTTCCGTTTAAAGAGAGCTGAACCCGACCTCTTCGGCAAGGTATAAGCCAGTACTCTTATTCTGTTTTGATTACTTGACGAAATGCATACCGCATTTCCATTTTTGTCCCGAGTTGCAATCCTTCTGTTAATCCTGCCCCTTCAATTTGTTTTAGCTCCCTTTCTGGCACTGACTCGGGTTCTCCAAACAGTCTTTGCGTGGTTTCGATCAGTTGATTATGCAAATCAACACTTTGTTTCTGAACGTTTGCTGACATATATTCCCTGCGACTGGTGATCGGTTGTCTGTTTATGCTGTGGGCGCGTAGTTTTGCTTAACATTTTTTCAGTCACCATGCAACCCTCCCCTCAAGGCCAGGGGGGAAAAAGAAGCTCATAACTGTACTAGCTTTGTTCAGTATTTATGTAAATGTCGTCCCTACATGTGGGTAAATGAGGCGTTTAAAAAACGGGGGAACTTACTTGAGATCCTAACAATAATTATCCAGCATGCTAGCTTTGTAGTGTAAATGTTTATTCATTATCAGTCGAGGTTACTGACCGTCAAATGTGTATTTTACATTATTCTCGGATCAGTCGCAACTGCCACTTACTTTCCTTTAGATCTTTCCTATGTTGACGGAAATAACATTGGATCAACTGGAGCCACACTGACACTTGCCAACAAAGAGTTTTTGAGCAATGGAAATAGAACCAGGTTAGTGCTGTTTATGCTACATTGTATCTTGTAGCACTGAAAAATTTGAGGCTCTAATGTCATACAAAGTAAACCTCCTTAATTCGGGAAATTTGGCTAATTCTAAGCAATAAAAAATGTTCTTAATTGCGCCAAGTCAGTCAGCTACATATATCATAGTACTATCAGTTTGGTTGAACTGGACGAACGTTTGCCTAATCGTAATTTTTTAGTGTCTTAGAGTTGTTAGATGCGGTAATTTACTGTATTTTTTCTTAAAAACTACAAAACACTTCAATTACGTTATCCATGTGAACCCGCTTAATTAGGACACCCCGTTAATACGGACAGGTTCTGTGGTCCCTTCGGTGTCTGTATTACAAGGTTCGACTGTATAAAATAGGAAAGAAAAGGCTTAAAATAATGTTCTCGGAACCGAAAAGCTAAACTGATATAGAAAGACGATTATCAAGTTCATTTTCGAAACTCGCCGCGTTCTCCTCTGAGCCAAGTTGAAAATTTGTGACTGATAAGGCTGGGTAGACGGACGTCAGTATAGAATTTAACGTGTTTTTTTTTTCAAACTCGGTTAGTTTTAAAAATTGAAGACAGAACTCAAGTAAGGCTTGACTCAACCAATAATTTGGTGGACTTTAATTTCAAGGGGAAGCATTTCTCTTGGTTCCATTTAATCAACGTTTTCTTGTCAAGCGTGACTTGCATTCGCCTTATGACGGTTAAAATCTTTTAACGAAAATGGGGAAAAGAAAGTCGCAATATGGATTCACCTTGTTTATTCCTTTTTATATAATGCCGCTTTTTAACCCTTTTACTCCCAGCGTCAATTATGAAGACATATAGTGTAGTTCTAACTTTTGAGTCTGTTGACAAAATCCTATGGTGTGACCATTCAAATGAAACCTCTTCAGCAGTACTTTTGCATGATACCATTTGTTGTAACTTTTGAGTCTGTTGATGAAATCCTATGGTGTGACCATTCAAATGAAACCTCTTCGGCAGTACTTTTGCATGGTACCATTTTTTCTAACTTTTGAGTCTGTCAATGAAATCCTATGGTGTGACCATTCAAATGAAACCTCTTCAGTAGTACTTTTGCATGGTACCATTTGTTCTAACTTTTGAGTCTGTTAACAAAATCCTATGGTGTGACCATTCAAATGAAACCTCTGAAGCAGTACTTTTGCATGATACCATTTGTTCTAACTTTTGAGTCTGTGGATGAAATCCTATGGTGTGACCATTCAAATGAAACCTCTTCAGCAGTACTTTTGCATTGTACCATTTGTTTTTCAATATTTTTCTTTAATTTTGATGTTTGGCACCCTTGGGAGTGAAAGGGTTAATTGTGTCCATGTGTTAACGGAAACCGCTAACTTAGGAAAACAGGACACGTGACATAACAAATGTCAAAATATCTGAGAGGATATGTGCCTTAAAAGCGGAATTACATTGGTAAAAACATTCCGGCTGAGTATTTTGACGAAGGAAAGTTTTCAAACTTTTTGAGTGCAAACGTACCCCATTTCGAAAAACATGTTGATAACTGATTTTCGTTAGATAAAAGAAGTCAAATTTTTATTCCTTTAAACTCCATGACCGAGAAAAGTTATTATATCAAGAAAGAAAGGGTTCTTTAAAATCTCTGCTGGGGATCTTTTAAGGATTAAAAAACAGGTATTAAGTCACTTGAGATATATAAGAGAAGTACAGTAGAGAAAACGACTTTTGTTTTAAAATTAGGGAAAAGATAAAGCACCCTGGATCTAGAGGTCCGTTCTCTGAATATCATGAGTGAAATTAGCCGCATAAACGGCGCATTGCGCCTCGTTGTCCCGGCTTCGCCGCTCAAACTCGCCGATTTTCACTAAAAAAACCTCTGGCACCCAAAGTAAAGACAAAGAAGCTAGAATATGTTGATATTCTATTATGACTCATCCGAGGCTTTGCGTAATGTATATTTTTTGTCCTTTTTTCTTTCTATTTAATTCTGTTTTATAAGGAATAGCGTTCCGCCCAAATTCTAAAAATAGAAAACTCGCGCAGCATCATGGGATTGAAATGCCTACAAACATTCAAGAACAATGCAGGAAGCTACGAAAAAAGCAGGTGCTACAAAGCACTGTTCTTGGGTACAACTCGACAATTATCCTCAACATGTACAGGAATCGCAAAAACTGGTGTTTCCAAGGCAGCCATTTTGAAATATTTGTCCGCATTTCGATCCCACAATGCAATGCTGCCAAATATGACGTCACCTGGGCGGAACGCTATTAAAAGAGAAAACAGTCAACCTTGTAACATTTGCAAATTTTGGCTGAAAGTATGAGTTATCTTGAACTGAGACTTTGGATATATCAAACAGGGGCTAGATCATCCTATCGATCTGTAAACTTAACGGTATTTTTGAAGTTTCCAATTGCTGGTGTTTTTATTTTATTTTAGTTATGTTCAGATAATTGTCATACAGTTGAAAGATAATCAACTCCACGTCACGTCAACAAACGAAAAATACTCAGCGACAAATGTCCACAAAGACTACAAAAACCAAGTGGAAGGAGACCCTTATATAACAGCAGAGTTTGATTACGGCAAGATGAAAACGTTCCGTATCGGAGATGGCAAGTACTACTCAAGGTCTGTCCGACGAGAAAGACGTGCAGCAGGTGACGTATTTTCCGAAAGTACCGTCAAATCTTGTATAGAGCGTTTTCACTGACGTCATATCAAAATTCAGAAGCCGTTTTCGATTCGAAAATGTTTATGGAATGAAAGATTATTTTTAGTTAAAGTACTAGTAATTTTTTCCCGCAAAGCTTCGCGAGTACTGTTTGTGAATCAGAGTGGTACGGTAAAAATGTACCCGTAATACAGTCTGTCGTTTATTGTTTTGGTTATGAAGGAATAGGGCGGGGGACGGGGGGGGGAAGAGGGGAGGGGCTTAAAAGAGAGAGACAGTTTTGATAAATTTCTTGCTCCAAAAAGGAGGGAGGCTTATTAAAGAGAAGGACTGGTTTGAGAGGGGGAACTCAGTATATATCGACCGAGGGCCCCGTTTCTGAACCTGGATCTTCATTGTAAAATCAGAATCTATAGAAGGTGATGTAGTTTTCAACCCCCATACCAGCTTGAGTTGTTTCGTCAACTTCGAACTTTGCAATCTCGTTCCCAGAGCTCGCGTTACCCTTAAGGGTAACGTGGGCTCTGGGAACTATGGCCACTATGGTCACTATGGTCACTATGGCCACTATGGCCACTATGGCCACTATGGTCACTATGGCCACTATGGCCACTATGGCCACTATGGCCACTATGGCCACTATGGCCACTATGGCCACTATGGCCACTATGGCCACTATGGCCACTATGGCCACTATGGCCACCATGGCCACCATGGCCACTATGGCCACTATGGTCACTATGGTCACTATGGCCACTATGGCCACTATGGCCACTATGGTCACTATGGTCACTATGGTCACTATGGCCACTATGGCCACTATGGCCACTATGGCCACTATGGCCACTATGGCCACTATGGCCACTATGGCCACTATGGCCACTATGGCCACTATGGCCACTATGGCCACTATGGCCACTATGGCCACTATGGCCACTATGGCCACTATGGCCACTATGGCCACTATGGCCACTATGGCCACTATGGCCACTATGGCCACTATGGCCACTATGGTCACTATGGTCACTATGGCCACTATGGCCACTATGGCCACTATGGCCACTATGGCCACTATTGCTTTATCGGCCCTTGCAAAACAGCCATGAATAGCATATTATAAAAGTCAGTTTCCTAAATTGGGCCCCAAACAGTCAGATTAAGGTAATGTAGCAGGAATATACACTTTATTCATTAATGGACGTTGATTTATTGCTCTTTTATGTTCATGATAATTAGCCTCACTAGCCTCGTTAACTAGCATGCACAAGGTTTAAAGTAATTTTTACTCTAAAATGAGGCCAGTAAGGCTAATTAACATACAAATGCAAAAAAATATGAATAAACCGGCCGCCATTTATAAATAAGGTGTATGATGATGCCTTTCTTAAATTGACAACTGAATAACTTTCTTTCATCGACCTTTAGGGGGCATTGATTATTTTTTTTAAATTTGTTCCCCTAGATGTGGCAGGTCCAAGAGAATATTTCAACGGTGAACTAAATGATGATACAAACTACGCAGTGTTCCAGCGCTCTTTTGATTCGTATGGATCTTACGAATCAGAGGGTGTCATCCGTTTTACAACGAAGAAGACGTCCTCGGCAACAACTATTGTGGTTTTGTCTGTGGTAGTGGGGATTCTTGCACTTGTCATCTTAGTAGGCGTTGTGGTCCTTGGATACCGACATTTCTATACGGGTAGGCATGGACAGGCTACCTTAATGGTACCAAGAGAGGATAAAGGGGAAGAGAGGCCATCACCCATACATGCCCTATTCCATAGGAAATCTGTCTCAGGTTATTTTTAGAAGCGTGGGTTATCCACGCGGAAACATTCGCGCCATATGATTGGCTGTTATCTAACCCCTTGGGATCTCTACAGCCTTGGTGCCGGTCTAAAAATAACTTGAGACAGATTACCTATGGAATAGGGTATGTATGGGTGATGGCCTCTCTTACCCTTTATCCTCTCTTGATGGTACTTATTTAATTTTCGCGATTTTCGCTATTTCAAAAATATTGCAAAATTAAAGTCACGCGAGAAAAAGTAACGGCGAAAATTAACGACGTGAACTTTAATACCCTGTTACAAAACCCTTTTATAAACTTTAACTTCAACTGCAAATTTTTACATCATTATAATGCGTTGTGTCCTTTGTCTTAGTCTTGCGTTTAAGCTTCCGTCTTTATAATTTAAACCTGTAGCACCGATTCTGAGATCACCAGTTTGTTAATGCGGATCAGCATCTGCATCCTCCGCACAGTCTCTTCTAGTCTTCCTCGGTACTTGACGCGCGACGCGAGAAATAAAGCTGAGCATGCGTACGCGCCCGACAAGGCAGGATCAGCATTTGAAACATTTTCGCGAAATTTAGTTCCTTTTAACACTGGCGATTTTTCTGCAAAATCGCGAAATTCAAGTCTCACGAAAAATCTTCCTTCGGCTATTTTTACGAAGTTAAAGTCCCGCGAAAATAAGTACCGCTGAATAAGGTATTTTTATTAATGTTCTTTTAACGAGCAGACACTGTACTTAAGTAGTTAGCGCGTTGGATTTCGACCTGAATGTCGGTAGATCTAGCCTATCTGCCTTTGTACGCGTCTTTTTATCTTTCTCCACCCAGGTGTATAAATGCATGGTAGCTTTGAACACAATGCTCCCTGTGATAGACTAGCATCCCATCCGGGGGGGAGTAGGAATCCTCCCAGTTGCTTCAGGCTACAGAAACTGGAGATAAGCATCGTCCTGATAGGTTACTTGGTTTGTTCATAGATATAACAGAGCCTGTGATTAAATGATAAAATAGAACTTTTTCTAATACCTGTCATATTTATCCAAGACCTAAGTTATTTGTAAAAAAATAAAAGAATTCTTTATTTTTTTTATTTTTTGCTACTTTGCAGCAACTAATGGCGCTAACAGCTTTGCATTGGACAACTTGTGCATGGTTTACAAAATTATCTTTTGCAGTTTGATCGCCGGGGAGTTTAATGACTTACCGAATCAGAGACGGTATATATGTTATAAACGCCATCCAATTAGTTCTACTTTTTCTTTTGCATTGAATTTTTTCTTGCAACAGGCCGCAAGACGAAAGTCGCCATTGACGGAGATGCGATGGATATGCCTGCTACTGGAATGGAGACAGGTCATGTGCTAATTTTAAGGAATGTGGCAGCAGATTCCGAAGAGGAGAAGGTTGAGTACAGAACATCTCAAGAGAACCAGGTACCGCCGGCTCCCAGCCTAACAGCACTGGACAACCCTACTTATGGCAAAGTCGTATAGTATGGCCAAGCTGACAATCAGGAAACGTGTCTATAAGAGACTTATACAGAATGTAGTAATCGCGTTAGAATAAACAAGAGAGCCAGTATATACATCTAATTAAACTGCTTTTTGTGTCTACTGCGCTTGCGCACGTACACACTATGCCAAAACCGAAAGCTGTAACAGGCACATTTTCAACCCCAGAGCTCTTCTCGTTTTTGGTCGCGCGGCCAAAAGAAAAAGATCGAGAGCTCTGGAGTCGAGAATGTAACCGGCAATAAAAAGCTGAGCTGCAACCATGATGCAACCGGATAGAGATCAAATTCGCTAATTTAAGATCAGTGGCACGAGACCTGAATCACACAAAGACCCTTTCACACTTTCTACAGACTAAATTCTAGAAAAGCCGACACTTCGAACATTAAAACCTCCAAAGCTTTATTATATAAAACATTTGGTGCTTTTAAGACATGAATTGATGAAAAATTGGCTGAAGAAGATCAGAAAATGCAATAATGAAGGCCCCGCGTGACAACCGCGTGACAACCGCGTGGGTTTATAGCAAGAATACCATTGCTACTCACCAGGGCCCGATTGTTCGAAAGTCGGTCAACACTAACTCAGGTTTAAAACTTAACCGAGGATATAATTTCTCTTGTTAGAAGTGTTTTTAAAAACTTGTTTTAAACTACACGCGAAGAAACGTCAAAGTCGAAACTTAAGGGCGAAAATACTTTGGAAAAATCTCCATTGATTAAGCATTAACTGGAATCAAAATTGACGCCAACCCTGGGATAGTTTAATCGCGCTTTGAACAACCCGGCACAGGTGACCTAGGACCTAGTAGAATAGCTTTAACTAAGAAAACTATGAGGGGTAGACCCGGGTAGACTCCAAAACTTCCAAAGTAGAAATGTTAAATAGCCCATTTCTGAGTTGCTGTTACCCTCCTTTTCAAACCGAGGCCAAGTGCAAAACCATTCATATGACCAATCATGTACCGGTATATAATTATTTTTAATTTTAATGTATATAGAAACGTTTTTAATTATAGTGTAGCTAGAAACACGACCCCACAAGCAAGATTTTTGCTTTAATTTTTATCGTGCATAAATAAGGGATGTTGTTGTTGTTGTCATATGGATATGAGTTTTGTTTCACATGCAAATAAAACTTATATACCTAATTCAATAAAGGTTGCTTTGGTCATAGGTAATTAGGCATTGGGAAGCTATTGTTTGGCGGTAACTCAAGCAAAGCGTGATTGCATTGTGTTCCGTATGCGCAAATGCCAATGCCCAATTACCAATGACCAATTGCCAAAGCAGCCTTAATTGAATTAGGTATATCCATATCAAGGAAATGGTTTTGCAATTGACCTCGGTTTGAAAAGGAGGCTAAGAGTAACTTTGAGACTGTCTGCAGCCAAGCACATGTCTTTTAAGGTGTTTGTACATAAGGGAGGTGTCCAAGCGGGAGTATAGCTATAGTAAATTTTAGTTAACGGTATAATAAATTGTAATTTATTAAGTTTTTTCAGAAACCCATAAGTGGGTTGAAACGTGTAACGTGCATTCACAGCTTCCGATTATTCATTTTTTGCTTAGTACCATATTTGGAAACCCCTCAGTCAAAGAGGGGATTGGAAGCAAGTTGTTCTAGCGAATTGATTGGTTAATATTTTTATCTTGATTTTCCAAATATGGCTGTAACAACTTCTTAGCAAATTGAATAATCGGAAGCTTGTTTTGAAGCGCACAAGAGACAGTTGCACGTTTCAACCCACTTATGGGTTTCTGGTTTTTTAAACGTGTAATACGACTTCATCGGCACTTGTGCTGCGTCTAACACATTTTGTGGTAGAATAAAAATTTTTGTATTGTATATTATTGTGGTGTACCGACGACGTGTTAAAACAAAAACGGCAAATATATACAACATACACTAAAACATGTAGCGGCTAAAAAACGCTATCTTTTGGAAGGCACATTAACGTAAATAACGTTTTTAGACTGGTTGTATGTTCTTTCAGCTTTAATTTTAGATAGTTACAAATAGGTTCAAACAGACGTTTATCACGTTATGAGCTTCTGGCTTAAACTGTAGCGTACATTTTTTGCGTTCCCTTCGTTTGTACTTCAGCTCAAATATGATATGAGCGGATTTCAATTGAGTGTCGAAAGTGTAGTTTGCTTTGCTTGTGCATTGCTAATAGACTTTGTGATTGGCTAAAGAATCTCGAGCTACTTTTTCAGCCAATCAGAAGTAAAATCAAAACCAATCGTGAGTTGTTCGCATTCGTTTTCTCGCACTTGGTGCCGTGTGATTAGTTCGATCTAGTCGTTTACGATAACCTCTCTAAATATGAAAAAACATGTGTAGTGTTTTACAGAAAGGGACTCTCGCATAAAATATTGCGAAGGATATTTACAGTTAACTCCCACAAACTTCTAATCCACCAAACATGCCAAAAGTCTTGATAATTTGAAGGAAATTGCAATATTTAGCTTGCACTCATGTTGACACCAACATGACGGCCGTAAAACTGATACAAGAAATAAAGCAGATCTATCATTGATATTCACATTGTTATCATTTCTGAACAAGATAGAAAAGTCATTATAATCATTTTATTTTATTTTTTTAGCCTTGTAGCGGAGATCTCGCGGGCCGAAGGTTCGCTGCGGAGCCCCATACTCATAGAACCTATGCCCGTCATTTTTCATGGTCATGGCTAGCGGAATGTCACGTTAGTTGAAAACATTGTTGTGTTGTGCAAAGTCGTTTTTCAGGCCTGCATTCTTTCGCGGTTTGCTACTCAAGACAGGGATACTAATTAAGGGATACTCAGAAGCCGTTTAAGTGGAAAAAGAAGAGCTTTCAGAGATAAAATCTTGCTTTGAGGAACTTCATACGTTTTTTATCAATGCGAGACAATATTTCAGAACCGAAGAAGCGGAGCCAGTTTAACCAATTTCCAAGCAGTCGAGTGACTTAAAGGTAAAATAATTCACATTTTTCGATGGGAATTTATGTTGATATCAATTTTTCATTGACTTTTCCTTTGTGTTCTCGTTAGTTTTGGAGACATGTTTATAAAACGTGCTCAAATTCAGTCGTGTTATTTCATCGAGGGCAGCTCGGCCTCGATGCGCTATAAATGGTACACGTTTTGCTTTTAAACATAAACTAATAGATATTTGAATAAAATTTTTCAAAAGAAGATTTTGTTGTCCATTTTTATGTGTTTGTTCATTCATGACATAAGTTGAAAAGCGATTTTATGTAAACGAAACAAGATTTGGATTTAGTTCTAACTTCACTCGCGTCGCCTTATGCAAATATTTGTGTATTTTTTGCAATTTTGATTTCCAAGTCAGTTTTATCATTGGTTTCCTGTTCAGAGAGTTTCGCGCTGTTATATATATTAAATGGTATTTTTAAAACTTAAATCGAATATTATGGACATAAAAAAGTAATGGGGTTGCATAATTAAAAATTAATTACGCTATTTCAATGTTTTGGGTCGTATAGCCTGATATAGTAAGCTAAACGGCCGACGCAACACCCTTCAAATAGCCAAAAATCGTTGTTTTAATCCGTGAGGACGATCGTGCACAACACGTACGTTTATTTTGAACTTAAGTGAAATATCCTTCGTGGAACCTTTCTGTTGCATTCCATGAGCCCTCAATTTGTGTGGGAGCCCTGTGTCCCTAACGATAATTTGATCTCAGTCCCTCTCCGCCGTGACTGGACGAAAGCTCAGAGCATAGAAATGCATGCTTCCGCTACATGCTTCTGTCTTGAGCTTCTGTCACTTCTATTTTCGTTAGAATGTTTTTCGAATATTCATGAGTAGCGTTTTCAAGAATCTACGTCCATAAATTGGTTAAAGAAACAAGCTCCTGGATTCTCAAGAAAGCAATCGAACACGATTCTAGAGCTGCAATCTCCAGAAAGATGGCTTCTGTGTGGGCTTTATCTGTGTTGTGTGAGTATTAAGCTTAATTGACAATATTTATTTTACTTTATTAGGGCCTGTTTACATGAGGGAGGGTGCCCCTACGTAGTAGGGTTTCCCTACCTAGTAGAGTTTCCCTTCTCCTTTGTATTACACGGTTTCTTTTACATGCGTGGTAGGGCGCCCCTAGGGGTAGGGTTTCCCTACCTCTTGGGTAGGGAAACCCTACCTAGTAGGGCCAGGTTTTGTTCAGAAAAACCCATGTGAAAGGTCAGGATAGGGTTGTCCCTAGGGGTTAGGGTTATGTTTGTGTGTTCTCGTGTTACTGACATGGCTTCTCGTGGGTATAAACCAGGCGAGTTTTTTTTTTTTTTTGTCAGTTTTTTTTTATCAGATCGTCGCCATATTCTCCCTCGACAAACTTGTCTCCTTCGCACGTGCCTCAAGTGAGCTACAGCAATATCGTATTGATTTGCTGCTTGTAGGCCAATTCTCTGCAGCCGACGTCTTTCACGGATTAAATAAGTAAACATTAAACCACATAACTGGAAAGCTGCCGCTAGACACGCCAAAGAAAGGACGATCGCATTTACCGCTACAACGTGTCTTCCCGCCATCATGCTTAGCAACCACCCCTTGAGTTAGCCCTCCCAGCTGGGGATAACATTTCTCATATGAACTGGCGCTGACTTCTGACCCTACTAGGTAGGGTGCCCCTACACTGTTGAAAACAATGCATGTGAAACGGAGCTTTCTTCAACCCTACCAGGTAGAGTATCCCTACCTAGTAGGGGCACCCTTCTTTCATGTAAACAGGCCCTTAGTCTTTAGTTTTGTTGAAGTTTGCCGTAGAGTGTTCCACCTTTAAGTCTAGATTAGGCATAATTGTTTTAGGTTTCACGATATTTCGTTTTATGGGTATAATTCTATAAGGTCACAAAGATCCCTTGCATTTTAGGCCCGGTTCAAACGTCGCATTTCACATGTGCTGAATATAATTCACGAATTAAATGCATGTGAAATGCGACATTTGAATCAATTAAATTCGACAGATTTGAATTAAATGCGACTTCTGCCGCATCTTCGACCGAACCAGTGGAATATTCGACAGAAGTTCGACAGTTGATTCAAACGTCGCATTATTTTCACATGTGCCGAATATATAAATATTATTATTACTATAAATTATAGTAAATTATTATGATTCATTCATTACCCACAATTCGCCAGGATTTTCGTGAATGCCATGCGCAGAAGAGTCTAAACAACACTCAAAACACGACGGAGACGAAGGAATGTGTGGTTCTTGCTTCTTGAAAACAAAATATACAGCCGGAGTTGACGAGACAACAAAAGTCCCCTTCGATTGATACAGCGTGTGACGGGCGAGCGTCGTAATTGTCACGGCAATAATAATAAAAAAAATATCAGGCGCACATATGTGATTGAAACAGCAAAATACTCCTACTTTAAGGGCGAAATCTGTGATAAAAGATTTTATGGCATGCCGATTACTGTTGAGCTATTTCTTTGCATCCGAAAGTTCAGAAAGATAACGGCCTCTATGTTAGTCGGCAAGGATCAACCAGCGGAGAGATCACAAAAGTTCGAAACATGTCGCAGATCCAGTCATCGCCGATAACCTAATGAATATAACCTCCATATCCGTTCTAGTTAAACTGTTATGTTTTGTTTATGCGAGTGCCATCGCACGTCGATATAATTTGTCTTTCGATAAACAGTGCTGCTCGGTTTATCGATTGAATGAATGAAAACCATTAGAATACGGTATGTAATGTCTTTTGAAACGTCTATTAACTTCTTTTCACAAAATATCAATGGCAGTGAATAACCAAACTCATACATACTAATGCATTAACTTTAACGCACTACACTGTATTTCGTGTTTCTTTAACGCAGCTTAACGCAGCTGAACGCGCGAGCGCGTTAAAACCAATGCGTTCATAACGCATTCTTAACGTGAATTTTGGTTCGCTTATCTCTGAGCGGTACTGTATGCCATTTTAACCACTCTTCCTTTAACTCATTTAGGGATATCTAATAATCTCTTACTATTTACATAGTAAACTAGAGTTTCCACATCTTTCTGGCGACCACCATCATTTATTGAACCTATAGTTTTGGATGTGGCTCTTCAAAGTTAGTCTTATCTTTTCAAGTTTCGATTCAAGAAACTAAGGCCCATGCAGTGCACTCTTGCTATAGTGTCTCTTTAAGTTACAACTAAATTTTAAAATATATATTTTTTCAAAAAAACTAAAATACAATTTACAATTTAAGAAAGGTACAAAAATTCTGAAATTTCATTTCCTGAAAAGAATCCAAAATCTAGAAAAGCTATAAGTTGGAATGTAAACTAATATATAATGTGTTTCTTTTACTTGCAGTTGTTGTTAATATTATGATCAATGAGGAAGTGTCTGCTGATCGTAAGTTTACATTTTAAATATACTGTAAACATTATGATAGAACTTTTTACTAATATGGCAGCCATAATCATATTGATTTTGATCCCTGGGCATCACATGTAATGGCCCATTTCAGTGTTCATTATGGGATGCCCACTGGGGGGCAAAATCAATATGGCTGCTATACATACATTCTGTAATTCATTAAAAAGGTCTTTATAATAATTTACTTGAAAACGAAAGGCTTTACGTCTCAAAATTTAACATTTTTGTCTATAAATACTTTTTCAATTTCATCTAATTAAAAAAGAAATTAATATTGACTTTATGTGTGTGATCAGTTAGTGAGTGAAACTGTCCTTGTCATCGATAACCCATTCATTACACTTTGCATATTCTTGGGTTAAAAATGTGAAAGAAAATAGGAAAAAGAAAACAAAAATTATAAATTATAGTACAACTAGTAGGATGTTATCAGTGTTTTTCTATAGTGCGTCATTATGTGATTTCTGCATTATGAAAAATATTGCTGCATAAATTTACATTGGCTTGTCAAATTTGGACACCCATTGTTGGATCTAAACACCTATATACAATCATGTCTCTAATTAGGTTTCTCTTGGGTATTCAGCATACCTTGCAATTGTACGCTCATCAGTATTTTACTATATATCGGTGTTAAGTTTTTCTTTAGTTTGTCAGTTTTATTTTCCACCGTTGAGTTCAACGATACGCCTCGTGCAGTACATTAGCCTCTAGCAGAGTTCTCTAGGTTCTTCTACAGTGCCGTAAGCAATTGTCAACCTCATCTTATCTCATCTCATCGCATCGTACTTATGTCATTCATCTTACTCGACTGATTATTCAATAACTCCGATTTGGAAGAATAAAAATGAACGTTAGATTGTTGCTGTAAAGGACATTTGTCTAGAAGTTCGCCTCTGGCGGTTACACTCATTAATGAAAGCTGTCTAAGAAATGAGAACAATGTTGAATTGAGCATTAACACAGCAAATTATATCAGTTGAGTTGTGAAGATTTCAACAGTTTTAAAGAAGATAGAAACTTTAATTGAGACATGGGTTCCACCAAATATACAATTGTACACTATATAAAAAAATATTCATTTATTTGAAATATTGATAGGAGAAAAGCCTTTCTTAAATACACTAACTAGCTAAATATTCCTGAGTGATTCAAGATCTTTTTTAATTGAGAAGGCCAGTTTTTACCATTTGATGCAGATGAATTGACAATGTTTAAAAAATACATTGTACCAGTAGATTCACTAGCAACCTTTATGGCATTTCTGATGTTGGTTTATGTGATCCCAAATACATGGGTTCCCAAATCTCCAAAACAGTGAGTTATTTGGGGAGGGGGGAATTGTGTTTGTATAGGTGGGGTTGTAAGATAAAATTTTAAATAAAATAAATGTATATGTATGAAAAACATAACACAAATAAAAGAGAGGAAAGGAGATGCTAGTGATTATATTATCAAGAAGGTTAAAAATTAAAATTGAAAATATATAATTATTTAAATAAAAATAATTGAAAACAATAATGATAAAAAATAAACAAACAAAATAATAGATTTTAAAAAGGAGATGAGGAAGGAAAAGGAAGGGAAGATAAAAGTAATGTTACATGTATTTTTTGTTAAATTACATGTAAGTGTTAATTAAAATTTAAATGAGGTCTAATTAAAATATATTTCTGTCATTTCTCCATTATATTATCAAGTTATCATAAGTGTCATTTCAAGTTACTTGCCGACAAAGCAATAGAGCTCCTGAAAATTTGCATATTGAACGCAAAGACAAAAATTTGCAGAGAGCTTTTCAACTAGATGATAATGTTGTTACCATATTTACCCGTGTATAAATCGACCTTTCACGACCTAAAAATCAGTCCAAAAAATCGCCCTCGACTTATACATGGGTCAAAAATTGAGATCCCAGCACCAGTTAAATAAATTATTCACAATTAGCATAATAATAATGTCTTTATTTGTTAACAAACTTCTAAATAAACGACAGTACAGGTTTACGATGTCCTTTCGCTTAGCGATGTTTTTAAATTAGCAGTTCAAGTTGAAATGCATTAAGATTTATCTGCTTAATATAAACTTGAATGTTGTAAATACTCACTGGCACAATTTTGGAATAAAGAGCTGACATTTCCTGCTAATTAAAAGCCGTAAATCCGCTCGAAGAAAAACAATAATAATAATATACATGAAAAAATTACTCGATTCTGATTGGCTAAGAGCAGTGCAGTTCAAGTGTAACACCAGTGCAAAAAGTGTAACACCGGTGCAAAAAGTGTAACACCAGTGCAAAAAGTGTAACACCAGTGCAAATTACAAATCGAAAAAAGAATTGATGCAAAAATGTTTTGCAAAAAAAAAATTTTGCCAAAAAAAATTGCAGAAAAAAAAAAAAATTGCAAAAAAAAATGGGTGCAAATTTTTTCATGTATAATTATTAATAAGTAATCATACGGTTTTCTCGTTCAATTTTGGATTAATTTGCACTTGTGAGTTTTTCAAAAAGTTCAAATTGCACTTTTTTAAAAACTCACTCGTGCAAATTAATCCCAAATTGAAGTCGAAACTGTACATGTATGATTACCTATACAAACCTTAAAGTGGCACTATAATAAAAAATATACATTTTCTGTTCCCCTCATATTTTGAAAATATAAGTGCTCGTTACTTACCTTACAAAGTTTCAACTCAAAACTCGTACGGGAAGTGCCATTATTTTAACTTGACATTTCTAATTTGGCTTGCCACCATTACTCAATTCAAAAATGACCGAGACCAAACCCTGAGAGTTGGATCGAGTTGGATCGAGTTGGCCTAAAGATTTTGTGACCTCATTATGACTCAACACGTGCCTTTTGACCTTGTTTTCTGTAACCTGGAGGGAACCTTGTTGAGTCAGTGATGTCCAAATCAAGTCACATGAACCAGATCGCAAACCAGTAGAACGTGGGCTCGGATTTATGAACGGAGTAATGGCGGACCGATTTTACGTGATTTTTGTGGGTTTTTGGCCAGCTATTTCTGGACTGTGTAAGACTATATCAATCTAAGTTATTAAAAGCAATTTGCATTTGTCTAAACCTTTAAGATACATTTGCGTTAAAAAAAAACTTAAGCAGAAAAGAAATACAAAAATTTTTGTCATAGTGGCACTTTGAATCAAAAGATTTCTAATTTGGCTGTTGATTAACAAGTTATATATTAAGAAGGTTCAAACTCAGTGGCTCAAACCACAATTGAACAATGAACAAATGAACAACTACACTGTAGCACATGCTTTGATGTCATGTAACCTGTTGACACACACAGTTACCACAGTCCTTAGAAGGGATATTTTTGTAACTATTAATTAATTAAAGTTCATTATTAGACTAAAGTAGGTTTCACATTTTACAATGCAATACATTAATGCAAATGACCCTGTATCTTTATTTATTGCTCCCTTCAGCTTGTTCAGGGGCAGGACAAAATATCACCGGTGCATCAAGTGGATTTGTTTCAAGCCCCAACTTTCCAGGCAACTTCCTTCCAAACAAAGTATGTGTTTGGGTTATCACAGTTCCCAGTGGACGAATCAAGTTATCCTTCTTGGACTTCACTTTAGGGCCTGGTGTTGATACAGAGTGTTCAGGAAAAGGAGTAGCCAGATCCCCTTATATAAAGCTCACAAATGCTGCTTCAGATGATGACAACAACCCCTACTTTCAGCTGTGTGGTCAAAACATTCCTGCTCCAGTGTACTCTGTGGGGAATACCATTCAAATTGACTTGATATCTGCCAGCAGTGTGTACTCAGGGTTTAACGCATCTTACGAGACAATCACAGATGACATGCGTAAGTTTCTGTTATTACATGTACCGGTTTCTACATGGAAATTATGGTCAAGCATTTCAATAAAATAACATTTACTTCAAATTGAACATAAGAAGGCTAAGAATCCCAACAGGTAGGAGGAAAACTATTTGGCTTAATTTACAAGCATGGCCAGAGAGTTAAATTTGGGTCTCTCGTGAAACAACTCTACATCCATAGTGGTCAGAGTGGGACTTGAACCCGGAACCTCCGGATTTAAAGTCTGGTGCCCAAACCACTTGACCATGCTGCCAGCTTCTGGATTTCAGATATATGTGTTGTGGGTCAAATTTGCCTTGGTTCAAAATTTTATTTTCCTTTGTTTTTGGGTATGAAAATGCATGATAATGTATGATAATGAGTTTTAAACAAAGGAAAGTAAATTTTGAACCAAGGCAAATTTTGACCCACAACATTATGTGTTGCTGCATGACAAAACTGAGAATCACAATCACGCTTGCAGTATATTTATAAATGATAATCTAACTTCTAAGATCAATTTCATGCATAAGCAAAGGTCACCATTAAGCTTACTGTTAATATTTAGTGTCATTTTAATGAAAATGTTGTAGGTTGAAATGAAATTCAGGTTAAAATGATTTCAACCTAGTTTGATTTTGAATTACCTTTGTTTCTGATGTACATGTATGATAATGATCAAAGACAAAAGAAATTCAAAATCAAACTGGGTTGAAATCATTTTAACCTACAACAAAAACATTACAAAATCACTGTGATATTGACCCTTTAAAGTAGGGAAATTAATATTTGAAGTCTTAGAATATTTTGACGATGTATGGTAATTATTTCATATTGAGATCTTTCCTTTGCACGCACCAGCTGTTACTTTTCCAAGCAGTAGAGTTATTTTGAGGCAAAGAAAAAAATGCCTGTATTACACAGTAAAACTGGTTCTCAAGTTATAAATTCAAAAGACTGATAACATGATAATTGAAGGGCCGAGAGCATGTCCAGCCTATATGACTTTTTAGGCCTTTTTTATTTTTTCTTGCTCAGATTTGTCCAATTTTGGCATGTGAACTAGAAATTAGTTGCAAAACATTGTTCCGAATTTTTCTCCGTTGTTTTTTCCGTCGTTTTCGAGAAATACCGTATTCAAAAAAAAAAAAATCAATCAATCAAAGGCTCCTATTGTAACGCAATATTGCGGTAAGCTTCTGTTTTCGCACTGACACGGTTCGATTTTTTTGTAAAATTAAACGTTAGAAATTTTGACGAACGCAAAAAAAGTAAATCACTTTCATAATGTCCAGTTCGAAGAAAGAAAGAAAAAAAAAAAAAAAAAAAAAAAATGAGGCCGAGCGTGATTCGAACCCGGAGCCGTCCGAGCGCAAATCCCCGACCAAACCACTAGACCACAGACGAACACATGCTCACTTCAGCCTAAGTTTTATTATTAAAAGGTTGATACGCATCAAAACGCGTATCTCGATTTCAAAATCCTTTTAGATCGAATTTAATGTTGCATTAAAGACTCCAAATGCGAAACGTCTTCCCACCGGCCAGCAACAACTCACTTCGAGCTGCCCAAAGCTGTATTTCAAGTGCCCGACCACGCACAGCGGACCCATCTACCACTGTCGCAAAGCATGTCGGGAAATCCTACAACAAAACCGAAATGGAGTTCCCGCCCGAAAGTTTTTGCAAAATACTAGAAGTCTCAAAGCACTTCGGATATCGGGCATTTCGACCACGGCACGGGATGGGAAATGGCCCACAACTCTCAACGCTGCCCCTTTTCTGATCCGAAGTGATTCCAGACTTTCCCGCCGGCTCGTCTTCCCGACCAAGGTCCGTTTTTCACCTCGAGCGCTAAATGGCGCTTCAGACACAAGGAAGGACAAGAAACACGACTCGTTTCTTTGAGAAGTGCTAGAGACTCAAGGATTTCCGGACTTAATGATGTCTTTCAATCACCGGACGGGCCTCGTACACGTTGGCTTACACACACGCTACAGAGGCGATGTGTTGCCGCAGTGAGCTCACGATAGATAAGCGAGCCAGGCGTGCGTAAATAACGGTATTTTCGTTTAGTTGTTGGCACTGGTCAGAAGTATTGCAGTCGCGTATTCTCACGGCCAAACTGCTTTCAAATGGCTTCGAAATTACGCTCTGAATGTACCGTCAAAGCACTGGAGGGCCAGAACTCTGCTTTTTTCAGGTAAATTGGTCAAATTCCTTAGGGTTAGTGCAAATTCGACAAGGGCTTGTGATATTATTCGTTGTACGATAAAATGAGGCTATTCTGAGCTATTCTGAGCGAGAAAAAATAGAAAAAGGCCTAAAAAGTCATATAGGCTGGACATGCTCTCGGCCCTTCAATTCTACCTGACATCATTATAAATTAAATGCTTGCCGGTATTAAGATTTGGAGTCCTACATCAGTAATAGTGATAACTGTTTCCTTACATGTAACAATTCCTTCTTCTTATTTAAAGTTATCTTAATTGTAAGCACTGTAAATTAAAGTAAGTAAATTTTCAGATTAGCAGCGATGAAATAGCAGGAGTTGGTTTATATTTTAATACTGTGTTAGTCCACTACATGGTTTATACATGAAATAACGGAGCACCTGTCATCTTACTTTTAAACATTCTTTGAAACTTTTAACCTTTTACACTTTTGGTTCAACTTTAATACTGTTTCATTACATTGTTTCTATGGTCACTGTACAGTCCTAGTACATGTTACCAAGAGTACATTGGTGTACTTTTAGTTGGGTGATCCAATCTTGTGTCATACGTACATGTAATTTTTTTTAGCCCACATTTGACCATTGCTCATCATTTTATTTGACCTGCTTTACTAAATAAAGTATGTATGTATGTATGTATGTATGTATGTATGTATGTATGTATGTATGTATGTATGTATGTATGTATGTATGTATGTATGTATGTATGTATGTATGTATGTATGTATGTATGTACCAGAGTTCCAGTAGCTCAGTGGTTAGAGCATTCAACTAGAATACGGAAGGTTGTGGGTTCAAATCCCATCTGAGTTCCTTTCTCTCCACAATCATCATTTTTCATAGAATTATTTTAGTTTTTAGTATCATTTTTAAAAAGCCAAAAAAAAAAAACATGTTTGTATGAACTGAAACCTAAAAATAGTGCTCCAGTTTTGATAACAATATAATTTACTAAAAGTATATATTTTATATACTAGTGCACTGAAAGTACTACAAGCCAACATTGTTAGTCCTTTAATATTATTACTGTAATTACATCTCTGGTCCTTTGATTAGGTATTGTTATATTTGTTGTGTGAAAATTCTCGGCTATAAGACACACCCCGAGTTTAGAACAAGATTAGAGTGAACAACCAGATTTTTGGGAAAAAATGCTGCGCCTTATAACCGAATAAATACGGTAATAAGTGTTTTTGGCTGCTGATGGCCATTGCCCATTGCAACTTGAAAAAAATGGCCAATTCTCCTGTTGTGTCTTGTTTAAATTTTATTATGGTTTATTCGCCTTTCAGGGGATTACTTTCCGTTTTTCTCTCAGTGCTACAAAATAATGTATTTATAAGCATTTTTGGTAAAAGCAACGGTATGTGTACTTCATAAAATATCGACATTGCCCCTGTAAGTTTTATTTATGTGAGACAAAAAACTCTTCATTATGTTTCCTAGTGTGCCCAAATGCATCGCAGTTAACAGACCTGTCAGGCGTCATCACCAGTCCATACTATCCCAGGCATTATCCAAACAACCAGAATTGCATCTGGGAAATTACCGCAAGCAAAGGCAACCGTGTGAAATTAGAAGTTACAGACATGGTAATTCACAGGTGTGGAGCCATTGGTGCCTGTACATGTGATTATCTGGAGATTCTTGATGGCTTTCTGGTTCTGAATGATCGGCCAAATGGTCATCCTGCGAGTGGAAAAATATGCATTGATGACAGATTTACTCCCCAGACATATTATTCAACTAATGAACGTCTCAGGGTGAGATTTTTCTCTGATGCTGTAGCTGCAAAGAACTTTAAAGGATTCACAGCAACATACACTCAACTGGACTACACCCCTCCAGGTATTTGCAGTATACACATGTATGAACTGGTACGCTCAAGCAAGTCATGAACTTGAGTTGTGAACCAAGCATTTCTTTTTATTTGCTACAGTTGCTTGAGTTAAAAAAAGTACTCGTAATACAGTAAACACCCACATATAAGAAACCTAGATTTTTCCAACTTAGCCTAAATAGGTTCTTATAGAAATGGTATTTAGTGGGATTTTAGGCTACTTAGGTTATTAAATAGGTTCTTAATTTGATAGGGGCACTAGCGATCAGCACAGATAACTACTACAGGGCATATGTAATATGGAAAGCCATTGATGCATGACATACATAGATGCAAGGAAGTTTCAATGTGCTTCAAAAACTGTGACTTCGAAAATGAGAGAGACACATGGAACTGTATTTTTAATACAATTGCATTGTGTAATCCAGTATTGGTGCAGACATGATATGGTTTTCATTTTAGTTCATTCTTTGAATCTTATACTGACTTAAACCTAGACTAAAACTTTTTTCTGTATTTTCATCTGTGCCTTCATTTTTGTGAAATAAGAACCTATTAAAAAATTTTATAGGCTTAATAGGTTCTTATGAAAAGGGGGTTTGAAATGAAAATTTTAGCCTAACAGGTTCTTAAATTTTAGGTTCTTATACATGGGTTTTTACTGTATGCTATTTCCCACTGAGCTTTGTTTGAGGACACTGTGTAGCATACCATTGTTAATGTGCTAAAAAAAGGATGGGAGAGACCAAGGGCTGGATTCTTGAAGCCCTCGTAAGTGAAGATACATCATACATATACACTTTAAGATATACCTTTTTATCCTAATTACATGTAATACAATAGTATACATGTATTTTCCACATGACAATGGGTTGCTCTTAACAATACTTCAGGATATATCTTAACTTAGGCTTTGTAAATCGGCCTTGAAACTCAAAATAACAAGCTTTAGATAGAAAATCTGATCTGTCCTGCTAACAATTAACTGGCACCAAGAACTTAATTATCTTCTCCTTTGTTTGCTAACTGTCATTTTTTTTAAGGGCCTGCAAAATAACTTCTAAAATTAAGTATATTCTACAAGTGTTTTACGTTTTGTTTTGTTTGTTTGTGACATTCAGCGGCCTCTTAACCTAACGTATAAAAAAGGCAAGAAATAAGGCAGGCTGCGTTGTGTTTGCGTTCAAAAAATTGGATGGAGCCCTTACATGCAATTTCTCTGGAATCTTAACCCATTGACACCTGAACCGCCCGTAACCGCCCGTACAAGACTCCACTGCTTTAAAAAATTGTAACTTTCTCAATCGTGCGAACATTGCCTTAACTAGCAGTTGTGAGCATTGACTAGAAAGTCTTTCAAATTGAGATACCCAATAAACACAAAAAAGTCAGCGATTTTTGCAGAATATCAGCGTTTGAATTTGGACAATAACAAAAATGACCGTTTTTAACGTCATAGAAAAACAACAAAAATCACGTTTTTGCCTTTAGTTTTTTTTATTCAAATCATCATGGCAAACCCAAAAATCAACATTCACAGCAAAATTCAGTCCTAGTCCTAGCTTAGCAGTGAATTTTTTTGCTCTTATTCGTTGCTCGGGCCGAGCTCTAGCCTCTCGTTCTAATGCATACTGACCTTGCCTCAATTTTCAATATCACCACCGCACTGCATGCTGGGAAATGGCCAAGAATTTGGACAGCGTTCGTTTCTTTCCGCACACATTTCATATTTATACTAAGTCCACAGCCACTCCGACCCACCGCCGAAATTTCGCGCTTGTTGTGTTCTCCTGTGGTCGCAACTTCCAAAATATGCCGCAGTAGGTCGAGAAATTCATCCAGAGTCGAGTCCCAAAGCTGCTTCGTTTCCAGGCGGCCATTTTTTCCAGTTCAACGAGCAACGAGCCAAATTCGCAAACGAAGTACAACAACTAACTCGCTTCATTGAGAAGTGGACTCTAAACTACCTCCAAGCTTAATGATGCTCACCAGGCAGCTACTAAAGATGAAAAATGGCTGTGAACTTACCAAAAATCGTAGATAATTCATATTGGACCCTTTATTGCAAATCAAGCAAGCAAAATGAGATCGTCACAATGACGTTTCCAGTAAACTCGAGCCTTCAGTGTTTTAGAACAGCAGCACTTTCAATGGTAACTCCAAATATGCAGTCACGAAATCCTATGGGGCGTGTGTATGCAGAAAATCACTCAAAAACGTAAAAATCCTCAGGTGTGAATGGGTTAATAAAGTTTCATCCATTGTATAAGAAGTACAAGAGAAAATGAGCGAATATTTTTATTAGGCAACAATTTTATACCATCTCATTTTTTTTTGCAGCTATTTTTTTTTATTCATAACACAAACAACTAACGCTTACAATAATAAGAGTTACAAAATACATAAATACTGTAAAAGGTACTTTAAATAATAAGTTATTATAATAAAGTAATAATTATAGTAATGATAATAATAACAATAATAAAAAAGTAATAATAGTTGAGCACAACATATCTTAACCTACATCAAGAATTAAAAAAAAAAAAAGAAGCAAAGAATATGTTGCGCAGGAGATTGAAACATCTTCACACCATTTACTTTTTCTGTATATGATTTTCAATGTATATACCTAATTCAATAAAGGTTGCTTTGGTCATTGGTAATTGGGCATTGGGAAGCTATTGTTTGGCGGTCACTCAAGCAAAGCATTGCATTGTGTTCCGTATGCCCAAATGCCAATGCCCAATTACCAATGACCAATTGCCAGAGCAACCTTTATTGAATTAGGTATATCTTTTGTTCCATCATTGAGATAGAATGGTCGAAGTTACATTGCTCTGAGTGCATTTTCTGGATGTATAAGTAGTATTTTCCAAACAATAGGCAGAAATTTAATTTTAGCACAGTAGCGTGATCATTCTCATCATCATTAGTTGCTATCCCAAAAAGTTTTTCTAAATGCGTTGAAGAAAATGTGCAGTGGTATTTCTTGTTAAACCAATGAATAATTCTATCAAAGAACGTTTGAGAGGAATAACATTCAACAAAAGTATGGGTAATCGATTCAAGTCCTTCACAATAAAAGCAATTGTTTACGTTTTCTAGATATATGTACATAGCTCCTTATTAGTAACAGTTAATTTATGAATCAATTCAAAATAGAATTCTCTTAGTTTGTTCCCTCGGCATACTTTTCCTATGAGATTAAATATTGATGTCCATTCTATATCATCTAATTTTAGTTCTTTCTCCCATTTTTTTGGCCCCGTAGCTTTGATGGTGGTTGCACTGATGTAAAGCCAATAATAGTCCTTAGATTTCATTTTATATAGATCAATAATAATTAACGAAGGAGACAGCTGAAAGGTTGTATCATCATCTATAAATCTATTTCTTGTGCTTAGAGATCTAGATTTTTGAAGTAAATGCTTACGGATCGCCGAGACCACTTGTAGGTAGCTAAAAAAAGTAGATTTTGTGTTGAATTTTGTTTGGAATGAATTGAAGGACAATAATTTTCATGGATAAAAACGACTCCTTTCGCCTTCCATTCTGGGTAGAAAAAGCTCTTTCCGTTGGTCAGGATGTCTTTGTTATTGAAGAGAATTAAATCTTGGCCGTTGTTATATTGATGTAAGGTCCTAAGTTCTTGGAAATTAGCCAGTATTTGTCTATAGAAAAATGGAATTTCGGATTCCTTAAAAAATTTGAATCGTAATTACAATGAAAAAGGAAATTAAGACCTCCATATTTTTGAAGAAAATGAGTTGGGATAGATTTCCATAACTCTATCTCAATTTCATCCGTCACCAAAAGTCTTAAAATACAGGCTAGCCGTAATGATTTGTGGAGAAAGTTTGGATTGGGAGCACGTAGGCCTCCATTACTATAACGGTCTTGGCACATGGCATCTCTCTTAATTTTGTCCTGTTTCTTATTCCAAATAAAGTTAAGGGCCCATAACACTATCTTTGGAGGCCGTTGCTAGGGAAAAATCAGTTTGCTCTAGCTCAGCAAATTTTTGCTTATATTTGACCAAATTTGAACAGCAACCTTTAAGTACACCTGTGGTTCGGGTTGTGACGTCATCAGGCCACGCCCAATGTCACGTGACCCAAAACAGAAAAATGAGCATGACTTCAAAAACTTACAGTTTTATCATTTTTTTTAGCATCATTCGATTTTATACACCGTTTAAAAAAACGTAAGCATGCGTTTTCTCTAAGGATGAAAAATAAAAATAATGACGAAAAATGTGTTCTCAAAACCACATTTTTGCGTCTTAATTTTTTGCTTACGTTTCACGAAAAATCTTTTATCTTTCGATTGAATTTTTTAAAAAGAAATTAACTTCTATTTGCGCCGAGTTAGGTTCGCCTTTGTCTTTACCGGAAGTAGGTAGCCTGTTATCAGCCTGGGCTCCCTGTACTATAAATTGGAAACTGCCGAACTCTTGAAGTCAGACCTTCAGTTTGTTAGGATTTGTTGAGTATGGTTATCGTTTGTGAAGTACGTTTCAACCTTCACTCGAAAACGTTGCCCTTCTTTGCAGACAGGGAGAAACGAGTCATTCCCGTGCCTGTCAGATCACAAGCCTTCGATCACTTCAGCAGGCATGGGTGAGCAGGAAAATGCCTTTAAGGTGATTCCTTAGTATTGCACTGCGCATCCTGTACTGCGCATAACACACGTAATTCGCAACATCGGCAGCATTAAAACATGGCTGCTTTTTTGGCCGGAAACCTCACCAGGCATAAAAATGGGCGATTCATAAAATCATCAGTGAAAAAAAGAACTGAAATTTTGTTTCAAGATCTAGAGGGAAAAAGAAAATCAAACGACAGTGTAAGCGCCTGCAAGGCCTGCAAGCTCGTTAGAAAATACGACCGTCTTTTTCTCTCTAACGAGCATGGTGACCTATATTTTTTATTGCATCATTTTGATGTTAAATTAATTCTTTTTAAGTTAAAAAAGTTAAAAAAAAATTCCTCGACAGGAAAAAAAGATATCGCTAAAAACGTTCTCAAATCAGTTACTCGTGGGAGCAAATTGATGACCTTGAAAACATGGACGCGAGGAATGTTTTGAGTCCGTGTCATTTGAAGATGTGTGACTTTTTTATAACTTTTATTTCAAAGTGTTCCCATATGGTGGAGACTTTAACCTATCAAGTTTTTCAGAACCAACCTTCAGAAGAAACGAAAGATAGAATTTAGGCCGCGCGGTTGACAGGTACCAAGTTGGAAAATAAGACGCATCTCCTGCCGTTTCCTTTGCTTGTTTCCGCCGCAGAGCTTGACACCGCAAACCTGAACGTCATCCGCAGAGTGTCCATTGGAACTGAAGTGCTCTGCGACTGGAAAACCGGGTGCACTCTTGGTAATACTCCTGAGATGTTCGCCAAACCGTTCCCTAAGAGTGCGCCCAGTTTCGCCGATGTAAACGGCGACGGCAGGAGATGCAGTATATAAGGCCAGATGACAGACAGGTAAAGGACTCTCTGATGGTGAAGGACCTTTTTGGAGCTAGTAGAGTAGTGTCATTTGAGATGTGGTCACAGGTACGGCAGCGGGGGTGTCGACAAGGAGCAGAACCTGCGGGCGAAGTAGCTTGATTTGTGTCGGACGTGTGGACCAAGACGTTTCGTAGGTTTTGATCTCGGCGATAAGCGATCATTGGTGGCTGATGAAATATTTCCTTGGTTTCAGGGTCGTTCGATATGATGCTGAAGTTGTCGAGCAAAATCCGTTTGATTCTGTTGTTCAGAGGATGGTAAGTAAGAACCAAAGGGATCCTGCTCTCCTTTTCATCCGCCAAGGTGTTCCGTTTGAGGGCGTCGGTCTGTGTGACATGTCGGATTTCCTCAAGATCATGTTGGAGAGTGTGTGCATTGTAACCACGCCTTTCGAAGAAAGAGGCCATTTCGTGTGCTCTTGCTAGAAAGTCGGTGTCGTCAGAGCAGAGGCGTCGAAGGCGTAAGAGCTGACTGTGAGGTAGGCTTTCTTTGCAGTGTCGAGGATGTGATGACTGGTGGTGAAGATAACTGTGGGTATCTGTGGGCTTGTAGTAGATGGAAGTAGAGATTCGATTGCCAGAAATGCGTAAATTGATGTCAAGGTAGGGAAGTTCGGTTTCAGAGATAGAATGTGTGAATTAAAGTGCAAGGTGAAAGTTGGAAACAAAATCAATGTATTCTTCCAATTGAACGCGGTTGCAATTCGCGACCCCTACGGTATCATCAATGTATCGCTTGTGGAGTTGAGGTACAAAGCCGGTGTATTGTCGCATGATTTGGTCTTCGACATATCCCACGAAAAGGCACGCATAGTTAGGGCCCATCTTACTGCCCATGGCGACTCCCCCTGTTTGATAGTAAAATTCGCCATTGAAAGTGAAGGCATTTAGGGTAAGCACAAGTTCAGCAAGACGTGTAAGTGTGGCTGTAGGTGGATCGAGAACGGTGCGTTTGTGTAGAAAGTAGGTCAACGCTTCCAGGTCACTGTGGTGTGGGATCACGGTGTTATATAGAGATTTGATGTCCATGGTATAGAGGAAGCGTTGGCCGTCGTCAGCGTTGTGGAATTGAAAACCGTTAAAGATCTGGAGCGCGTGGTTGGTATCCTTAATGAAAGTGTTAAGATTACGGACTAGAGGAGACATAATCTGGTCCAAGTAGGATGCAATATTCTCAGTGGGGCAGCTACATGCCGAGACAATTGGTCTCCCAGGGTTGTTCTCCTTGTGGATCTTCGGAAGGAGATAGAATCTAGAGGTACTTGGAGTTTGTACAACTAGATTCTTAGCTGATGGCGGGAGTTCGTTGGCTTGCATCATTCCGTTGACGGTTGATTTTATAAGTGATAAGAACAATGATAAGAACATGTGCTATTAGCTTTGTGAGAGAGAACTTTGTTCTATTGAGCGCGTGAATTCGGACTAGCATTCTTGAATAAAATCTATAACGTGAAAACTGTGACAGTGTGGGTCTACTGTAACTTTGAATCCCACAGTATAAAACGTCTTTGTCCAACGTTTAATGCTACTTCCAAAATTAAATAAATCTAAAGATTTCTGAATAAAATTCCATTCCACAGTATCGAAAGCTTTTCTAAAATCTAGCAAGAGTAGAATCCCCGGCATGTCTCACGTTTTTGTTTGTTCGAGGATATCATTTATTAAACGGATATTTTGTCCTATATAACGTCCTTTAACAAAATGATTACAATTTTATTTTCAGAATGTCCTTCTGCACCAATCCAATTATCTGGTAATGGTTCATTCAGCAGCCTCAACTACCCTAAGAGGAAGTACCCTTCAGCCAGGAATTGTTTCTGGATCATCAGTGCATCAGCTGGCAAACGTGTGAAGGTGGCCATCAAAGATTTCCACTTGGGCAAATTGTGCGATAATTGCAGCGCTCATTATTGTAGTCGTGTGGAGTTTTTCGATGGCCCTACAGCAGACTCTTCCTATTTGGGGCGATTTTGTAGCGGCTCAGACCTACCAGCGAGTTTAATTTCAAGCGAACAGCAAATGTTTGTGAAGTTTTATTCTGGGTATTCACCTGATCGTGGTTTCCGAGCAGAGTATTCCGAGACAACAGATCAGCCATCTCCTACAGTAACTAAGCTGCCAACAACATCGACAATGAGAACAACATCGACAGCACCCACTAATGGGCCGGGTATGCAATTTTTCTTTTCTTTTATGTTTAACTTCACGTAAATAAGTGTTGTTTGTATGTTGTTTTTGTATCCCATTACGTGTCATGGATGCCCTGTGTGCATACAATCAAAAGTTTGACTCTGACCTATTCGGATGTAATAAGCCAGTGAAAAGAAACTGAGTATTGCCTAAAATGGCCTGAGTTGCAGCTAGGTGACATGACCTACTTTTCCCTATGCCACCACCCCTGCTGTCCGTATTACACAACCATTTGTATAAAGTCTTTCAACCAGTACGAAAAATATTAATAATAATAAGGAGAAGGAGGAGGAGAAGAAAGAGGTTTTCAAATTGTTCCCAGGACAATAAACCGAAGTGGTTTTCAGGAAGGTTCTGAAAGTATAAAAACAGTTTTTTATTGACTCAGCCTGTATGATTGAAATGTTTATGAAAGTCAAACCCTTGTACATAGTTGTGGTTATCCTCTATTCGTCTATCTCTCGTCCTTTTTAGGTCTTTCCTTTGTTGACCCAACTGGCATTGGATCAACTGGGGCAACACTGACACTTGCAAACAAAGAGTTTTTGAGCAACGGAAATAAAGCCAGGTTAGTACTGTGTATGCTATCTTGTAGCGGTTTCCTTCAACAAAGGAAAGATCTAAACGTAAGTAGATCTTTATTTAGATCTTTCCCCTGTTGACGGGAGAAGCATTGGATCAGCTGGGACAACACTGACTCTCGCAACAAAACGTTTTTGAGCAACGGACATAGAACACGGTTTGTGCTGTTTGTACTATTATTTAGTATAAATCTACTCGCGTTCTATCACGAATGCTGTTCTCTTATTGTCTACGTTTCTCACTATCTATTCTGTTGTAGAAAGTGAGTAGAGTGAGTAGCCTAATGGCGGCAGAAGCGGCCGTGTCTGTGATAAATGAATGGGGTTAGTTTCTAGAGAAACTGTGGTGCTGCGTCGGTGGGGGAATGAAACACGAGAATTTAGTTTTATCGACTGAGTCGATAAGGTAAATTGACCACCGTAAAAAGATTCAAATAGCTGACGTTTCGAGCGCTAGCCCTTCGTCGGAGCGAATCAAGGAATTGTGGGTAGTCTGTGGTTTTATATAGTTAGCGGTGGAGCTACGCTATTGGTGGAAATTTGGTGACGTGAAAAACAAATGTAAATTAGTTGAATGAAAAGCGTTCGTTGATTCCGTGGGGTTTGAGAGTGCCGATTTGAAATATGATTTTTTGTTCTAGGTTTTTACGGCTTTCTTAGCCTGTGAACAGGCTTCTTTTTGGGGAATTGGGTTAGGTTAAAATCGGCGAGCGAAGCGAGCCGAGCGCGAACTGGGGAAGAGGGAAGGGGCGGCGAAGCCTGTGGACTCGCCTTTGATGCCGCCGTTCCGCCCCCTAGTAATTATCATGTTATTATATTGTCAACAAGTTGTCATGTTTTTATTCTGTTGGCTAAACACGACTCCCACTCTTCGCAAAAAAGTATTTAAAAGCCTAAAGTATAAAGCTTTCCTCGTAATACTTCAGAGAGAATTACGCCTTTAGATCACAGTAATGAATTTGTTCTCTTCGATGATATTGACCTTTTGATCTCGGCGGATTATAGTGTTTCCGGCCACACGGCAATAGGCATCTTAGCTCCGAGTCTCAAAAAGCCGTAGTCTATAATTCCACTGCAATGAAATCATGAATTATTGCAATAATTTTTAGATCCTTAGTAAGTTCTGTAGTTGAGTTGTCACGGTGTCTCAGTGGAGCTAGGATAAACCCTCGTTGTTTTGTAATAGCGTTTGATTTGGCATCCAACAGATATAGATAATCTGCAGCATGGTTAATGTTTTGTAAATCCAGTCGGCAAAATTCCAAAAAACATCTTGCTTTTTTGCCACAGACTTTAGACACAGCTTTTGCTCTTCTTTAAGTCTCGGTATATACGAAAAATTTCGCAACGAATCGCTCAAAGCTTTCTCAAAATCGAGATCTGAAAATTGCATGCGACGAGTCGCCATGTTTGTTTATCATTTAAGCCAGCAAATGGAATAATTATGCAAATTTAGAGAGCCAGGCATTTCAGATGTCAACATGTGTCGTCAATCACCGCATACCTGTCAACACCAAGTGATCTGACCAATCAGCTCATGATACCAGATGAATGGGGTTAGTTTCTAGAGAAACTGTGGTGCTGCGTCGGTGGGGGGATGAAACACGAGAATTTAGTTTTATCGACTGAGTCGATAAGGTAAATTGACCACCGTAAAAAGATTCAAATAGCTGACGTTTCGAGCGCTAGCCCTTCGTCGGAGCGAATCAAGGAATTGTGGGTAGTGTGTGGTTTTATATAGTAAGCGGTGGAGCTACGCTATTGGTGGAAATTTGGTGACGTGAAAAACAAATGTAAATTAGTTGAATGAAAAGCGTTCGTTGATTCCGTGGGGTTTGAGAGTGCCGATTTGAAAGATGATTTTTTGTTCTAGGTTTTTACGGCTTTCTGTGTTACCCTGGTGTAGGGAAAGGCCGCAGATTGTCATGTGTTGTTTAGAATGGTTAGTAAGATTAAAATGGCGCGCGACTGGTTTGGATGCGTCTTTGTCATTTTTTTCAACGTCTCGGAGATGTTCACGAAAACGGTCGCCCAGTCTCCTCCCTGTTTCGCCAATGTATATCTTTTTGCAAAAAGTACATGTAATGCAGTAGATAACATTTACGGAGGTGCATGTAAAACGATCAGTGATTTTAATAGATCGTTTGGGTCCTGTTATTTTGTCCGCGTTGTGAATGAAAGGACAAGTGTTACATCGTGTGCGTGTGCATTTGAAAGTTCCCGGTACATCGTCAGATTTCAGTGCGCTCGTAACTAGAAAGTTGCCTATGTTTTTGTCACGTTTGAATGAAATTAGTGGGGGTTGTGAAAAAATTCTGCCAGTTTCGGGGTCGTTTTGGAGTAATTTGAAATTTTTTAAAATGATGCTTTTGACTGTGTTGTTGTGTGGGTGGAAAGTGAGGGTGAATGGAATTCTCATGATACCAGACTCTGGTATCATGGAACGGCGGCATCAAAGGCGAGTCCACAGGCTTCGCCGCCCCTTCCCTCTTCCCCAGTCCTCGCTTCGCTCGCCGATTTTAACCTAACCAAATTCCCCAAATAGAAGCCTGTTCACAGGCTACGGCTTTCTGTGTTACCCTGGTGTAAGGAAAGGCCGCAGATTGTCATGTGTTGTTTAGAATGGTTAGTAAGATTAAAATGGCGCGCGACTGGTTTGGATGCGTCTTTGTCATTTTTTTCAACGTCTCGGAGATGTTCACGAAAACGGTCGCCCAGTCTCCTCCCTGTTTCGCCAATGTATATCTTTTTGCAAAAAGTACATGTTATGCAGTAGATAACATTTACGGAGGTGCATGTAAAACGATCAGTGATTTTAATAGATCGTTTGAGTCCTGTTATTTTGTTCGCGTTGTGAATGAAAGGACAAGTGTTACATCGTGTGCGTGTGCATTTAAAAGTTCCCGGTTCATCGTCAGATTTCAGTGCGCTCGTAACTAGAAAGTTGCCTATGTTTTTGTCACGTTTGAATGAAATTAGTGGGGGTTGTGAAAAAATTCTGCCAGTTTCGGGGTCGTTTTGGAGAAATTTGAAATTTTTTAAAATGATGCATTTGACTGTGTTGTTGTGTAGGTGGAAAGTGAGGGTGAAAGGAATTCTCTCGTTCTCTTCCTTCTGTGGCGTTTGTAGTGCGAAACCTCAGTCGCTTTTCTTGACATTAATATTTCAATCAACGGTAACAGTTTATCCACAAGTGTGCACTACAAACCTACAGATTCCTACAGTTATCTGTTACATTCATCCTCACATCCATCGCACGTTAAAAACGCCATTCCGTATTCTCAATTTCTCAGACTTCGACGTCTATGTAGTGATGACTCTGATTTTTCCAACAAATCAGAAGAAATGTGCCAGTTTTTCAAGAAACGTGGGTACCCTGACTCTGTTGTTAATACGGGCCAACAACGTGCACAACAGATCGACAGACAATCAGCACTACAAACGCCACAGAAGGAAGAGAACGAGAGAATTCCTTTCACCCTCACTTTCCACCCACACAACAACACAGTCAAAAGCATCATTTTAAAAAATTTCAAATTACTCCAAAACGACCCCGAAACTGGCAGAATTTTTTCACAACCCCCACTAATTTCATTCAAACGTGACAAAAACATAGGCAACCTTCTAGTTACGAGCGCACTGAAATCTGACGATGAACCGGGAACTTTTAAATGCACACGCACACGATGTAACACTTGTCCTTTCATTCACAACGCGAACAAAATAACAGGACTCAAACGATCTATTAAAATCACTGATCGTTTTACATGCACCTCCGTAAATGTTATCTACTGCATAACATGTACTTTTTGCAAAAAGATATACATTGGCGGAACAGGGAGGAGACTGGGCGACCGTTTTCGTGAACATCTCCGAGACGTTGAAAAAAATGACAAAGACGCATCCAAACCAGTCGCGCGCCATTTTAATCTTACTAACCATTCTAAACAACACATGACAATCTGCGGCCTTTCCTTACACCAGGGTAACACAGAAAGCCGTAAAAACCTAGAACAAAAAATCATATTTCAAATCGGCACTCTCAAACCCCACGGAATCAACGAACGCTTTTCATTCAACTAATTTACATTTGTTTTTTACGTCACCAAATTTCCACCAATAGCGTAGCTCCACCGCTAACTATATAAAACCACACACTACCCACAATTCCTTGATTCGCTCCGACGAAGGGCTAGCGCTCGAAACGTCAGCTATTTGAATCTTTTTACGGTGGTCAATTTACCTTATCGACTCAGTCGATAAAACTAAATTCTCGTGTCTGTGATAGTTGATTCGGGCTTCGCCCTCATCAACTATCACGCGATAGAAATCTCGAGCTCATAATCTAATTGTTAAATAGCGCTTTGCGTCAACAAAGCAGATATCTAAAGGACACAACTATCGCCTACTTAACTTTAGATCTTTGTTTTGTTGACGGGAATAACACAAGATCAACTGAAACTACACTGACACTTGCAAACAAAGCGTTTTGAAGCAACAGACGTAGTAGACTGCCAGCTGTCTCTCTCAGTCAATCGAGCGGGCGAGCAAATCACAAAAAGAAGCTCGGCGAGACTGGAGCGAGGGTGATTTGCTCGCCCGCTCGACTATCCAGAGGAACTGCTAACAGTCTACGAACATAGAACAAGTTTAAACTGTACACCATTTAATATTTGAATTAACAGATTCGTCCAGTTTGCATCGATTATGCAAGAACAAATCAAAGGCTCCTATGAGCCAACTCGTCAATACGAAACAACCTTCCGACCCTCCTCTCTCCTTGGTGTTTTGCTCCATCGACCCCCACCCCCTGCGTCCAACTCCCTACCCTCCCCTCCCTCCTATGAGCCAACTCGTGAATACGAAACAACTTTTCGACCCTCCTCTCTCCTTGTTGTTTTGCTCCATCGACCCCCACCCTCTGTGTCCAACTTCCCGGCCACCCTGTGCTCCCTCCAACGCCGCCCCCTGGGTGGGTAAGGCAGGTGACCATTACATTATTGCCGCCTGGTTAGCTCAGTTTATAAAGCGCCAGTCTGCAGAGCGGGAAGTCACAGGTTCGAATCCCGGCCGGGCTAACACTCGGAGTCTTGAAATAACTGAGGACGAAGGTGCTGCCTTTTCTATGACATCTGCAAATGGTTAGTCCTTCACGTGGCTCGGATGACCACGTAGAAATAGCGGTCCCGGGGACGTAAAAGAACCACTAAGGACGTAACAAAACCCTGGCTGTGAACACCCTACGGGTTGGTGGAACAAAACGCCAAGAAGAGGGGAGGTTCCGAAGGTGTGCAGAATCTTTCAGTTAGAGCGAACTTGTTATTCACGAGCTGGTCATAGGAGCCTTTGATTTTATTGATTTGCCACTCCAGAAACTTCAGGGAGACTGCGCAGTAGGCATGTACCTCTTCGGAACCTCTAATTTCATTGGACCTGGTTATCACGTACATGAATTGTTTTCAGGGCTAGGGTCCATTGTTCTGTTGTTTTCTCAGCCAATCCTGTGAGGCGTTCCGGGACGTGAATACCGCCTCAGACTTCGCACGATTCGGCACTAGGCTTTCTGGGATCGTTTGGGTAACCAGCGTAAGTTACGATAGTTTAGTTTTATCGACTGAGTCGATAAGGTAAATTGACCACCGTAAAAAGATTCAAATAGCTTGAAGATTGAAATAGATTGAAAAGATTGAATCTTTTTACGGTGGTCAATTTACCTTATCGACTCAGTCGATAAAACTAAATTCTCGTGTTTCATCCCCCCACCGACGCAGCACCACAGTTTCTCTAGAAACTAACCCCATTCATAAGTTACGATAGGTTGATGGTTTCCAAAGGCAACCATTAACCAATCATAGCTCGTATTGGTTACCCAAACGATCCCAGAAATCTCAGTGGCAAATGCTGGTGTTCGGTCTCCCCAGAATTTCTGGAGAGGCAATAACTGTTGTCGTTATTATGTTTTAGTTATGTTCAGATAATTGTCACACAGTTAAAGGGGAATCAACAACTCGTTGCATCAACAAACGAAAAAAACTCAGCGGAAAATGTCGACAAAGACTACAAAAACCAAGTGGAAGGATTGCCTTATATAACAGCAGAGTTTGATTACGGCAAGATGAAAACGTTCCGTATCGGAGATGGAAAATACTACTCAAGGTCTGTCCGACGAGAAAGACGTGCAACAGGTGACGTATATTTAGCAGTTATAGTGCGAAAGCGCGCGCAATATCGCCCGTTACTTAGCCGTCGAGGCTAATTTAGTTCACGTATTTTTTCTCCCCAAGATAAGAAATTGCAGGCAGTTGTCATTTTCACTTTCCTTCAAACAACGAAATTACCACCATCGCCGAATGTATGTCATATAGAGCTACCGATATCGAGAGCGCTATGACCATGTTTGGGCAATGTATCAGTCTGTTAAACTATTAATACAATTATTCGTAAACAAGTTTAGAAAGCATATATCGACCCGGTTCTCTTGTGTATGCGCGGAATGGAACGTGAAAGGCACTGGAGCTAGGGTAAAAATACCTGACATTTAAATGCAGAAATGCTTCTCGTTATCTTGTTGAATATACTGCAAGTCTCACGATCATCTCAATTTGCAATTTGTGTTATTTTGCAGAAAGACTCGGACAATTTGAAAACGTAAAAAAGCCTCATGCAATTTGATAAATTGCCATAAAAGGATCGTGCTATTTAAAAAATAATTGTATTTGTAGTTGAGGGCTTGCGATGTGCTATATATACTTACTTCATAATAGTGAATTCTCGAAGTCGGGCCGAGACCGATCATAAAGCAATTTTCATTTGAGTGTCGTAAGACCAAGACCAAAACAATCACACTGGCCAATCAACAGAACCCGAGAGAATCCAATGAACCAATCAGAACTTAAAACAAACACATGTAGCCGGTGCCAAGCGCGGGAAAACGCGGGCAGGAAAGTCACGATTGGTTTTGGTCTTACATCTGATTGGTTGAGAAAGTGGCGTGATATTTTTTAGCCAATCACAAAGCGTTGCAATGGAAGACCAAAGAAACTTAATTGCTTTCGACACTCAATAGAAAATCGCTCTAACATGTTGTTGTTGTTTGACTTTGCATGGCAGGTCCAAAAGAATATTTCAACGGTGAACTGAATGATGATACAAACTACGCAGTGTTCCAGCGCTCGTTTGATTCCTATGGATCTTATGAATCAGAGGGTGTCATCCGTTTCACAACGAAGAAATCCTTTCCAACAACTATTGTGGTTGTGTCTGTGGTGGTGGGGTTTCTTGCACTTGTCATCTTAGTAGTTGTTGTGGTTTTTGCATACCGACGTTTCTGTAAAGGTAACTATGACTAGGCTATTTAAATTTTCTGTTTATAATGAACAGACCTCCTGGTCAAGTGTTCAGCCCATTAAGGGTGTGGCTCACATTCCTTTCACCCCTAAGAGGTACCAATAATTTCTAAAAAGTTGTTTCTGTCAGCTTATTTTTTTAGCTTAACACCCTAAAAGGTATCTGAATAACTGTGACAGTGGTTATTTTCGATTCAAACATCCTTAGTGATACCAATCCACGAATTTTAGCTCCTAAAAGGTACGATGATCACCCCCGTCACTTTTACACGGGACTTCCCTTCCCGGGCTTGTTATGTTAATTTAAGTATTTGTTTTTGTCATTTGAATGCTCAGCTCCACTGGCACTTGTGCTATAAACGCTTACCGAGGGTAAATAAAAGTTATTTATTTATTCATTTCATTTTTTATGTAACAGGACAACACACGAATACAATACCTATGACTGACACTGGGATGGAAGCAGGCAATCAGCTAATCCAAGGGAAGAATTTCGAAGGGCAGACGGCTTACTAAACAAAACCTGTCACGTGAACCAGCCACTGGCGTCAAGCCCAGCTGTGCAGTATGAGTGGCAGTTGCCGAAGTAGAACTATATGTAAAAAAAGAGCATTAGCAGTGTAACAGTCATTGCTTTTTAAACCTCGCCTTAGAATACGTTACGTTTGTCTGCAGTGATTACAGACCATAATAGGGGTCCGTCGTTAGTGGAGTTACCTCTTAGGGGGGGAGGGGTGCTTGAAGCCGAATGAGCTCGATATGTATTCGATCACACGCCAAGGACTGGGAACAAAGCTGCTATTTCGTCCTCCAAACATTATTTTATGCTAAAAAACCTCAATCTATAGATTATTCACAATGCATTCTCTTTTAGGCTGCGAACATATCTACACAGAAGTTACGCCGACTTGTATGTTTTTTTTTCAGTTCTGATTAATTCATTGCGATTTTAGTAACTTTATAACAACTGCAGGCGTTGTGGAGCGCCGAGAACGGTTTTAAAGTTTAACTTGTAGCAACTTTCCGTCTCTCCTGATTCAAGGTTGACACACGAAGGAATATTAAACGCTTGATCACCAAAAAAAAATAGATGCCTGCGATTGTAGGCGACCTGTTCGAATTTTAGTCCTTGCAGAAGTTCATTTATTAGCCAGATATGATGATTTTTGTTGTTGTTGTATAGTTACATTGGCACAGAAGCTCACATATCCTCGTTATTCGCTAAGCTATTTTTATTTAATTTAAGAAACCCCTTTTTATAGTTGAATACTCTTTTTAAATTTCCATAAAAGGGTTCGTTCGTTTGACCGTATTCCGGAACAAGGATATTTTTACTATTGACTTTTTTTAACAGCTTCGCCGTATAAATAAGACTTACGAAAAGAAAGCAAAGACGATGATAATATACAAGAGAGAGAGAGATAAATTTTAAATAATTTTAAAGTAAATCAACAAGTAAATAAAAGAAAAAGGTGGAGACATGAAGTTAAAGAAAATTAATACTAATAATAATAATAATAATAACTGTTTATTCACAAATTCCTTTGAGAAACGTGAAAAGAAGATAAAAGAGGTTATCCCTTTCTAGTTTATCTCCCTCCCTAGACTAGTAAAAACATAAGAAATTATTGAATACATAAGATAGATTGAGGTCTCTAAAAATCGTCTTGTCCAGGTACATTTGCGCTTTAATTTATCTCTACCAAAACGGGCAGTTAACACCATAATAGGATTTACAGTGAACAACACAGCACGTTAAGAGACTGTTTCACCAATTTTTGGTGTCGCTTTCGAAAGCTAAAAAGCATCGGAAACTGAAAAATAATGGCTCAGTTTTGTTTCAAATTTCTCTCTGAGTACACTAAGACTACGTTTACACTAGAGGAGATTTTTCCGGATTCATAAATGTTTCCGGATTTATGAAATTTAGGGTATTCGGATTCGCAGGCGTTTATACTAAAGGGTATTCGGATTCCCAATCGTTTACACACATAGATAAATCCGAGAACATTCATGCGGGGACGGTTACAAAGCAGGCGAAAAAGTATCCGGATTCATGGGAACAACTGTTTACACTTCAAAACATTGCGGATTTACAGTAATCGGATACAAAGTATTCACTTTAGATTTCGGATTCAAAATCTCCGGAGACGCGACCAAACTCGGACGTTTTTATTTCGGATTCATCCATCTGCGTGTAAACGGCAAAACGAATCCGGTACCAAAATGTTTCGGATTCATCACGAATCCGGAAAAATCTCCTCTAGTGTAAACGTAGTCTAAAACTATAAATAAGTGTCTCCATGGGCTCCTGTTGTCTCTGACAACAGGTGGCCAGGATGGAAATGGTTACACTTAATTTATTAAAGTTCGTTCCATGTGTTTGGAAAATTTGATAAAAACTGAATATGGTTTGTTCTTGGCTTCAAGAATTTACTTAATATGTTCTTCTTGGTGTTCTAAAAGCATTTCGTGTTTGAAATTTGATGCTATTAAAAGAGCGTGTTCTATTGGAAAAAAAACGTTTTTGGTTGGTTTGGTCATAGTTAATACAACAAACTGGTTATGAAGCTCAATAAATTTCAAAAAGAGTGTACAAAGCTGCTTTGTTTTATGTTGAACGAACCGTAACCCTGCACATTGTTTTGTTTAATGTGTGAGCCCAAATGTTTCTACTGGTCAGTTGCTCATATGCATTTCAATACCTTTTGTGTTTTGTGCAGGGTCAAGGCAAACGAACAAAAGAAATGGAGAACAAAAACATATAACAAAGGACTGACTGAGTTTCATAACCAGTTTATTCTATTAACTATGGTTTGGTTGATCAACTTTTTCAACCAGCTTAGAACCTGGTTGAAAACGATGGGTAGCGTCCGCTGGCATATTGGCAGACGGCAGTTTTCGCGTGTCGTAACAAACAAAATAACGGCTTATTTGAATCGGGGCATTCAAGCCCTAGATTTAGGTGAAGTTTCTCGTTTGTTTTAATACGCTTCAAAGCGAACCCAGCTCTGCACTCTGCAGGCTGTAAGTCATTAGTGACTGAAGTCATGAGGGTTTTTTGCGGTGGACGGATGAAAGCGTCAAATTGTTAATCTCACTGTATCACGAACATGGACACAAATTCGCCGACGTGAACTTCGGATACGGCAAGGGCCAGGGCAGCAACTTCACGGATTCCGGCCGCCATCTTCACCCGATTCGCGTATAATTAATCCCCGAGGGGGGGGGGGGGGGGGGGGGGGGGGGGGGGGTACTCAACAAAATTTTGTACGGGGATGCTCCGCCCCGAAGTCCGAACCCTTACCCTTTCATATACCGTTTTTGACAGAAAAGGTACCCCTTTCATATACCTTTCACTGAAAATGGTACCCCTTTCATATACCTTTCAATGAAAATAGCACCCCCTTCATATAGCCTTTACGTGCATCTGTTTGATATATTTTGAAAGGCCCTTTTTATAATACCTAAATGGCAGTTTTCCCTACACTTTTTATACTTCAATTCGTGTTTTCCCTTCCGTTTCCTATACTTCGTGAAATCCCTACTCTTTCATATACTTCAACTCGTGAAATCCCTACCCTTTCATATACCTCCAGCCTAAAAAGGGTACCCCTTTCGGGCGGAGCATCCCCGTATAGCCCATTATAGGGAGTACCCCCCCCCGCCCGGGAATTAATCGCATATAAGCGGGTCTAATTAACATCAAATTACCGCATGCAAGCGGTAAAATAGGCCCTATTTACCTAACAGTAGTATTCTTTATATTACTGACGTTAGACACAGAACTGAGAGAAAATAGCTTCAGTTTAGCACTGATCTGCAGTGTTTAGGGTTAAACACTGATTTTAAAACGGTTAGCTTTCATTTATGGTTATGAGTAACTCTATAAATATGTTAAAAATTACAGTTCCTCTCAGCTAGCTCTCCTTGGTGTAGTGGATATGGGTATTAGTTGGGAAGCAAACGACTCGGGTTCAAGGCATACACCCTTCTGATCTTTTTCTTTCTTTTACTAAAAAAAGGAGTTTTACTTTATGTAAAATGTTCAAGTGAAAGACAAAAGCCAGTTTGAGATCAGCTCTATTTTCGTTAATACTCAGTAGGTGAATAGGGCCTACTTTAACCGCTTGCATGCGGTAATTTGATGTTAATTAGACTCGCTTATATGCGGTTAATTATATGCGAATCGGCTGCCATCTTGGCGAAGTTAACCCGCGTTACATAAAGAAAGCCTGGTAATGATTATCCTCAGGCCCAACCGCGTTTCAACCAAAAACGGTTAGAAATGTCAGAAAAGTGTTCTATTGGGACACCTCAACTAAATCAACCAAAACTGGTTTAGGTTGAAACGGTTGTCACCAATAGAACACGCCCTAAGTTTTAATTCTAGCAGAGACACAGCGAAAAACATAGAAACCGCCATGACATAACACCGGCACATGCTCACCGCATCACGAGTCACGTGATAAAATATTCAACGATTTTTAGAGCATTTCAGAAGCCTTGTTCCAGCCTGCAGAGCCGGCGTATTTTGGTGGCAAACGAGCGCAGAGTTAAACCACGGATTGGGACGAGTGAAAAAGCTCGGCCAAGGGTGTGAGATTCGCAGAACAAGGCTGCCACTGCCGGGGTGATATGGCTGTGCGCATGCGTAAGGTATTGGCCATACCGCGGAGATCTGTCATGTAACCCCTTGCATTCAGATGGTTTATTTATTCGCAGAACGTTTGAAGAAAACAAAGTGACGGCTAAACACTAAATTTTGCAATTCAGCACTCACTCACAAACAGCAACTCCACTTAAGGATAGGCTTGTCCGGGGGGTATCCACCGCCATTAAAGTAAAGTAATCTCTATTAATCCACGGAAATATATGTTGAAAATACAAAAATGACACATTAAAGATCAAACTAGAATTTAAATTCTACGCAGTCACTTTTAATGCTAACATTGAAACCTGCTTTCCATGAATGCTATGCCTCTATTAATAATAATAATCGCGCACACCCAAAATCCTCCCTTTCCTTGCCCTTTCTAGCGCCTGCCACGCCGGTATATAACATATATCCGCCCCTGAGCTGTCCCCAATCGTCTTTCCGCTGGGCAAGACGCGGAAGACGCGCGTGGGGGATAGACGCCGATAGACGCTCCCCTCGGCCGCGCTCCTCGTGAATTGATCAGAGACGACTGGGTTTGGCCATCCAGCACCGGGATCCAGCACGAGTCTATGCAAGTTGTCATTTTCGAAATTGCGTTGATTGTCTTCCCGTTTGCTTTTAATTTAATTTTCTTTAGCAAAAGACGAAAAACATTACTGAAAAGCAAAACACACATGACTTTGGTAGCCAATACATTAATTTGCCACAAAGAGCTGACTGTATACTGGTTTACCTTGCCTTATCGAGTTTAAAGAATAGCTACCCTCCTGTCGGCCGACTGAAATGTAAATATTTCATTAATAATCCAATCTCTGCGCATGCTCAAGTTTTGTCAGCTTCAGGATGAAGATTGGTTGTGCGTTACACGATCTTTTTCGGCCCGCTTGGTCAGGCTTCCACGGACCGTTTTTTTTTTATATAAGAATCTTTAGTTTTTAAGTCCCTTTTAAAGAAGGCGTAACTGGATTAAAATTGCAACCTGGGATAGGCTCGGGATTCCGATACATTGTTTAGAAACTGTAAAACATAGAAATGGTCACACATTTTGGAGAATTCTTTATTTTCGAATTGCCCATAATGCACTTTGTTTGCCCCCAAAATTTTGCATAAACTATTGTTTTGTAAATGCTCTTGGGAGGACTGCATAGTTGTTGGGCAATCCGAAAATACAGAATGCTGCCAAGTTTAGTTTGGTCAAAAACAGGGCTGGAGATGCAATCCGCAATTTTTTCAAGTCCAACACCATCACAATTCCAAATCTTCCGACTGAGTGGGCCGGGCGGCGGCTTTAGAAAGTGGGCGGCAGCTCAGCCTAGTGAAGCGGCAAGCATATTGTCAAGTCTATTTTCGATTTTCATCGAATATTCATGAGCAGTTTTTAATAATCTACGTCCATAGCTTGGTTAAAGTAAATATCAAAAACAAGCTGCTCGGTTCTCACGAAAACAAGGCCAGATTTCTTCTGTGGTTTGTTAAATCGAATACGATTTCCTCTCAGAAAGATGGCTTCCATTTGGGCTTTCGTTATGTTGCGTGAGTATCCGTTTAAGTTTAAGCTTAAGCTTAAGTTATGTTTTTTTTTTCACTCGAAGCGCATCGTTGATTTGCTGTATACAGTATATAGTTTCTGCTTTTAAGTAAGGATAAAGCAATATCGTTTTAGCGTTCGTTCGTTTTATGCGAAAAGCAGAATTTAAGCACGTAAAAGTAAGCTTATAGAAATGCCTTGAGCATAACTTAATATATGATAGGTATGTCTTACCCTGCGAGGAGGATCGAAAGAGGCTCTGCTCGCAGGGTAGGTATGTCTTACATTGCTTAAGCAATTTAAATTGTTGGGAGTGTTCTTGCTTTTTCCAAGTCTCGTTGTTTGTAGTAGTAGTAATTTATTTATTAACTTTATGTAAGTTATTGTGTTTTTTTTTATCAGCAGCAGTAAAGCAACTCAGTTGCGCTGACTTTTAAGCTAAATATGCTTGCTCATTGTGACATTGGACGCATCGTTTTGCTGTGACTCGTTACTAATTTTAACCATGACTAGTTACCTTTAACATTTATTGGAATATCATGATTGCTGTTAAAGTAAACACTGAACAGGATTAACCCTTTGCAAAACGTTCACATTTGTAAGCTGAAAAACATCAATGAATACTTAACAACGGTTATATAACCAAGTCAAAAACATATAGGGATGATATCTGTTTACAAACATTCTTTTTGTTATTCAAATGTGCCAGCCACTGGAGCAAAAGAACCCTTTGTTTCGGCAGCCAATAAGGCTCTGGTTGGCACATTAATAACAATTGGTGACGTCATTGATATTTTCCTTATAATTTTATTTTGTAGTCAATGAATCATAATAGATACAATAAAAGTTTATAAATATTGCTGTCCGTATGTATGTACATGTATGATGTATGTATGTAAGAGTTGACGATTATTGTACATTAGGGTCCAACAAGAAACCACAACACCACAAATAGTTTCATTTCACCAAACACCAGAAGTTTAAAAACACAAACAACGCACACCGCAGGATTTGAGATCACCGCAATGTGGGGTTTTATTTACCCAAATACTGCAATAAAAACTGAGCAACACCACAAACCCCAATGTCCCTCTCTAATTGTGCATGCTTTTATACATGGAAAAGGTACTCCAGTATTTCATTTGATGACAAGATGTCAGTCTAATATTACAAATAGTGTACCAATATTACAAATAAACAGTACTTGCTTCTACATGTATGTTATTAATTGTGCATGCATTCAGAACCAGTGGGATATAACCTTTTTAAAACACTTTGTTGGCTTGTAATGGTTGCCTAATGTACATTACACCCATGATGTTTTTTTCAAGCATATATTTTTAATCTACCGGTATGCTTCCAGCTACCACAAATAATGTAAAATACAATGTATATTGATCAATCAAGAAGCCAATTTTTATTAATATAGGTAGGGTATTAAACTTGAGCACATCGTATCTCTTTTGCAAGCATGATGACCTATTTGATAGATGACCTACTATCAGGGGAACTTTCATAGCAATATTTCGAAAGGGAATCACTTTAATCAAGTGAAAAATGATCTAAGAGGATGGAACTCCTTGCCCCATGATAATATTTTCAATCTGATATAATTTAGCTTGGGCCCATGCTCTGAAGGTTATTTGCAATTCTTGCTCCCATCTCTATTCCACCGAGATCATACAGTATATCATATATCATTATACAGTGTGAAACTCTCATCATTGCAGCAGGTATTTGGTTTGTACACAGGTAAGGGAATTTGCATGTTGTGTGAGAGGCTGTGAAAATTGAACAGCATGATTGTATAAAATGACCAGATGGTGGTATATTTCAATAATAAATTGTATTAGAGTACCCATGTGGAATGGAGGTACATGTATATTCATGAGAATTTACTTTATTTTAGCAATTTGAAAATATTATTGCTAAATTCACTACATTTAAGTGACATTCAAACTGAGCAATCAGTTGTCAGCCTTAACATTAAACCACACTTCCCCATGCAGTATGACTCTGAACTAATAATAGATTAGAAAATAATAATTTTCATTGGAAGAGGCCCATGTATGGGGGATACGTTCAGTAGTTCATAATAAGAACACAAGGGGGTGTAACAATTTTGTGGTCCCCCGTTGTAGATTGTCAACGGGACAAAGGGCATTTTACTTTCGGGGTCCAAGGGAATGGAATGGGCTAGCCGATAGTATTAAGAACACTAAAGATATTAATAGTTTTAAGTGGACACTTTTTAACAATATGTTTTGTATGAAAAATTAATTTTGAATATATTTTGAATTTAATTAAATTACTGTAAATAAGTTTTTACTGTAAATATGTTTTCTTAATGTACATGTAGTAGTTAGCATTGTGACTGAAAAGCCCTCTCGAAGGGAGTCTCAATAAAGTATGTATGTATGTATTTGTTCTCTTAGATTATTTTGTCCTGCCCTGATGTAGAATTATATAATATATGCATGTTTGCATTGATTATCAGGATGGCAAGTGATGTAAGAAATCAATAATTTGCACTTGTGCCTTAATTAATGCACTTAATGTGGTTACATCACACAAGTGTACATGTATGTAGGTTGAATGTGCTGTACAGTGCTGCTACTGTTACCGGGGCCACCTAGACAAAGTTAACCAATCACAAAGCAGAACGGGAACATTAGATTCCAAAATTTGCGACTTGAATAATGAAATGTCGAGTACAGAACAATGAAATTTTAACTTTAAAATGTTGGAATCTATTGTTCCCGTTCTGCTTTGTGATTGGTTAACTTTGTCTAGGTGGCCCCGGTAACAGTAGCAGCACTGTAAGTGCCTGTGCTTGTAGTTTAGTTTAGTTTAACCCATTCACTCCTGAGAATTTTTACGTTTTTGAGCGATTTTCTGCATTCACACGCCCCATAGGATTTCGTGACTCCATATGTAAAGTTACCATTGAAAGTGCTGCTGTTCTAAAACACTGAAGGCTCGAGTTTACTGGAAACGTCATTGTGACGATCTCATTTTGCTTGGTTGATTTGCAATAAAGGGTCCAATATGAATTATCTACGATTTTTGGTAAGTTCACAGCCATTTCTCGTCTTTAGTAGCTGCCTGATGAGCATCATTAAGCTTGGAGGTAGTTCAGAGTCCACTTCTTAATGAAGCGAGTTAGGTGTTGTACTTCGTTTACGAATTTGGCTCGTTGCTCGTTGAACTGGAAAAATGGCCGCCTGGAAACGAAGTAGCTTTGGGACTCGACTCTGGATGAATTTCTCGACCTACCGCGGCATATTTTGGAAGTTGCGACCACAGGAGAACACAACAAGCGCGAAATTTCGGCGGTGGGTCAGAGTGGCTGTGGACTTAGTATATATATGAAAATTGTGGAGGACGGAATGGACGCTGTCGAAAAATCTGTTTTTTTTCCCAGCATGCATTGCAGTGGTGATGTTGAAAATCGAGGCAAGGTGAGTATGCCCTAGTATAAGAAGCTGTAGCTAGGCCCGAGCAGCGAATAAGAGCAAAAAAATTCACTGCTAAGCTAGGACTAGGACTGAATTTTGCTGTAAATGTTGACTTTTGGGTTTGCCACGATGATTTGAATAAAAAAAACTAAAGGCAAAAACGTGATTTTTGTTGTTTTTCTATGACGTTAAAAACGGTAATTTTTGTTATTGTCCAAATTCAAACGCTGATATTCTGCAAAAATCGCTGACTTTTTTGTGTTTATTGGGTATCTCAATTTGAAAGACTTTCTACTCAATGCTCACAACCGCTAGTTAAGGCAATGTTTGCACGATTGAGAAAGTTACAATTTTTTAAAGCAGTGGAGTCTTGTACGGGCGGTTACGGGCGGTTCAGGTGTCAATGGGTTAATTTATTATAAAACAAAATAATAGATAAATGACATGGCATCAAAAACAAAACAAAATCAAAGGCTCCTATGAGCCAACTTGTGAATATAAATGCTCTAAATGAAAGATTCTGAGTATGACACAATGGCAGTACTTCAGTATTAATTTCGGAATAGAAAATAAGTTCATAGAATAGTTCATTGAGTCAAGTCTTGAGTCTCCGAAGGGAAAAAAATCCTTACTTTGCTGGAGCCATAATTTTTGCTAAAGATGGAACAATATTACAAATTAAAGTTTGTGGCAAACATTAACCCATTGACACCTGAACCGCCCGTAACCGCCCGTACAAGACTCCACTGCTTTAAAAAATTGTAACTTTCTCAATCGTGCGAACATTGCCTTAACTAGCGGTTGTGAGCATTGAGTAGAAAGTCTTTCAAATTGAGATACCCAATAAACACAAAAAAGTCAGTGATTTTTGCAGAATATCAGCGTTTGAATTTGGACAATAACAAAAATTACCGTTTTTAACGTCATAGAAAAACAACAAAAATCACGTTTTTGCCTTTAGTTTTTTTTATTCAAATCATCGTGGCAAACCCAAAAGTCAACATTTACAGCAAAATTCAGTCCTAGTAGTCCTAGCTTAGCAGTGAATTTTTTTGCTCTTATTCGTTGCTCGGGCCTAGCTACAGCTTCTTATACTAGTGCATACTCACCTTGCCTCGATTTTCAACATCACCACCGCACTGCATGCTGGGAAAAAGCCAAATATTTTGACAGTGTCGATTCTTTCCCCACACATTTCATATTTATACTAAGTCCACAGCCACTCCGACCCACCGCCGAAATTTCGCGCTTGTTGTATTCTCCTGTGGTCGCAACTTCCAAAATATGCCGCGGTAGGTCGAGAAATTCATCCAGAGTCGAGTCCCAAAGCCACTTCGTTTCCAGGCGGCCATTTTTCCAGTTCAACGAGCAACGAGCCAAATTCGCAAACGAAGTACAACACCTAACTCACTCATTTGAGAAGTGGACTCAGAACTACCTCCAAGCTTAATGATGCTCACCAGGCAGCTACTAAAGATGAAAAATGGCTGTGAACTTACCAAAAATCGTAGATAATTCATATTGGACCCTTTATTGCAAATCAACCAAGCAAAATGAGATCGTCACAATGACGTTTCCAGTAAACTCGAACCTTCAGTGTTTTAGAACAGCAGCACTAATTCAATGGTAACTCCAAATATGAAGTCACGAAATCCTATGGGGCGTGTGTATGCAGAAAATCACTCAAAAACGTAAAAATCCTCAGGTGTGAATGGGTTAGAGATTAATAATAAATTCCCAGGCTTATCTAAGTGGTGGAATCAGAAAGTGTATGGAATTTGCATATAAATGCCAGCATGTTATTTCAACCTTGTACCACGAGCTAATATGTAACGCAATGTCGCATTTAAGCTTATGTTTTTATAAACATGTAGTATTTTATATTTTTTGAATTGACTGACTTCAAACATAAAGAAAAAGCAGTACATTCCCTTTTACAAATATACATGTATGTCCAGTTCAGAAAAAAAATAGAAGAAAAAATCCCGACCAGGATTCAAACCCGTTTCATAAGCGTACAGAGAAGAGAAATACAAAACCATTGAGCTATAGTGGATTATGACCTCCTTTCGATGGTTAAATTTTGTTATTTCAACAAAGATATGCAACAGCAAGTCTACATTATGCTGTGTTCACATCAGTATGCCGAAACATGTTTACCGGTTTCGTGTGGACAAAAATGTTTGCAATTTTATTGTTTACATTTAAGATGCTAATTTTAAACCACGTGTCTCACTGGTTCTTTAATTATGCTGTTTTTTTACAAAACACACATTACTAGTGAGCTTGCATAAAATTGTTATATTACACATGAAACAAAATAAAATAGAGCTCATGCTGTGTTCACACTACAGCGAAACATGTTTGGTCGGTTTACATGTATGAATGAAACATGATTCACTGTAAAAGCATATTTTTCTAAACATGTTTCGGTGCTAAATGTGAATCAGGGCTGTTATTAGTAACCAGCAGCCAATTATTTTGGCCAGCAACTGCAGTAAAAATGACTGGCTACTCCGAGATTGTCATTGACTGACAGGACAACAACTGCATATTGATGTATGAGACAGAATTAGTCAAGGAATTTATCACTTATAATAATAGTGTTTCTCTTTAACTTACAGTCGTTTTTCTTGTGAACCCTGTGGAAGTGACTGCTCAAAATGATCGTAAGTTTGCCTTGTAAAATTACTGCACAGTAAACTTTAAAGATTAAATTATATGAATATTTTATGAAGAAAACACTCAGTGCTCACTTACCCCAGAAAACACCTGCAGTGCTTGCCCAATGCTCCCTCTTTAAGCAAGTGCTTGGTTACTACATGCATATTAATATTATAGTTGTTTTATACATGTATGGTTTACTTTTAACATTTACATGCAAATTTCACAGATTTCAATGCAGGCTTAGGCAATGCAGAAAATAAAAATAGCTACCTTATCAATTGAGTATGAATTGTTACCTGCAGATTTAAAGAATTTGATTCACCAAAACATAATTATGAAGAATGATTATATCATTAAGAATTGGTTCATCTATTAAAGCTTACATGTACCATGAGGTAATAGGCAAGAAACTTCATTGCTTTTTTTTTCTCCTCAAAATCAAAGTTGGGGTGTGGCTTATGGTAATTACTATTACTGTAATAAGGGTTCTACAATAGGGCACTGAGTGTCTGACAAAAGGTAGCTATTAAATTGCCTTGCATGATTAGTAAATCACAGTCGTGATTGATTAGATGCATGTTTATTTCAATTTATTGTGTGAAAGATTTGTATTGTTGCATAATAATAATAAGAATTGCTGGATAGTACATGTAACAGTCTATAACATTGACACTCTATTTTTATTTATGTTCTCTGTAGCTTGTTCAGGAACAGGACAAAATATCACCGGTGCATCAAGTGGATTTGTTTCAAGCCCCAACTTTCCAGGCAACTTCCTTCCAAACAAAGTATGTGTTTGGGTTATCACAGTTCCCAGTGGACGAATCAAGTTATCCTTCTTGGACTTCACTTTAGGGCCTGGTGTTGAAACAGAGTGTTCAGGTCAAGGAGTAGCCAGATCCCCTTATATAAAATTCACAAATGCTGCTTCAGATGATGACAACAACCCCTACTTCCAGCTTTGTGGTCAAAAAATTCCTGCTCCAGTGTACTCTGTGGGGAATACCATTCAAATTGACTTGATATCTGCTGGCAGTGTGTACTCAGGGTTCAACGCATCTTACGAGACAATCACAGATGACATGTGTAAGTTACAATGTACTGTCTTTTAGCTACATGCACAATGTTGTACCAGAATATCTACATGTATAGTAACCTACTTGCTTATTGAGATTTGAATTACGTGACGATGTACAAATTGTGCACATGTTTCTGTATGACAAAAACTGAATTTACAATTTAAATAACAACTTTATTCAAATATTAATAATCTTGACAAAACCAAAAAATACAGTGGTTAGTTGCAGTTAATGGCAACAAGTTACAAGAGTTTAGTAGAGAATGCAAATTCCATATTTATTATAATTAACAAAACCTATATAACTAGTTTAAGTGTGATGTGTTCTGCCTGACAAGCAGATGTATGAATCTTTTGTGTTGGGACATAATAATAACAATACAGTAAAACCTGTATCAAGCGGACCCCATATTAAGCGGACACCCTCTATTTAGCGGACACCGGCTGCTTGGGTCCCTAAATTTTCTTCCCATATTTACTGTAAAACGGACCTGTATTCAGCGAACCCCTCTATTAAGGGGACACTAGTGTGAGTCCCGAGGGTGTCCGCTTAATACAGGTTTCACTGTAATTGTACATTCAAGTGAATGCTGAGGATGTTTTAGAGGGGCACATTTCTCTTTTTTTTCATTGAAGCAATATTTTTTTCTGAAATTCCAGAAGATTAGATTTCCTTTCAAAGCTTTTACAAGTAATAATAATAATAATAATAATAATGAACTTTATTTAAACAGGGTTACACATGCCAGTGAATAAAATTACTGATAAACTTGTGGCCCTAGCATTATTGTATTTTAGTTATTATTAACAGGACCCCCTTTGATACCAGTGTTTTTACACTGACGGGGTTATCCTGTGTATAAATATTATGTTATTATTATTATTAATAAAAACTACCTGTAAAATCTATAACATAATATGTACTATCAATCGTGATTTATTTACATAAAAGCAAATAAATTAGTTAGTGAGGTCATCTGCTAGCTGAGATTCATGACAATAGCAATAATATAACAACAACAATAATTATTATAGCATTACATACATGTAAGACAGCCATTTACAAAAAGAGAGAAAGCAAAAGAAGGACAGTAAAAAACAAAGAGAGAAAAAAAATGAAAGTCAAAAGTGTGAGTTGAACCAATGAGTCATCAGCAGCTCTGGATTGAAGCGCAAAGCTTTAAGCGCACTCTATCACAGAATTTGATGTGGAAAGTTGTGACACTTCTGAGCATTAAAAGCTTAATGCATTTCAAATACATGTATATGATTTTGATATGACATGTAGCTTGATAGCTCAGTGGTTAGAGCATTGCACCGGTATCGCAAGGTCATGGGTTTCAATCCGTTCAAACCTGGAAATTTTCAGGTTGCTTTTACAACTGCTTAAGTTGAGAACACACTGCGAGGATCACAAATTTCACTCATGTTTATCCGCAGTTCAAATATATGATTATCATATATTCACATTCATATATATTCACTATCATCCGGTAATTACAAACTCGCAATTGACCATCTATCCATGTGGCTTGATAGCTCAGTGGATAAAGCATGCATCGGTATCGCAAGGTCTTGGGTTTGAATCCTGTTCAAGCCTGGTTTTTTTTTCAGGTTGCTTTTTCAACTGCTTAAGTTGAGAGCACACTGCGAGGATCGCAAATTTCACTCATGTTTATCAGCAGGCCAAATTACGGCTGATAAACGGTAAGCGAAAGGCTTGAACAGATAGCCGTTAGTATCGTTTTCGCGTGAGAGGTCACATATGGCAAAAAAAGCAGTGGCTCGCATAAAGAGGCTCGAGGCTCACAAAAAATGGCTTGGACTCGCAGGCTCGCACATTAGTTACTCTAGATCTCTCACTCCACTATGCCGAAGAATGAAACTATTCTTTGCATCGATCCTAAGTTATAAAAATCAGAATAGGTTTATTCTTATTTTATTGCAATACTTAAGCTAATACTTGAGATGTAAGCTGCAAACATATAAAATATGACGCTCAAGACGAGAGTTTGTTGACTGATAAATTTGAATAAGTTCCCAGTCAGACGATCGCAACTGGCCGTCATTTGAGCCCTGAATTGGCGGGTATTTATGCTGTCTGCATTCTCAGATAAGTAAAATTTAGAGCGTCTTTATTTTTTTGTAGATACAATTAAAACTTAAGCAAAATTATTATGACTACATACACAAGACTGATTCCATGTCACATCGGAGAAATTTGCCAGTTGGCGTTGGACGACAGAAAGTTGGGCACCATTATTTCGGGGTTTTTTTGTGATAATAACCTAAAGGCCATTCAAAATAAACAATAAAACATAAACAAGAGAAAACAAAGAGCTACCTCGTACATACTAATGAGCTTCACTGAAAGTCCGTTTTCCAAACTCGTTTGGAAAACGCAAACGCGTTAACCCGTTTTTTGAAAACGCATTTAACACGTCCATTTGTGGTCGGATATCTCTGACCTGTACTGTATATTCACTATGATCAGGTATATTACAAACTCGCAATTGACCATCTATCCATGTGGCTTGATAGCTCAGTGGACAGAGCATTGCACCGGTATCGCAAGGTCATGGGTGCGAATCCCGTTCAAGCCTGAATTTTTTCAGGTTGCTTTTTCAACTGCTTAAGTTCAGAGCACACTGCGAGGATCACAAATTTCACTCATGTTTATCAGCAGTTCAAATATATGATTATCATATTCAGTTTTTGTCGCTTCACTAATTATTATTTTTTTGTTTCTCAAAACAAAGAAGTTAATCTGTTTCTGTAATTTGTTTCTGTTTTAAACAAAACAAAACTGAAGATGGCATTTAATCAATTTAAGTCCAAAACCTCCATGGGAGGGCCTTGGATATTTTCTAGACAACACAATATTGATCTGCCAAGCTGTAGTAAGCACTCGAAAACTGATTGAATAAATGGGTTAGTTTCTTAAGAAACTGTGGTACTGCATTGGTGGGGAGTGAAACATGATAATTTGAGTTTACAAGTATCAACCGAGTTTATCAGGTAAATTGGCCACGGTAAAAAGATTAACAAAGCTGACATTTTGAGAGCTATAGCCCTTCTTCAGAAAACTGAGTGTCACAGTCAGTACATTGGATTTTAATATTTGCATTTTTCTTATTCTTGTACAGTCTGTATGCATGAAATTTGGTGGGTTTGATGTTTGATCTACAGTGTATGCTCAGGGCTGTCAATAAGGGCCATCACCTGCAGTATCTGTTACGGATGAGTGCACTTGATGGAACCTTGATGTTACGGGGGATCTTGCCTGTTATAGCTGACAAAGCAACAAGCTTGTTACGGGTGTTAAGATCAGAGCAATGCCTGTCTCAAATCTTAATGACAGCCCTGTGTGCTTAATAGAACATACATGTACTACAATTATGTCACATACACTAAGTTTTCTTTTGTATTTGAGAAAAAGTAACTCTTTTTTATATTGTGTTTCCTAGTGTGCCCAAATGCATCGCAGTTAACAGACATGTCAGGTGTCATCACCAGTCCATACTATCCCAGGAATTATCCAACCAACCAGAGCTGCTTCTGGGAAATTACCGCAAGCAAAGGCAACCGTGTGAAGTTAGAAGTTACCGACATGGCAATACACAATTGTGGTGATGCCTGCACGTGTGATTATCTGGAGATTCTTGATGGCTTTTTGGTTCTGAATGATAAGATAAATAGTAATCCTGCGAGTGGAAAAATATGCATTGATAACAGATTTACTCCACAGACATATTATTCAAGTAATGAATGGCTCAGAGTGAGATTTTCCTCCGATGCTGCACCTGCAAAGAACTTTAAAGGATTCACAGCAACTTACACTCAACTGGACCACACCCCTCCAGGTGTGTGCACTACCATAATGATTTGATTTGGTACCTTAAGGGAGGGCACTTATTTGAGACAGGGCACTTATTTGGGACAGGGCACTTATTTCTTTTTTGAGAAACATAACCGAATGTTCAAAAGGAACGATAAGAGAAACTGTAACAGTAACAAATATACGGGAATTTTAATCTATTTAATAATAATAATAATAATAATAATAATAATAATAATAATCTTTTATTAAGAACTTTCAATCACAATTAAGTGGTTTTCAGAAAGGTCCTAACTAAGATTAAACATACAAACTTATTTTCCACCTAGCTCAGTTTTCTTTGTTTTTTTCAGGGGAATGTATCACATAACCCCGTTCATTACAGTGTCTGAAAAGCTGGGTGCGGCTTTGATTGTAACAGGGGAGAGGCGGGGCTGAAAACAATAGCTGATAACAATAGCAAAACAAAGGATTATATATTCCCCTCGTCATATTCCCCCCCAACATATTCCCCCCCCCCGACATACATGTATTCCCCTCGCCTTAGGCCCCTTAACTTATTCCCCTCATAATAGAATAACACAATCAGGAAGACAAAATAGGGCATAACAAGGAAAACACTCTAGCATCGGTCAATATTTTTTGTTTACATAAAAAGGCAACTTCATCAATACATACATACATACATACATACATACATACATACATACATACATACATACATACATACATACATACATACATGAACTTTATTGTTGAATTTACAAAGTAGCCTAAAAAGGCTAATATCCTCCGAGAGCATAAATAGTATGCAAAAAATAGAAATAAAAAATAAATAAATAAATAAAAAAGGGAGAAAAATCTATTTACATTAAAAAATCTAATTTACATCTATTTACATGAATAATGTCAATATACAATCACATCTAAAAAGATATTACTGTAAGGAGTCTTCTAAAACCAGTTAAAGTAGGCTCAGATCTTACATTATTAGGTAGGAAGTTCCAGGTCTTAGATGCAAAGTAACAAAAGGAGTTGAGACCATAAGTAGTGGTAACAGGTTTGCATAGTGATAAAATGTAAAATTAATCTTATTCCCACGTAGTTAACTTGCCGTTTGCGACCAATAAGCCAAATGTTAATAACATTATTCGATGGTATCGTACCTCGATTCAGGTTTCAGGTCTTCAATAATGTATGACGCCTCATTTTACGCTTGAACCTGAATATGTTTCCACCGGTTTCCCTTGGAAAACACACCGCGACCACTCCATTGATCTTCGAAAGATGAAGGCGGGCAGTTGGGCCATGACGAGACCACGAGTACTGTTCATACATTTTTTCTCTCTCTCCCTCCTTCTACTCATAACAAAGCAATGTGCTCAATGCAAATTTGGCAAAAGCAAAACATGTTTACCATCTTGCTTCGTCATGTGCCGTGATCCCAATGCGGCCTTGCGGAATCATGCTTTTTTGCATTTGAATTGAACGGAATGTTACTCTCCGAAAAATTAATAGTTTCTTTGTTTTAGAAAACCTCACAAGGTGAAAAATAAGCATGTTATTGACCTGTCCCTCGGGAATATGTGATATATTCCCCCCGTGGCATTCCCTCGGGCTACGCCCTCGGGTATGCCGCGAGAGGAATGTATCACATATCCCCTCGCTCCTGGTCAATAACCCTTACTTAGAAAAAAGAAAAAAAAAAGAAAAAAAATTAAAACTATATACAGCAAAACAATATATACCTAAATGTCAAAAGATATTATATACAGTCAACTCTCTCTAACACGGACACTGTCGGGACCGGCCCCTACTGTCCGTCTTAAAGAGGTGTCCGGCTTATAAAGTGTTTAGTTATAGTGAAATGACTGAAAAGCCAAGCGGCAGGGACCAACACCAGGTATCCGTCTTATAGAGGTGTTCGTTGAGAAAGAGTTTACTGTATAAAACTAACTTTAAAACTGATAAAGAATACAATTAAAAAACATGGAACGAAAACTACAAAAATACAGCTGATAGGATTAATTAAAAAATCTGCCGAGAACGCTTTGCTTAAAAATTGCAACGCCAATATTTCAACGCCCTTAGCTTTGACAGTGTCACTTGCATCAATAAATAAAAACTTTCTGGTGTGGCATCTTTGACATCCGATTCGGTGATCCTGTCAAAAGGATTCTTGTCGCATGGAGGAGACGTTGTCCCTGGATCCTTTCTGGCCAGAATGACCAGCTGAGCAAACGCCACAAAATTTGAAGAGATCATCCGTTTGAAGGAATTATGCACTCACATGGACATACACTGTAATAGTTAAGAAACTCAGACAAAGACCACTGTTTTTGTAATGCAGCATTACGCATGTGAGCAATTAAAGGAAGATGAACCTCCGTTGATACGTATTATGATGGCGCTGTAATGTACTTATAATATAAGAATAATGGGCGCTTATTAGAATAGGGGTGTTATTAGAATAGGGGCGCTTATTAGAATGGGGGCACTAATTATTAGAATGGGGGTGCTTATTAACAAAAACACATTTAAAGGGGGGCGCTTATTCGAAAGGGGGCACTTTTGGAAGGAGGACATTAAATCGAAGTACTTGTATGGGTACAGTCAAGAAAATCAAACAAAGCATGATTTTTTAATATTATTATTTGTCTTTTCTTCTGCTTTAAGGCAAACAAAAGAGCTCGACCAAGCATTTGTTCCATTTGCTTTCACATGTATGAAAAAAACATGGAATTATGATTACCACATCATAACTAGGCTGTAGTTGAAAATATAGAAGGAATTTACAACTGAAGGTTAATTTTTTTTATTAATTTTTTGGGCAAAAGAATCACTTTATAAAATGTACATGATCTTTGTGCAATCCTTTACATTTTCTTGATCAATTCAATGTGCCAGGGGAGGCGACTTCCATATAAAAGTAAATGACCACTGACAGGTCACCTGGTGGGTATCAGTGATAATTCTTAAAACACACAGCTCGACCTGAAGAAAGAAGATCCAAAACAATTAGCAATACTAATGTATAAAACGCTAAATGGAGGCACTCCAAATTACCTGACAAATTTGTTTGAAAATACAAACATTATCCATTCTTACAACCTGAGAAATTCATCAGAAAATTTGTTTGTGCCTAGACCAAACAGCGAAGCTGGCAAAAACAGCTATCAGTTTAGAGGCTCTGTACTTTGGAATAGCCTCCCCAGTAATGCTAAAACTCAGCCGAACGTTACAGCTTTTAAAAACATAATTAAATGATACATTTTGAGAAGAAATTTTTAGTACAAATAAAATTAACTTAGTGACCTTGTTTTTACATTTTTATTACCTTAGTTAACTTATCAATTTTATTTCGTATTTTCTAATAAATTAGGTAATTTATAGGCACGGCTCTCAGGAAGAGCATTATGTATGAATGGAGAAACCGTGGGTAAATAAAGATTATGTATGTATGTATGTAGCTGTCGCATGTTGCCTTTATTGTCATCTTGTCTGACCTTCAGCCAATTTGTCATCCATTTCATGTCTTAAAAGAACAAAAATACATTACAGTTCTGAGTTTTTCTGAGTTCTAAGTGTCCGCTTTTGCAGAATTCAGTCTGTAGAAATTATGGCAAGATCTTTGTGTGATTCAGGTCTAATGCCATTGACCTTTAGTGAATTTGATCTATTTCCAGTTGCATCATTGTTAATAACAACTTTTATTGACACAGCTTTCAGAATAACATGACAGAATTGTGAGATTAGGGCTCGAATTTGGACCATGCAATAACCTCTAAACCAGTCACCACTGAGCCTTTGCTACGAAAAGTGGAAATAGTATGCAACATTAATTTTTTTATAGAATCTCATGGTTACCATGTCATTTTCAGAATGTCCTGCTGCACCAATCCAGTTATCTGGTAATGGTTCATTCAGCAGCCTCAACTACCCTAAGAGCGACTACCCTTCAGGCAGGAATTGCTTCTGGATCATCACTGCATCAGCTGGCAAACGTGTGAAGGTGGCCATCAAAGATTTCCACATGGGCACATGCGATAATTGCAATGCTGAATATTGTAGTCGTGTGGAGTTTTTCGATGGCAGTACAGAAGACTCTTCATATTTGGGGCGATTTTGCACCCGTTCAAACCTGACATCGAAGGTGTCAAGTGGACAGCAAATGCTCGTGAAGTTTTATTCGTCGTTTGACCGTGATCGTGGTTTCCAAGCAGAGTATTCTGAGACAACAGGTGAACCCTCTCCTACAGAAATGAAGCCAACAACAACAACAACAGAAAAAACAACCACCACTGGTATGCTATTATCCTTTTACCGCATACATGTATGCCACTTCAGAATGTTGTTTCTATTTCTTTGTAAGGCATCATGTGTAACTCTCCATGGGGCCAGACCCTTACAAACCCTTTTGGTTTTGGCATGTTCATTGAACCCCCACCCCCAATGTTTGTACAATTTTTTTTTAAATGTTGGACTGGAAGAACATAGTCATGATGTGAAAAAATGCAAAACAACAACATAAACCTTGATCAGAAGTTCGATAAATCAAAGGTGCAATCGACTGAAATCCAATCAAAACTGTGATTTGTTGAATTATAAAATAGTTATAGTGCTTAATCTTGCGCAGTATTGCCTGATTTTAGTCAACTTGACTTACAGCCTTGTCAGCTAAGTATCGGGTGATATTGCACTCGTTTTCCCACTATAACTGTTAATTATTTGACTTGTATTTTGGTAAGAATAAAGTCTTAAAAGATGTACACTATAATGCATGTTCATGAAATGGAAGCAAGAGACTGCATGTGTAGTCACCTTCCGTTTTTATCAGAAACAAGATGTTTTACTTCAGAGAAAAATAAGAACCATTCTACACAGAACCTAAACAACCCAGTTTTATAGTAGACATTGTGTATAAGAACCTGTTTGGGCTTACTTGGATAACACAGGTTCTAATAAGCAGGCTATTACTGAATGAAGTGATATTAACCGCTCATGGATAACCATACATCTGGTTACATTTTCAACACATTTTTCTGTTTTTTTTTTCCTTTCTTTTTTTAGGAGCAGCTGCGATGTCTATTACAGTGTTGTTGGTAATCCTGCCCTCCTTCGTTGCCACATTGTTTTCACCCTAAACGATGTCAAGGGGCTACATGTATGTCACAAATATTTGGCCGATTTTTTTTCTGAAAACTCTGCTTAAATTACTGATAAATGTGGTTATTATTCATTGTAAGACAGGCGGATGCTTACTGATTTGTGTCACTTTGAGGTGTTCATCGCAATTTTTCAACTGCTATTGCTGCTAGTCTTCATTCGACCTGATCACCTGATAAAGACTAGAAGTAACAGCAGTCGAAACGCCGCAATCAATCCCTTAAAGTGACTCTATCGTGAGACAAAATGTGTGAGCATTCACCTGATTACTGTTAAGTATACCTCCAATTATGCACAAAATTTTATTTCAACCAAAAACAGAAGCTGTATAGTAAATTCTAAAAGAGAGACTGAACCACAATCATTTTAATTGATTTTTCAAAGTCATGGGGAAGAACTTGTCAGAAAAAATTAGGCTACACTGTGAATTTACAATCCATTTCCATGCAGGCCATCCGCTGCTTAAAACACACATAAACAGATTCAGTGGACTAATAGAGCAGTTTTCAATTGAGTGTCGAAAGTAATTACACAATTGCTTTGGTTTTTCATTGCTACGCTTTGTGATTGGCTAAAAAATCTCGCGCCACTTTCTCGACCAATCACAAGTAAAACCAAAACCAATCGTGACTTGCTCGCACGCGTTTTCCCGCGCTTGGCGCCGCCGACATGTAATTGCTTCGAGCTCTGATTGGTTCACTGGATTGTTTACGACTGCTGTAAAATCCAATGAACCAATCAGAGCTCGAAGGAATTACATGTCGGCGATGCCAAGCGCGGAAAAACGCGTGCGAGCAAGTCACGATTGGTTTTGGTTTTACTTCTGATTGGTCGAGAAAGTGGCGCAAGATTTTTTAGCCAATCACAAAGCGTGGCAATGAAAAATCAAAGCAATTGTGTAATTACTTTCGACACTCAATTGAAAACGGCTCTATTACATCACAATGAAACATACAAATGACAATTTTTTTCATTTTATTGCACTTGTACTGTTATACACGATTTAATTTGCATCTGCAGTGACATTCAAATATGGGTGAGTGGTCACTCACCAGCGGTTAAAAACAGTAAATATAAATTCAAATCACCTAGAATGAATGTGGTCGCAGTCGCTTTGGAGAGGTTTCTAGTATTTAGTGATTTGACTGGAAATAATTTGGTATTTTGGAAAAGTGGTTGCTTAGAAGAGGTGGTTGCACATGGAGGTGTAACTGTAATTGTTAACAAACTAGGCTATTTTTTAGATTTCCTCCCGCTGATACAAATATGTATTTTGGCTATCCAAAGTGATATTAAAATCTGCTGACACGGCAGGGGTAATTTGCCGAACAACAGACGCCGAACACAGGACATTGTTCTCACCCTTAACAGTTAATAAAAGCTAACCAATTTAAATCAGTGCTTAACCCAAAATATTGTAAATCAGTGCTACAGTATTTAGGGTTAAAGGGACACTGTCACGAGGGCGCATGCGCCAGCTTCTCGAATCGAAACTTGAAAAGTTCAGCCTGATTTTTTCAAGTTGAAGTGTCAATTTCTAAATGGCGTCAACTAGTGGCGGCGGTCACAGTGGAAAACAAATAAACACGGGCCGGAAAAGAATATTTGAAAAATATCGGGACGGAAAAGGATATCTGAAGGATATTTGAAGTGCGCCTGGTCCGCGCATGCGAATCCGTGACAAATTGGTTAGCTTTTATTTACTGTTGTGGGCGAGAACAATGTTCGGCGTTCAGCGTACGGCAAATTACTCCTGCCCCTGGTGACATGCATAGCCCCTTTAAGGTAGCTAATTTCAGCTAACTCCTCATTCTCGATTTTTTGATACTGTCTCCATATACTACTTGATACATTGGAACGTCGATATAACGAACCCCGTTATATTATACGAAGACCCTGGTATAACAAATGATATTTTTCAGCCCGGTAAAATGGAACAGCACCCCAATATGACAAACCCCCGTTATAACGAACACATTTCCCCAGTCCCCGGGCACCGGGCTTTGGGTTATATCGGAGTTCCACTGTAAAACTCATTTTGATAATGGTATAAAGCCTGTTTTTATCACGGCTGATTAATCATTAGTATGCTTAGTATTCATGATTTTAAAATAATGGGGGACGCTTAACTCATTTTTTTATTAATGGTGGCTCTGACAGCCGATACCATTGCCATGGTAACCTGGAATGTCAATGACTGGACTAACATTAGATGTACCATTATGATCAATAGCCACCTAACTTCATGTACACCAGTAATTCAATAGTACTGCATCATCAACCTCTTAGAAAAGTGGTTTAATCTTACACTTTAGGACAGTTTACTTAGAACTATAACCAAAGTACATTATACTCCAAGCTATAGTTAATTATAATTATAGTCAAAGGTATGGTCGTTTACCATGTAGATATCTTTACTAGTTTGCTGTCTAGTACCTTCCTTGGGCTGGGACACCCTGGAACAAAGGCGACTGCTGGCTCAATTAACACCATTTTATAAGATCCGTAATTATTTAATCTTGTTTATAATATGTCATTCTTACACAGTGGTATTCCTAGCAAAAAAAGAAGAGAAGAGACTTATATAGCGCACATGTCTCATGGCGCTTTACATACACTTATGAGAATGAGATCGGACGTCAGCTCATGAAGGCGCCTCAGGCTGCCGCTATCCAGTTACTCTTTTTTTCCTAGAACAGCCAGGACTTGGAACTTACTCCCCTCTAATGTTACTCAAGCACTAAATTTGCAAACTGTCAAATCGGCCGTCATGTCTGCTATTAGATCCATGCAGGTCCCTGGCCACTTGCGGACGCAAGAAGACACTGCCTTCGTTCATCAATCCTAGACATGAGCAACAGCTAAATTAGGATTACTTATTTAAGAAATCAATGGAGAATATATAAATGTTCGCGCGAAAATCTTCTAACATTGATTTTTTTTTATAAAACTTTTCCAACAGCTAGGTAACGAGTTACGTGGGTCTATTAAGCAAATTAAAATCTTTAAACGACAACATTTGAGAACCCTAACAGCCTCAAGTTTGCGGGATTTAATGTTGCGTGGGTAGAAACATGGGAAAATTTTATGCTTCATACAATGATTTTTTTTTTTTCATTTTTCACCATCTGTCGAGAATTAGTAAAGAAAATTGTGTATCCAAAAACAAGTAGGAGTCACTGACCATCAAAGCGAGTTAAATCTAAGCAAAGCTAACGCAACGGCTACCAACCCTTTATGAGGGCGTTAAAGGGTTTTTTCGTGATCCGTGTAAGGCCTTTTTTTTACCCGTGAATTGTGAAATGGCTATTTTTTTCTCGTGAAACGTGATTTGGTTACATACCCGTAAACCGTGAATCGACTTTTTTTCATGAGCACTGAAAAATGACTGTTGTTTTTTTTCTCGTGAAATGCTATTGTAAACCGTGATTCTTTCTTCCTCCCAAAAAATTATCCAGTAAGCGTTTAACTACGCCGGTGGTAAATTGCGTGACGAATGCATGACCGTGACTGATCGTCATTCTGGACCCCAGGTCACTCTGCAAGGTTAGGTAATTTTACACAACATCAGCAAAACAAAGAACTCAGCTTTCTTTTTACATCAGGAAGAACGAGGGGTGGACAGTCGGTGAAGACAACAAATTAGCAAAAAGTAAGGAATTTTTTTTTTTCGTGAAATGGCCATTTTATTCGTGAAACGTGAAATGAAATGAAACAATGACAAACGTGATCCAGACCCCCCCTTTACCACCCTCTATAGATGTGTTACGATTTCTTCCTTTGTGCCCGTGCTCGTGCATGACGTAGAATGGCGTTGCGACATGGATTGCATGCGCAGTAAGGATGTGCATAAACAATTGGCGCGAACGTCCTTAAGATTCTCAAACACATGCTTTCTTGAGTTTGATTTTTCATTTCTAATAAAGTGTTTAATTATAGAAAGAGTCTACTAAAATCAAATCTGACTTGACACGAAATACATGCAGTTAGTAGAAACAACCAGGAAAAAATATTCGAGTCAATAACCAAAGAAACAAAACAAAAAATTGACAGCATCTTGGAGAATGAGAATGTTGCACAAACGTTAGAGTATTACAAAACCTGCACATGCAAACATCATGTGTAGCATCCATGTAGAACCTTTTAACTCATCTTGAACTTGCAAATGAGATATAATTGAAGTTATGAAAGGGTGTAAATTTAAGTATGTAGATAACACTAGTGTAGTGTTAGAGCAAAGTGTAGACATTCAAATGAAAGTAATTAGTGGGAACTTATAACTATGATGGTGCTTATTTTATATTTTGATTTTTCTCAAAAGTAAATAATTATCTAAAATTTGACATTTTTTAGCTTGGTGTCCTAACAAGGTAAAGTAAAGTAAGGGTGATTTTTATCGTCGAGCACCAAATTATGGTTTGGATGGACTCGACCCTTGAGAAAAAATAGAAGTTATAGATCCACTAATGTCTTCTTGTAAGGTGTCTCTTTAACCCTTTTAGTCCCAATTAGATATCAACATCCACATTTCCACCACTACTAGATGCATATGGGAGTTAAAACTCCCAAGAGTGCCCAAAATCAAAATTCAAGAAAAATCCCAAATTTCATTTTGTAAAATATTGAAAAACAAATGGTACCATGCAAAAGTACTGCTGAAGAGGTTTCATTTGAATGGTCACACCATAGGATTTCATCGACAGACTCAAAAGTTAGAACAAATGGTACCATGCAAAAGTACTGCAGAAGAGGTTTCATTTGAATGGTCACACCATAGGATTTCATCGACAGACTCAAAAGTTAGAACAAATGGTACCATGCAAAAGTACTGCCGAAGAGGTTTCATTTGAATGGTCACACCATAGGATTTCATCAACAGACTCAAAAGTTAGAACTACACTTTATGTCTCCATAATTGACTCTGGGAGTGAAAGGGTTAAGACACAATTTTGCAGAAGTGGTATAGAATCAGGGATGGATTAAACACACTAATTACGTGCACTGTTGCAGAGGTGGAGTCATGATATAGAATCACGGATGGATTAAACCAGAAACCCATAAGTGGGTTGAAACGTGTAACGCGCAATCACAGCTCCCGAATATTCATTTTGTGCTTAGTACCATATTTGGAAACCCCTCGGTCCCTCGAGATTGGAGGCAAGTTTTTCTAGCGAATTGATTGGTTAATATTTTTAGCTTGATTTTCCAAATATGGCCGTAACAACTTCTTAGCAAATTGTTTGCTTGATTTGAAGCGCACAAGAGACAGTTGCACGTTTCAACACAATGTGATCTTATGATGTGCATAGTGTGTACGAACCTTTACTTTTTTCTTATTACTTCTATGTACTGTTAGTTTATATGGTGTATGCGTTAAATAAATGGCTTTTTTAAATAATGCGTTTGCCTGTTAACGATGATTTTGTGATGAAAAATTCGACTGCCTCCGTCTTAGATAAGCAAACGGCTTGCAGATGGGAGTTGTGACCTCTCCTCCCTCTTCCCCTCTCCCCCTTGAATATGAAATCAATTTTTTTTTTGGCTGATGGTGTTGTGAATTAAGTTTTCAAAAAATTTCCATTACTCCTATCTGAAACTGAAAACACAAACCGTTTTTTTTTTTTTCATGTTCTAAGATAAGAGCTTCCTTTATCTTCTCGATCAATTCTTTTCGATCACGTCATGTTGATAAGTCGTGATGACGATCACGAAAAAAAGGCTATTTTCGGCTAGTCTTACCTCTTTCATATGCATAAAAACAAAACATTTCCATTTGAAAGGACTCACCCAGCTTCAAAAACAAAAAGAAGTAATTAATGACCTCCTAAATCCGTGTCTCTCTTGTTTGGAAGAATGCCTAACACGCCTTAAAAATGGTAAAAGCACTATTCCATTGCTTCGTTTTAGAGCGCGTTGAGTATTTATATATTGGGTAAAACCATAACAAAAAATGAAGGTCGCGTGAAAAGACTGCATCGAACAATGACACAAAACGCGTTCATGCTCATAGCCTGGTAATAATATCCGGGTGTTATTAAATTATGGTCCTAATGCGCTAGCTAGAATTAATTAAAATGTTTCGACACCTGGTTTCCGTCGGGTTTACTAAGAGGCGAACCTGAGAGAATGTTATGGTTTTCCCCTGACCTTTCTGCTTGACAGTGTATAAATACTGTAAGAAGAAAATAGATATTGGTCATTACTGGTTAAACGACAGGTGTGAAACGATTATCTAAATAATATCAAATCGTTGCCATGGCCACGGCTACCAGGAATCTTCGTTACTTACCACTCAAAAATATTTATATGCAGGAGCAAAAAATTCAAAGAACCGACGTTTAAGTAGCTGTAAACTATATTTACTAAATCGTGTGATAAAATTACGGTTCAATTTCATCATTTTAACGAAATCTTGCAGGAGTTGGTTGCTATTGTTTCAAGGTTAGGAGAATATGTATAATCAACAACCAAAAGTACACTTTGATATAACGCAAAATTCTCTCAATTTAGATGAAACCGCCGAAAATATCGGATCAGTAAAGAAAACATCATGTGAAAACTTGACTAAGCAACTCATTAATACAACACAACTTAAGTCCTTCCCTATATGTTTTTTAAACTAAGTGAAGGAAGGTAGGTAGGTAGGTAACTTAATTTCAACTCGGGTTGATTTGGCTGATTAGACCTCTAGCAAGATTATGCTAATTTGCCGAAATAAATAATATAGAACAATAGGAAAATGAAATTAAAACATTACAAAAAAATAATAATAAAGATTACTTATGGAATTAAAAACCTTCTAAACTACGTTAACTTGTGACATTAAATAATATTCCTTTATGATAGCTTGCGTGTAGACATCTCTTATTTACTTTGCTAGCTTCCGCGTGAAGCAAGGAAATAGGACGAACATCTGCGCACAGGCAACTTTATGATTTGTTCTAATTTACATAGGAAAAATAAGACAAAACAAATGCCAACTTAGGCTTTTAGTGAAAAAAAATAAAGCTTTGGAAAGTCGCCAGCATATGCCGAAAAGTATATTGCTGCTCAGTTTCATTTTAAATACTCGCCGCAACGAGGAACTTCGCCGTTTAAAACTGAGCTGCGTTTCAAGAATCTTTTTTAACAAATGACTGCCATAATGTTTGAATCAGAAAAGACTTTCTTCTTCATAAAAGTAATTTATGGTAAGTTGAATTTTTTTCCTTTGTTGATACTCATAGAAAAGTAGATTCTACTTTAAAACCAATTATAAGTTTGTTTATCAAACTGAAAAATGGTAAACCCCTAGAAATAAATTGGAACCCTATTTAAACCTTGTTAAATCGGTGTCTTGCTAACTTAAGCCTGAAGCAGTCCCCTCTTAAAATGCCTTGCTTAACCATAGGCGATTTACTCGGGGTAACTCCAATTGTTAGGTAGAGATGGAATAAGATACAGATCACTTCAGAACAGCTTTTCTTCGTTTTCCTTGATTCTTTTGTAGTAGAAAGATAAATGCCTTTATTAAACAGAGATCAAGCTTATTCAGGATACAAAGTAAAAACTGCTATCAGTAGAGATCCTATATATATATATATATATATATATATATATATATATATATATATATATATATATATATAATTGTATATTAACAAAAAAAAGAAATACAGTTAAACCTGTATTAATTAAACGGACCTCATATTTAAGCGGACCCAGCTGCTTGAGATCCCTGAATTTTGTTATCCCATATTTACTGTAAAACAACCTTATATTTACTGCGCCCCATTATAAAACAGGCACCAGCGAGGGTACCGAGGGTGTTCGCAAGCGGACCTAGCTGCCTGAGATCCCTGAATTTTGTTATCCCATATTTACTGTAAAACAACCTTATATTTACTGCGCCCCATTATAAAACAGGCACCAGCGAGGGTACCGAGGGTGTTCGCTTAATACAGGTTTCGATTCGTAACTTGCGCGTTATCGTATATTATAAAGTTATAAGTTAATTGCAGTTACGCCGGCGAATGGAAACTGATAACCCTGCAGGAAGTAGGCTTTTGTAGACCATTTAACTGAAACAATTTACTGATAGATTAAAAAGGTAAGGACTTTTATAGTTTTTATTTCATGATTAATTATGATTCACAAGAAATAATTCCACTAGATACATTTCGTTAAATTAAAATATCACTTGCATCAATTTACAAAACTCGTTTGAATATAAATAGTTCATGTTTCCCTGCCAAAGCTATCTAAAGTTCTTTCTACGCAACAGCAGGAAGTCGCAATATGGTAACATCAAAAAGTAGATTCTACTTAAAAACCAGTGGCAAGCTTGTTTATCAAAATAACTTGAAGGAATAACCCTAGAATCGAAATAAACTGGAACCCCAGTTAAGTCGGTTTCTTTCTAACTTATACTTAAACAGTAAGCCTTTAACTCGGGGTAACTCCATAGATCGACATTAATTAATTTGTAGATCATTTCTGAACAGTTTGTCGCTAATTTGTTGCCAACTCAGTAATTTAAATTTTTCCGTTGCAATTGTACATGCATTGTTCATAAAAATTAACAGGAATTAATTCCACCTTTATTTTGAGCGCGTTTCGTTAATAACACTTGCATTTAATTTGCAAAATCCATTTTGAATAGTTAATTCATGGTTCCGTACTAAACTGTCCTGAGTCCTTTCGGCGCAGGAGGACGTTGCAATATGGTAACATAACGGGGTTTTTTATTGGCAAAGCATACTAAAAAAAAACTAATTCATGTTTTTGTGCGAAAACGAAAGTTCTTTCTACACCAAACGAAGTCACATTATGTTAACATATTCTGACGTTATACGTCATTGTACTTAACGTACCTGTCAAGGGAAAAACACAAACAGAATTAATAATTTCTTTTTCTTTGAGATTTGCAAGACAAACTGGTGGATTTTCGTATTGCATTAGAAACTGAGTTGTATTTAATATATGATCCGTATACAAGGTTTTCTCAGGAAAAACGAGGAAAACCGGCAGAGCGAGTATGCTTCATGCATACTGAATATTGTTATCATTATTTTTATAATTATTAATATTGTTAGAGGGCAATACACATGTGATTGAAAATAGCCCCGAGGCGTTGGCAAAAACAGTCGTGTTTGTTGTTTTACGTTTCCGTAGAAATTGTATAAATAGCATCGTGTAACTACACTTCGCGTTCCGCTGTGCGTTATTCTTTGTCCAGTTAGCTTTGCAATGATGTAATTTTTGGAAAATGACGTGAAATTGGTCGTTTTTGAATGATTTTAATAAGTTCCCCTTAAAAAAAGGAAGTTTTCCAAAATGAATTCTTTAAATGTTGATATGTGTTTTGTTATAACTATGGTGATGTATTTTGATACGTGCGCGAAGTGTGTCTAGCCAAACTTAATACTTTTAAACACCCCAGAGTTTCGAAAACGTTTTAATTCTACTAGTCATTTGAGAATCCCTAGCAGTAGGGTAATAGTGACATTGCTCATATGTCACGAAATATGATATTTAAAAATCTTCTAATTTATCTGCCTCCCAAAAATGGTCGCGCTGACTTTAAAAGTTTACAACCTAATTAATTAACGCGTCTTTGTGCGCCTTCAACCGTACAATCAAAGCACAAAGTCTCAATCGCGTTTTAGGTGAACTTTATTATTTTATTTGACCATGTTGCAATGTTTCAATTAAGATGAAACTTCAGTCGAGACAATGTTGTTCATATTATAAAGAAACGACCATAAAAGTTTAAAAAAATCTATCTCGCAGTTTTTGAAATATGTTGAAAAGCGCTAAAACTACAATATCAAGGACTCAGTCAAAAAACTATGGTTTCCTATAGAAAATCGAATCTCCAAAACTAAAACGAGAAACGCTTTCAAACTTTCATAGTTTCATCTCATACACTAAACACACATTTTGGCGAAAATGTGATATTGAGTAATTAAAATATTTATAAGATTAATTGAGGAACTTATGGATGTGCTCATACACATGCAAAATCACAAGTTCGAAATGTTTTTCTGATTTACTCAAAATCGGCTTGACAAAAGTTTCTAATTTTTAGATATTTTGTTTGCCATATGTCATAGTTTATCGTAATAGTTTTGATTTTTCTAGATGCCATCGCAATCGCCCGGAATTTAGACTCAAGTGATTTCAATTTTTCTCGTTTATCTCCGCAATTTTAAATGCGATTTACAAAATTGTTACACTCTCATTAACTTCAAACTATGTACAATATTTTGTGTAAGTTTCATTCCAATTCAATAAGGAAAAGTTAGTTTAACGGCCGCTCAAAAATGGTCGGTGCGGCTACATGGAAAGGAGGGAAACACCTTAACCAATGCCACCAAACTCAATTCGTGACTTCTTCTGAAAATGGTCTGGGAACATTTTGATGTGAGTTTTTGTTCATGGCATGTGACGTTTCTATGACAGCCATATTTTGGCAAGCATGTTCAACCAAATTTTAAATTTTCTGCTTAAATTAACGAAATGCTTGAAAAATCTTCGTAAAATTAAGACCATCTTTTTATTATTTTTCGTTTGATTTTGATTAATTTTGACTCGATTTTTGCGCTTCATGATGGAAATCCAAGATGGCGGATCCAAGATGGCTACTATTAGGAATGATGACTTTGACCGCCGCCTGGTTAGCTCAGTTGAAAGAGCATCAGTCTGCATTGTGGGAGGTCTCGGGTTCGAATCCCGTTCGGATTACCAACCAGGGTCTTTAAATAACTGGTAAGATCATGTTGGCTAAGCTCAACACCTTGTCTCAGTTCAGATGATCGCGTCATTGGGCGGTGACGTTAAGCCGTTGGCCTTGTCTCCTTCACTTTATCACACTAAATAGTGGGGGACGTTAAAGAACCCACTCACAGTACATGTTCGTACGGTAAGTGGTACAGGCTTTCCTGGAGAGGGCTCACAAGTTCATCAGTAACTTAAGTTACTGTCATGTGTTTTCCGTCTATAAAGTCGTTATTATTATCGTTTAATAATATTATTATTATTATTATCATTATTATTATGAAATCAAGCCAAGTGACCTACATCAACGTCGACAGTCGGGACGTACTATAAACTCTCCAAGTTTTATAGCCATATCTTTAATATTCTTTAAGTTATGTAGAGAGATTCCGTCCGCCCCGCCCCTTCACGGACCCATAAGATAACAAATAGCCCGGTTCAAAAGGGTTTACAGGAAACAATTTTACTTTTAACATATCTTTAGAATCATCTCTTTAATTTCAGGACTACTTGTTTTGTCCAGTATATCGGTATCAACATCAGCATCACTATCAGCGTCACCATCAGCATCAGTGACAGCATCACCATCAGTGTCAGTATCAGCATCACCGTCGGCATCAGTGTCAACATCACCAATAGCATCAGGGTCATCTTTAATTTCAGCATCAGTGTCAGCATCTCCATCAGCATCAATGTCAGCATCAGTGTCAACATCCCCGATAACGTCAGTGTCAGCGGCACCATCAGCATCAGCATCAGCTTTAGTGTCAGCTTCATTATTAGCATCAGTGTCAGCGTCACAATCAGCATCAATGACAACCTCGCCATCAGCATCAGTGACAGTCTCCCCATCAGCATCAGTGACAGCATCAACACCAGAATCAGTGTCAGCAGCACCATCAACATCAGTGACACCATCGACACAATCACCATCAGCATCAGTGTCAGCATCATCACCTGAATCAGTGTCAGTATCACCATCACCATCAGTGTCAGTAGCACCATCAGCATCAATGTCAGTGTCACCATCAGTATCAGTGTCAGCAACACCTTCAAAACCAGTTTCAGCAACACCATCAGTATCAGTGTCACTGGATTCATCAGCATCAGCGACAGCGATTCAATCAACGTTAGTGTCGGCAGCTCCATCACCATCAACATCAGAATCACTATCAGCATCGGTGTCATCACTATCCGTGTTAGTGTCGACATCCCCATCAGTATCAATGCCCCCATCACCATCACCATCAGTGTCATCAGCACCATCACCATCAGTGTCAACATCACAGTCAGCATCAGTGTCAGTATCAGTGCCAGTAGCGCCATTAGTATCAGTGTCAACACCTCCATCAGCGTCAGTGTTAGAATCACCATCAACATCAGTGAAAGCATCTCCATCAGCATCAGTGACAGCATCTCCATCAGCATCAGTGTCAACATCCCCGTCAGCATCAATACCAGCAGCACCATCAGCATCAGTGTCAACATCCCCATCAGAATCAGTGCCAGCAGCACCATCAGCATCAACGTCAGCAGTATTATCAGCATCAATGTCAGCAGTTTTATCAGTATCGGTGTCTTTATCTCTATCCGTGTCAGTGTCAACAACCCCATCAGCGTCAGTGTCATCAGCATCAGTGTCAGCAGCACCATCAGCATCAGTTTCAGCATCAACATCCTCATCAGCATCAGCACCAGCAGCGCCATTAGCATCAGTGTCAGTAACCCTATCAACATCAGTGTCAACATTCACATCAGCATCAGTACCAGCAGCGCCATCAGCATCAGTGTCAGTATCCCCATCAACATCAGTGTCAACATCCACATCAGCATCAGTACCAGCAGCGCCATCAGCATCAGTGTCAGCAGCACCATCAGGATCAGTGAGAGCATCAACATCAACACCAGTTGTGGCTTCAGTGGCAGCATCAGTATCAGCAGCACCTTCAGCATCGGCGTCAGCAGCACCATCAGTGTCAGTGTCAGCGGTACCATCAACGTCCGTGTTAGTAGCACCATCAGCATCACCATCAAAATCAGTGTCAGCAGCACCATCAGCATTAACATCAGTGTCAACAACACTGTCTATGTCAGTGTCAACATCACTATTAGCATCAACTTCAGTGTCAGTAAGACCATCAGCATCAACATCAGCATCACAATCAGGGTTAGTATCACCATCAGCATCAGTCTTCGTAGCACCTTCAGCATCAGTGTCAGCAGAATCATCAGAGCTAGCATCCCTATCAGCATCAGTGTCAGCAGCACCATCAGCATCAGTCTTCGTAGCACCTTCAGCATCTGTGTCAGCAGAATCATCAGAGCCAGCATCCCTATCAGCATCAGTGTCAGCAGCACCATCAGGATTAGTGTCAGCATCTGCCGCCTCATCAGCATCACTGTCAGCAGCACTGTCAGAATCCCCATCAGCATCAATGTCAGAATCACCAGCAGCATCAGTGTCAGTAGCACTATCAGCATCAGTGTCAACATCTCCATCAGCATCAGCGTCAGCATCACAGTCAGCATCAGTGTCAGCAGCACCATCAGCATTAACATCAGTGTCAACAGCACTATCTATTTCTGTGTCAGGATCACTATTAGCATCAACACCAGTGTCCGCAAGACCAGCATCACAATCAGGGTCAACCTTAGTATCACCATCAGCATCAGTTTTCAAAGCACCTTCAACATCGGTGTCAGCAAAACCGTCAGAGCCAGCATCCCTATCAGCATTAGTGTCAGCAGCACCATCAGGATCAATGTCAGCATCACCGGCCTCATCAGCAGCACTGTCAGAATTGCCATCAGCAACAGTGTTAACAGCACCATCAGCATCAGTGTCAGCAGCACTATCAGTGTCAACATCACAATCAGCATCAGTGTCAGCATCACAATCAGCATCAGAACCAGTAGCGCTGTCTGCATCAGTGTCAACATCCCCATCAGCATCAGTGTCAGCATCAGTGACAGCATCCTCATCAACATCAGTTTCAACATCCCCATCAGCATCAGTACAAGCAGCGCCATCATTATCAGTGTCAGCAGCACCTTCAGCATCGGTGTCAGCAGCACCATCAGCATTGACATCAGTGTCAACAGCACTATCTATGTCAGTGTCAGCATCACTATTAGCATCAACATCAGTGTCCGCAAGACCATCAGCATCACAATCAGGGTCAACATTAGTATCACCATCAGCATCAGTCTTCGTAGCACCTTCAGCATCGGTGTCAGCAGAACCTTCACAGCCAGCATCCCTATCAGCATCAGTGTCAGCAGCATCATTAGAGTCAACGTCAGCATCAGCGGCCTCATCGGCATTACTGTCAGCAGTAACATCAGCATCACTGTCAGAATCACCATCAGTGTCAGCATCAGTATCAACAGTGCCATCACGATCAACATCAGTATCCTTATCAGTGTTAATGTCAGTATCTCTATCGGCATCAGCGTCAACTTTATCATCAGTGTCAGCATCAAAGTCGGCATCATTTTCAGAATCAACATTTGTGTCTGCATCACCATCACCAATAGCATCAGTGTCCGCCTTAACATCAACAGCAATGTTTGTATCGGTGTCACCATCAACACCATTGCCTGCATTTCCATCAACATTTTTTTCGATGTCGTCATCGAAATCAGTGTCGGCTGCACCACTAACATCATTGTCATACTCAGATTCAGTGTCAGCGTCAGCATCAACATCAACATTAATGTCAACATTAACATTAGTGTCAGCATCACCATCAGCGTCAGCACCACCCTCTTCATCAATATCATCAGCATACGAACTAACAACACCGCCATTACAATTTTCACCATCGCCATCATCGTTAGCAGAATATGTCACACCAGATATGACAAAGAAACGGCGACCAAGCGCGAGTACGGTTGCAACCATAACAAGTACCATCGAGCAGCAAAATTCGAAGACCACAACCCAAAATCCCACAAAGAAATTACAACCTAAAGGTAAGTTTAGTTGAGGGGGCAACAACAAGCTCAGCTTTCATGAAGCTGCACTTCTTTCTCAGCTACTTTACTCCTCTCGCCTCTATGAGTTAGTTGATCGATATGTGAATGTCTGATGCGAGTGATAAAGCCAGGAGTTCTTTAATTGGAAAAGCCTAGACAATGTCTTTCTAAAACCACGACTCTACAGCTGAAGATGGTTTCAGACAAACGGAAATATGCCTGTTTTGTAAATAACTTAAGAGTCGGGGTTTGTTTAAAACCATCTTGTATTCAAAAGCAACGCTTTCGGGAACGACCTGGACTGGTCGAGTTTTGCCCTAGGCAGAAGTTCAAATTTTGATGCCAAATTGTTTTACCCATCAACATAGCCGAAAAGAGTAGCTTAAAATTAGTAAAATGGCAAAGTTTGAGAGTTGCATCTTTTAAATACCGCGGATACAGGTCTGCAAAATCGAGAAATGATATGTTAAAGACGGTTACATGGCGACGGACATGTCTTTCCTTCAGAAGGGCGAGAAAATTACTGACGCCATATAAACGTTTGTAAAATTTTCCAAATTTGATGAACTATGTCTTCACTATTTTAAAGATGTCACTCTCAAACTGGAAGAAGTTCTTCGCAGAGAAGTCAATGGATTTTTGTCAGTAATCCAATATTATAATATACTCCAACAAGGTCTATGTGTCGTTTGTCGTTAACGTACCGTTTTTACTCATTAGGATGCAGTGAAAGCACCAGCGGTTCGACCGGATCGATAGGCTTAGCAGTGGGAAGTTTCGTTGGCGGTGCCGTTGTCGGCATGTTGATATGTCTTATCGTGGTCTTAGTGAAACGCAAAAGGAAAAAGAAAAACCAAGTTGCTAGTTTACCAATGACAGTACGTGAGCAGCCAGGCAATGACTCGCACCTTGAAAATAAAGAACAAAATAGAAACCGGAGACCGCAGAGAGATGACAACGATTTTCGGGGTCAACTAACGAGTATGTGTATGCCGTTTAGTGCTTAAATGTAATGTAATGTAAATCTTTATTTAAACACGGAGAATCATCAGTTAAGTTAATAATTAAAAATTAAAACTTGTACAACTGCTTTACATGATTGCCGTGTGGGAATCCGATATCTCAGATACTTTCTTAATACCCCGTTTAAACTGCCCAATAGAACAAACGCTTTTTATATCTTGGGGCAAGTTGTTCCACAAACAGGTCCCGCTGTAGCAAAAACTTCGTTTTAGGTAATTAGTATTTGGCTTGGGCAGCGAAAGCTTTCCTTCAAGATTTCTTAGGTTATAATCATTAACGTGGCGTTGAGTGAAGAGACATTGAAGATAGTCTGGGGCAAGTTCATTCAATGTTTTATACATAATTAAAGCTTTCTGCTTTTTACGACGAAGAGACAGGTTCTCCCACTTAAGCATCGCGAGAAGGAGGTTGGAGCTCGTATCAAAAGGTGATTGAGTAATTACTCTGGCAGCGCGATTTTGTAATTTTTGTAATTTATCACTCAAACAGCCACTCATACTATCCCAAACCGGGCTGCAGTAATCAAAATGTGGTAATATTAAAGCATTGTAAATTTGAACTGCAACATCCGTCGGAATAAAAGGTCGTACACGTTTCAATGCACCAATGGCTGAAGAGACTTTCTTGCTTATCTCGTCAACGTGTTTAGACCAAGAGAGTTGTGCATCAATGGTAAGACCCAGAGATTTAGTATGGTCAACTCTCTTGATCGTTCTGTCATCGATACTTATATTAATCTCCTCACAATGGGCATTCAATCTCTGCCTAGATCCGATTATCATTAGCTCAGTTTTGGCCACATTCAAACTTAATTTGTTGGCTCTCAGCCAACAGGTAAGATTGTTAAGTTCAGAAGTCACTGCTAGTTTCAGATCAGCTAGCGTTTTTGCGGATAAAGTTATACTGGTGTCATCGGCAAACATTCTCGGCGCAGCAACCCGCAGGCAGTTAGGGAGATCGTTAATATACATCAAGAAAAGCAAGGGACCCAGGTTGCTACCCTGCGGTACGCCACAAGTAACAGTGCTGGCAGTTGACAGATTGCCATTTACATTACACCTTTGGGTCCGATTACTTAGGTATGACTGAAACCACTTAACAGTTGCCTGGTCAGCACCAAAGTAAGACAATTTACGTAAAATAATTTCGTGATCAATTGTATCAAAAGCTTTTTTAAGGTCAATGAAGACTACTCCGTTCAGGAAACCGTTGTCGATGTTAACAGACCAGCTATTTGTCGCCTCAAGCAAGGCCGTTAGGGTGCTATGTAAGGAGCGAAAGCCCGACTGACAACTTGATAACAATTGATTGTCATTTAGGTATTGGTACAGTTGGACGTAAACAATTTTTTCAAAAACCTTCGAGACAACCGGAATAACGGAAATTGGACGATAATTGTTGAGGTCCGATTTTTCACCCTTTTTAAACACCGGAGTTACCCTGGCCATTTTCCATTCTGTTGGATAAATCCCAGTGATAATTGACTTTGTAAATATGGCGGTCAGCGATGGAGTAACAATACTAGCAGCCATTTTCAACAACTTACTTGGGATCATATCGAGGCCAGTGGCTTTCTTTTCATCAATATTCCTCAATAGGTTAAAAACAACTTCGAGACTAGGAGTTTTTAGATGAAATGCTTTATCAGTGTGTAAAAGGTAAAACTCGGGATTTACTTCAGCAGCAGGAACCTCTTGGGCTAGCACTTGGCCAATGTTTGTGAAATGATCATTAAAAGCTTCCGCCATGTCGCCAGGACTGCTTATTGTTCTATTGTCAACTTGAATTTCTAAAATATTCGTCGACTTACTAGTGTTACGTGATGTTAACTCGTTAATGAGGTTCCATGTTTTGCGCGGATTCCCTTTGCTAACTTTCAAGTTATCAGAAAAGTAGCGCTTCTTTGCTTGTTTAATTGCATTATTTGCTTTGTTTCTAGCACATTTAAATTGCTCCCACATGTCATGATCATTCGATGAAATTGCTTTCTTTTTAATTAAATCTCTTCTATGCATTTTATTCAATAACCCTTTAGCTTGCTTGTAAGCTGCATGTATAAAGGTGTCAATCCTATTTCGCCCGTTGGCGGGCACATTTTAGCGTTTCTTTATTCATTTTGATTATTTTGAGTCAATTTGGACGGTTTTCTGAGGTTTTGGAAAAATCCAGAAATCTAAGATGGCGGATCCAAGATGGTGGCTGTGCAAAACTAATAACGTAATTTCCACGTCATATGACATCATCATCCCATTTTGCGGACAGCAAAAGAAACAGCCTTTGACGTACCATATACCTTCCAAGTTCTATTGTCATATCTTTAATGCTCTTGAAGTTACGACCCCAGGCTCAGAAACTCAAAAAATAAAATAGTGTTAAGTAGGCAAAAATAGGCTAAATAGGGTTAAGTTGGCAAACATTAAAATTTAAAACAAACGTCAAATAGGCGAGTACAAATACCTACAAAGAAAACATTTTTCCACACCATATACAGTGTCTAAATGTTTTAAATTTGTTATATTAATGGAGAAGAGTGCTTACAGTAAGCCGTTATCAAATCTCGAATGCGAAAGGATTTTAAACTTGTTTCCTTTGGATCGGGATCGATTTGACTAAACGGATGATGTCTTTTTATCGACATGGCAGAGTTTTTTATAAATCAAATAGTTAATTGCAGTATTGCGGTTTTAATACATTTGTAACTAAAATAAACTGCATTCACCTTAGGAGATTCAAAAGACACATAGTAGTTTAGATCAGATTTAGATGATAGAAATATATTCCTATATATATCGGTTGAGGTATGAAGTAAAATTACAATCGCCGATGCTTAACATTTTTAATCTTATTTGTAAGGCCCTGCGCCGAAGTAACTGTTGTAGGAACATATATATTATATGAAATGATTTATGCTTTCATGAAATGATTTTTGTCCCTTTAAAGCTTTCAGCACTTATTTAATAAAGTGCGATTGTACAATATTACGCCAACAAACTGAAATGTATGCGAAAATTACGATTTAGATTTAAAAAAAAAAAAAACATTTAAAGAACCAGGTTAGTTTAGAAATTACGGTTTAATTAAAGATACAAAAATGTAGAGACCGTTTAGCATTTAATGAACTGCCAAAAAAATAAGCTGTAGACAGCAAGGGTTTGAAAGGGGTAGAGCTCTGTTTTACTGATGATGGATTTATCTTCAACCTGAGTTGGGCAGGACGGTCTGAAGTGAATCCCTGGCCGATCGCTTACACTACAAAGAAGCGACCTTACAACTGACTGCAAGGGTGTTGTAAATCCCATTTACCAGTCCAAGCTTTGTCAAAATCCCAATCCCTGTAGCAACATTTCAACGCTTCTTTTACATAAAAATATTACAATACATCCATTTACATGCATACATACATGCATGTATGCAACAAATATACTTTATTCACCACGTCCCCAAATGGGATTTTCAGAGGTAAATTTTCAGCGGTCATAAGAACAGACTCGAACAAGATTCAAATGAGACGTACTACGTTTTCCTATCTTTTCTCTTTACAGTGCGACTACACCGAACAGAGGCCACCCAGACAAATTTTAAGACATATTTGAGATTAGCCAATCACAAGTCCAGATCTAAACAGTGAAATAACGGAAAATTATACTTGACCAGTTCAAATCCTGAACTGTGCGATGCGTTGCAAACCTTTGATAGTCATTAACGTGTCTCAAAATTTGCCTGGATGTCCTCGGTTCGTGTGGTCGCACTGTAAAATGTCTGAGAACTTGAAGTTCAAATCAAACATGGGAGGCAACGTTCTAATTGGGTAAGAACGATTTAAATGCATCACATAGATAGCCAGTTCGGTGGCGGATACAGTGGCATGCCGGCCCCCCAATACTTCACGCCCTTAACTTTGGACCTTAAAGGGGCTATATCAACAATTTTCACTGGACGAAAAAATGAATTTACTCAAGTTTGTACATTGAGGAAATATGTAGCAAATTTAGGCCTCTAAATTTGAACCAAATTTGCACTGGGTGTGAAGTGAATGTAAACATAGATCTTTGCTCACATGCAAATTGTGTGCAAATGTGGTGCAAATATACATCTACGCAAAATTTACTATATCTTTGCTACCCCAAGCAAATCTCATATTTGCTCATCTTTGCCATGCCAAGCAAACGTAAAGAAAATGCGGTATTTACCATTTTTGCTTTCTTTGCAAATAAAGTGCAAACATCAAGTTAGATTTGCTGTAAATGTAAATCCATTTTTTCGTGCAGTGTTTAGTGTTACTTTAATAAGCCAAACGACATATTAATATCAGTGAAGATCCAAAACTAATGATCCAGTTTTACTTTAAAAAATTGTCTTGGGCTGCAGATGGCCAGGATGGAAATGGATTGCAAAAAGTTTGTTGGCTCGTGTCTTGAAAAGGCAAAGCCTAATGGGTGATACTGGGCCTGTAAAACAAGCTGGCCCCTCGTTTTCGTGTTGTCGCTTTAAGGAGGGGACCCGGGCCGTTCCTTGCATCCACAATTGGCCAATTGACCTTTTTTGTACGCATGTGCTGGAAACACCGAGGCAAAAATTCTGAAAATTTGTAACTGAATATCATAGTTGCGAAAAAACGAAAACGAAATAAAGCAAAAAAAAAAAACGTTGTTGTTCTATTTTATAATATCTCCCCAACTGTTGATTGGCAAAAAAAAATTATTTATTGATTGGTTAAGTCTATTATGTGAACTTGGTAAAATAAATAAATAAATGAATGAATATACTTGTCTTAGTCCTGGTGTATCATATTAGATTGGTTAAAAAGTTGTTTACCACATTGAGCGGCAATAATTTTTATGGAGCATTTTTAGGAGCAGAGCCATTTTTGCGGGGCAGGAGAGATGATGGAGATAAACCCCCCTAATCATCGCAGAACTTTCTTCATTGGTCTGGGGGGTGATCTATTCTGGGAATTCAGGGCAGAAGGATTAGCATGACAATAATAACATAAATATTATTATAAATAAATTAATAAAATAAAATCAATAAACAAATAAAGTTCATTTTCAGTTTGTGTGGAGAGCCTAGTTCCTTATCTAAATTCTCTTGGTATATTTATTCGTTCCCATGGGGCAATCGATCGAAGAGTTTGCGGTTAAGATTGGTAGTTCTTCCCTTCAACAACGGTGCGTTTGAAACTGAATGGTCTGAAGTTTTCTGACAGCTCAGCAGCACCCAATGAATCGTTTTGGCGGGAAGCTGTTCGGAAGCCGTTCGGAAGCTGTTCGGAAGCGTTTTAGGTGAACTTTATTATTTTATTTGACCAGGTTGCAATGTTTCAATCAAGATGAAACTTCGAGACAATGTTGTTCATATTATAAAGAAACGACCATAAAAGTTTAAAAAAAATCAATCTCGCGGTTTTTGAAATATGTAGAAAAGTGCTAAAACTACAATATCAAGGACTTAGTCAAAAAACCATTTTAGTATATATTAGACCAGAACTACCAGAGGATAGTGTTTTACGCGCGCTCTGATTGATTACTTAAACTCGAAATAGGTATTTCCTATTCACCTGTAGCCATTTTTCTAGATTTCGCGCGCGAGTTTTTTCCCCATTTGTCAGAAAAAACTATTTTGAGTTGACTATGCACAGGTCTGGTATTGTAATACCGAAACAATAATTCACCTTAGTGTCGGTTGTCTCGTGTAATATAAACCAGTTATGACGCATTTGTCTTTTAGATGTGAATGAGTGTACAACTGGCAAGCATATGTGTGACAATCAAACCACGTCCTGTAATAACCAAGTGGGGAGTTACGCCTGTCTGTGTAAGAGGGGATATGAGCCTGATCACAATCAGTCACTGTATAAATGTCAAGGTAAATCACACAATACAGTAAACTCTCTTAAGACGGACCACCCTGTAAGGCAGACACTTCTCCAAGAGAGACTGGCGAATTTCACTTGTTTGTCTGTAACTAAGCTCTCTATAAGGCCGGCACCACTCCAAGACGGACTGGCCGAATTTCACTTGTTCGTTCTGTAACTAAACTCTCTATAAGACGGACTGGCCGAATTTCACTAGTTCGTCTGTAACAAAGCTCTCTATAAGGCGGACACCTCTCTAAGACGGACATCAATTATTGGCTGGTTCTGGCTGAATTTCACTTGTTCGTCTATAAACTCTCTATAAGGTGGACACCTCTCTTTGATGGACATTTAACTATTATAGCGCGAAAGCGCGCGTGATATCGCTTAATTCTTAGCCGACGCAAGCTTGAGCGCTATAATAGTTTTATAATTCAACACATTGATAACAAAGCACAATTTGAAGAAAAAATATCGAGGCTGGTCCGTCATTTTTGCATTCTCTTGTCAAAATGCGAAATTTACCGCCATCGTTGGATATACGTCATGTAGACATAGCGTATATCGATAACTTTTTGACCATATTTGGGCAGTGTATCAATGTGTTGAATTATAACAATTATTGGCTGGTTCTGGCCGAATTTCACTTGTTCGTCTATAACTAAACTCTCTGTAAGGCGGACACCTCTCTAAGACGGACATTAATTATTGGCTGATTCTGACCGAATTTCACTTGTTCGTCTGTAACTAAACCCTCTATAAGCGGCTATAAGACGGACAGCTAGAGCTGGTCCGAGCTCATTGTATTTATTAGATCCCTGTCATTTAAAGTTGGAGTGATGCTTAATGTTGGATATTTCTGACCATTCCAAAAACAGAATACCTCGCAATCTTGCACATGGTCTTCTTCTGGAATAAAAAAGGAAAATACTCTGTTGGAAATTTCTTTCTTTCAAATCCTCATGCTACTTTATTCGTCTGTTATTGGCCAGGTCTCGCAACTCCTTTCATTTCGGTTTATGTTGTATCTTGTAACTAACATGTTTTTTAACTCGCCAGCATCCGTATTCAAACGTAAGGATAATTAGGGTTTGTGCAACTTTTACCTTTCTTGAAATTAAAAGGCAATAAATGCAATATCAAAGCTTTTTTATTTGTTTCATGTGCTAATATTACATCAAAGTAGCATGCCTTTATGCTATGTCCTTTTTAATATAATGGTGAATAACAGTAACCAAAATACTTAAAAACGATTCGGATCGCAAACAAATTTTTATTGAAATAATGAATCGTTCTACAGCCAAACGATGTGATGAATCACTACCTCTGGGAATGGAGAGCGGACAAGTTCGCATTACTTCAAATACCCCGCTTGGAAAGCGCGATTGAACAGTGGAGTTGCCAAAAGCTGGTATGCGGTTGCTGGCAATCACCATCCGTGGATCCAAGTAGATCTTGAAAAGCTATTCTGTTTGAAAGCAGTGGCGACACAGGGGAAGATGTTTAACTTTTATGTCAAAACCTACAAGGTGTCGTATTCCTTTGACGATGTCACGTGGTTTACATACGGGGAATCCGGAGACGATAATAAGTTAGTGGACAAGGTAAGATCAGAAGACTTTCAACATCATCTAGCTGGACCTATACCAAGTTGAGTTAGAGGTAGAGGTAGAAGAATGTATAAACTAGATAAAATCCATCTCTCAAACTAACGTTCGCGACCCTATGAGGTTTTCACAATGTAGCATCCTTTATCGTTACAGAGCGATTTTCTTACGGTTTTCGGAAGTCTTTTCAGTGATTGCCAGTGATGTTTGTTCTCTGAAACCGTTGTTCAAGGAGACATTTCACCATGTTTTACATGACAATATACTTCACGATTCTCTGAAGCATTTTGGCAGCCTTGTCCGGGGAAAGCGGAGAAGGCCCTGGGGACGAGGTTGCTCAGAACGTTTTCAAATTTGTACGTGCGTTACAGATCGAACTATGATGCTAGATTTTGTAAAGAGAGGAGTGCCCGAGAACCAGGACGAGAACCGACAATACACCCACATTTGAATTCCATCATATCGTCAGTCAAACAGGGGAGGATAACTGATCGATGTTATTGAACTCAGTATCCCTTTTTGGGAGGAGAGGATGTGAAACTGTTACAGGTTAGCGATTGAAGAATTGATTTCAAAATAAGGGGGGCCCTCCATCCCCTAGATCCGCCACTGAGTAGTCCCTCTTCCTTCGGGACGCAGCTGTCGTTATTTGACCTTTCAATCCAAACGTAAAAGCAGATATACATGAACTGCAACAGTTGCCAGTCAGATGCCGGTTTCTGCTGCCGTTCTGACAAAACCACCGACAACAAGGACATTATTCATTGCTTTCATTTAACAGGTTTTTAAAGGAAACACCGACCCTTACAAAGCTGTCAAGGTCGAGCTGATCAAACCGGTTTACACAAGATTCGTTCGATTAATCCACTATCCCGGAAGGACGGAGTGACACTGAAATTAGAATTGTATGGTTGCAGTCCAGAATGAAAAGAAAATGAACAAGATGGTTTATTGAGAAACAGGGTTGTAGAAATAGAAGCTATAGTTAAATTAAAGGGAAGAATGTATTATCGCTAGTCGACAGAAGTTCTGAATAAAATCTATCTAGACATCAGCTCCAAAATTGACTCCATTTTTATTTTATAACCTCTCTGATAGACAGGTTTATAAGATACAGCCTTAACTTCTATTTTCCGTTGATCTTTCCAGTAATTTAATTTCCAGGGCAAGTAACTATTTTAACAAACCAGTCATTGGGACGATTAGTCGTCTTCGTATGAACTGCCAAGACTTTCAACTTTCGACAAAATATCTAGTCGCGGCGATGACAAGTCGCAGAAATTCAATATGGCCGCGGGATGGTCTCCTCGTGTGTACTGCTCGTGCAAGCCAACTAGTCACTGTGCCTAATAAGAGAATTAACCAAACTACTAAATCAAATTATCCCTGCAACTAGTCGTCTCGTACGTCTGTACTGCTCGTCAGACTAGTCGTCGGTACGACCAAATAAAAGAAAAACCCAATTAAAAAAAAAAAAGAAAGAAAAATCAGTCGCTGCAGCTCATCTCTTCGTGTAGACATCTGCAGGCCGGTGACTTGCAATTGGTTGCCGCGACTTTAGTCGCTTCGTGTATGCCGTCCTTAGTATCTGTAAAATGGCAGAAACGAAAAGCAAAAATCCGAAACTAGAGTTTACCTATTTTACAGGTGAAATATTATATAAATAATATTGTGCTGGCATGACAAAAAAAACATCAACAGACGATAGCTAAAGTTTGAGTTAAAGTTATGAGTTTGTAGCCAATAAAATAATCCAATTTGAGCTTTAGTGTTGCTATAGCAGAGGTTAGCCATATGAAACTACCAAATAAAAAAGTCGGGCCTACATTTAAATTATGGAAACAATTATTAAGTTGCGCGGCCATAAACTAGCACTTCACTCAAGTGCATTTGAGATTCTCAGGTAACAGTTTTGAAAATAAGGATTCATACTTGATAACAAAGTGATGATTACTTGAAACATCGGTTGTCAACCGCTGAAAATGTTTTGCGTCGCTGCACTTGTCTTTCAGTCGACTTCTACTTTCGTATTGGTCAAGTGCGTTTGCAAATACGACCAGTGTTTTGTAGATCATTTCGGCTTGTTTGAAATAGACAGGTTTCCATGGTGACAAACTAAAGTTCAAGTTTGTGCATTTTTCTCTTTCCTCCAAGTTGGTTACAAGTGCACTTACGATATACTTAGAAGCTCTGTTGATGCTGATAAATTGTGCTGTACTAAATAATAACGCCTCGAAAGTTTAAAAGTTTAAATGGTTATTGAAGATTAGGAAGGAAATGGGCCTATTCAGTCTGGTATTGCCTTTTAAATGAAGTAATAGATTATTCATTCATTGCTTAGCGAGCATTACGGAAAATCAAGATACTATCTGGAGTTGCCTTTTACGGGAAACAAACAAGATATATATTTCTCTGAAGTAAGTAGTTTCATACGTCTTTAAAACTTAAAATATTTCCACAGGGAACCCAAACGCTGTATTAGCTATAACATAATCATTTAATAAAAATATTGTTATTTACCTGTGTTCCTGTGTTTTTTAGTTGTTTTGTTAGCGATTTGAATCAGAGCAAAGACGGTTGACTTTGCACGTTTCAAATATTATCTTGTCTGCCGCTTTGTAAATCCGACGCGTCTATTACGTTTCGATACGTTGCAAGTTTCCATTTTTATTAACTGTTGACTCTCCTCGGGGGTGAGGAAACCCAAGATTCTCCCCCGAGGATAGTTAATAGTTAATGGTAATGAGACTTGAGACGTAATAGGCGCGTCGTATTTACGAAGCGGCAGACAAGATAATATTTGAAACGTGCAAGGTCAACCGTCGCTTCCAAAACAACTCAAAAAGACACAGGAACACAGGTAAATAACAACATTTTTATTAAATGATTATGTTATAGCTGATACAGTGTTTGGATTCCCTGTAATATTTCATAAGTTTTAAAAGGTATAGTTGTCGAGATCCACATAAAGTTCCGAAAGTCCCGAAAGCCGATATTTTTTCTGTCTATTCCGCTGTAGGAAAAATCTGCATGAATGCATCGCATTATGACCAATACTTTTATAAACGCCATATTCAAAGCTCGCTGTTAAATTATCCTAGCTGCAAATGGCCTTCAACGATAACTTACAACTCTTTTAATGATCAAGTAAGGAAAAGAGTATCTAAGCAGATCCTGCTTTACTAGCAGAAGCGGCTTTAATGAGTTCATTTTGGAACAAAATAACTCAAATTTATTCACATTTACCTAGGATCGATTGCCATAGACTCCGTTCTAATTCGGGCGCACTCGTCCACGACAAATTTTGGGTTAAATGAAGGCTATGCATCTAAATTCAGCCCTGAAAAAAATTTGTCTTTTTAATACCAGATGCTCCCCCCCGACAAAACAAGCCACGAATGTGAATTTCTGGGAGAAGCCTTACAATGCTTGCTTAATCTGGCTTAGTCTGAGTGCGAAGCCGATTGCCAATCGTGCGAACCGTTAAAAAAGTTTCACTTAGTTCTGTACTCATTATAAAACGTTCGAAACCTGCTCAACAAATATACAAAGTTGCGTTTTTCAACATTATTCGAAAATTATCCAACAGTTTTGCGTTAAACTCCTACCATGTGAATTTCAAGGTGCTGCAATATTTTCGGATTTGTGGCTTGTTTGACTAAAGAAAACTCTAGTTTTAAGTCTAATTCATAAGGAATTGTTAAGATAACGAAAGTCCTTTCGGACAGCTTTTCCACCAATATGATTCCTTGGGTTTTCCTGAGGAGAAGATGAAGAAATTAAATTACAACACGCGTTTAGCGCCAAATCATTTTATCGACAGGTGGCAATTTTCTCAAAACTGTTGAATTAAAACTGACTCTATTTGCCTAATCAATATATTAGCTGCTCAATTATTATGTATTCCTTATTTCTAATTCCTGATCCCTGATATAAATTGTATTTTTTCATCTTTTTTAAATTGTTCTTATTATTTTTGATCGAAACCCAATATTAATCAGCGCGCAGATAAAGCTGGATTCATATTGACAGTGGGTTTATTCATTATATGTATTTAAACTGATTTAATGTTCTAAGCCTCTAGCTGGTGAAATTCTAGATCTTTTCGTGATGACTTATCTAAATAAATATTCAGTGTGTGATATTCAAAGCACGTTTTTAAAAAGAACTGTCATATTTAAATGCGTCATTCGTCATTAACTCTCGGTTTGTCATCATTCAGGTGCATGCGTTCATGATCTTCAAACAAGCAGATTTCACATCACAGACCAACAGTGCCACTGCAAGGACATTGTGTTGATTTAAACAAGAACAAAGCTAACATCTTGGCCATGAATTCAACGCTTGCAGCAAATGGAAGCGAACAGCCGTCGACTAGCACTGTGGTATTAAGTGGAAACATACTTTTGGTTTTGATTATTATTGACTTTACCTTCGGTCTCATTGTTACCGTAGGCAACGCCTCACTCTTCATCACAATTTATCGTGATCCCTGCCATTGTCTGCGAACACCTTCCGTATTTCTCATCGCAAACCTTTCAGTTGCGGATTTTTTCATGGGAATAATCAGTTACCTTAGAGCTGTGGAACTGATCCACCAATACAAAGGTTTGCCGGATCTACTGATTGTTAATACCACCCAATATTTTCTCGGTGCGGTGTCAATTCTGGCGGCGGTATCCACATTGATGGCAATGTCATACGATCGGTATATTGCGATCATTAAACCATTTCAATACCCGCAGAAGATCACCGTCTCTAAAGCAAAGATTTCCATCGCAGTAATTTGGATAAACGCAGTAGTCATGTCCATCCTTCCGATATCGGATGTGAAACAGGAGAATTTTTTGCTCGCTTATTGTTACTCGCATTTCGTGATTCCTTCATTTATTTTAACAGCAGTTTATGTGAAAATTTACAAGCAGATTACTCTGCAAAGACAGGAACTTAAAGAAGTCCGGGGAAGCCTGACGGCCGCTAACAGGAGACGGCTATTGGAGAGGGAGAATAGAATGGTCATAGCATTCATTTTCATTCTTTTCATTTTTTATTGTTCATTTTTACCTTACTTCATCTTTGTACAAATTCTATATTTTTGCCCATGTCGAAGCTCTTACGCGTTCGTCCTCTATCGTTATATCGCAAATGAATTTTTATCGGTGAGCTCTATGGTTGACCCTTTTATGTACGCATGGAGGCTTCCCAAGTTTAACCGCTCATTCCGTTCATGTTTTCAACGGTTGAGAAACAGAAATGTTGTAGCAATATGGAACGGAACGAGTACCGCCCCGAATCAAGGCATTACACAAAAAGGGACGGACAACATCGAAACGCACCTCTTCTAAAACGGACCTATCACTACAACAGTACTACTGTACAACTTAGGTATAGCTAAATTAGGTATAGCTAAGGACATGATTCAGAATTTGAGGCAAAATTAGTCAAATCTCGGAAATTAACGCTCCATTTAATTAAGATCACGGAAAATAACGCTTCTACAAATTAACGCGACTTTAATTAAAAGTTCGCGTTGATTTCACGTAGCGTTAATTTCCCTTATAATAAGGTATGTTGATGGCTTCCGAGTGTCGGCACAATGGCGTCAAAGTTTATATTTTTTCGTTTATCGGAAATCAAAACACCCCGCTTTAATTAATATCGTAAGTAGTATTATGAATCTGTCTTAATTTTTTTAGAAAATAATTATATCTTTATTGACTTGAGATGTTGGCGGACCTAATCAATATTTATTTCTGAATTAAGATGTAGACCGACATCTTCAGAATAATGTTCGAGGTAAGTGTTTCCCAGTTGTCAGACTGTTAAAACTCCGTATCGAGACTTGCCATCATCACCGTGTAATAAGCTGCAGATAATTCATTTTAATCACGCTGAAGTTTCTAAAATTTCGAATTTCGAATTGACTGTATGTTAATCAAATTTGTCTCACGATTATAATTAATTTAATTGATATCATCGTCACCAGCTGACCAAAAAAAATCCATAACCATATTCACCGTACCCTGATAAAGATTTTTCTAGGAAGAACGAAAGAGACTCTGCAAGCAGGGTATATTCACCGCGGTGCCGTTTTACTCCGCTCTTCAATAACACGTGGAATCTAAAATTTAAAACTCAAACAACAGTCACTGCCGCAAATATCATAGCGTCGAGTAGTGGACGTCTCAGAAAAAAAAACGATTAACGCAAAATAGTCAATTGAAAAGGTCATGTTCGTGGGTTTTGATTGGTAGATTTCGGTCCATTTTGTCAGTTTCTGTTTTCAGGGGTCCAATGTTGCCTCCATAAGACCCTTGCTGCCTCCATAATTATGATTGAAGGCAGCGCAAAGCGTAAACCTTAGTGGGCTTTGAACTTTAGAGTTCACGTGGCCTGGCCATAAATGTCTTTCATATATCCTGGACCGGCAGCTAATTTATAGAGGTACACCTCTCCAACACGAACTCGGAGTCATTTTTTTATTTGATCGCACGAGTTGTCACTTGTGTTTCTTCTTTTTGGATGTTCGCGAACATGTACTCATGACTATATGCTCCTGGGCAATCCAAAGGACTGTGGTTAAATATAGTGGTGGCTTCCGAGTATCGTATCGTGGCTTCCGAGTATCGTCAAAGTTTATATTTTTCCGTTAATTAATCCCGTAAAACTAGTATTACGAAACTGTCTTCAATTTTTCCAGAAAAGAATTACAGGTGTTGGCGGACCTAATCTGATCGTATTTGCGTAGTTTTAATTTAGTTCCAAAAAGCCATTAGTCGATAAAGATGTAGACCACTGGTATAAATTATTCTTAGATGAGATTTTTGTGTTTTCAAAATAAAGATCGAGATAAGTATTGGCTAGCTGAAATTGATAAAAGTCGGCGTGTAGGCGGAAAGTTGATCAACACAACTGTTCATCTAGAGCATAATTATTATATCTTGACAAACAGCCAAACTTTCCTAGCTGTTTGAGAGTTCAAAGAATTCATGCTAACTAGAAAAAAGGGTCAAAGAGGGTTGACTGCCTAGTGTCGAATCAGCTTGACGGGCACTGTCCCGCCGAAAAATCAAGATTTCACTTGCGTTATTTCCATATTAAATCGCCGAATGCCACCAAATATTAACTTAATTGGATAAAAAGATTCTATAGAGCAAACCAGAAGCAGTAGTTTAGAGATAAAGTGCAGGTTTGCAAGGATGGAAGTGAATTACAGTTCATTGATCAAATTTGATTTCGCGACAGGCGATCAAAATTGCCATTCTGGTAGAAGTTTTACTTTTTGGCTGTTATTTTGTCTTTAGTTAATATTTCTTTGCTTTCATCAATTTTGGCGAATTTTTCTTCCTATTTCTTCCTATTTTAAAATATATAAAGTAAGCTTAAAGCAAGCTTCTGGCCATAAAACACATAATCATGAAGATATTTAATTTCAGCAGGGACACTGCCCCTTTAATAAATTTGTTGACAATGTTAAGAGGCTGATATTTACCTACCACTTGCACTTCTTTCAAAGATGAACGTGAAAGAAGAACAAGAGGCAGGAGTATATCAGACGATATAACCCAAGATGAGTGAGAATAGTCACATTCCTACATGCAGTCAAAACTCTATTAAGTGGCCCTCTATTAACCCTATTCAGCCTGGGCTTTTTTTGAGTTTCTGAGCCTGGGGTGGGAGGGTACATTGTGCCCCCACCCCCCCCCCTCGTAACTTCAAGAACATTAAGGCTATGACAATGAAACCTAGAGGGTACATGGTACGTCCAAAACAGTCTCCTTTGCGGTCCGCACAATGGAACGATGACGTCATATGACGTAATTATTAGGTAATTAGTTATACGGCCGCCATCTTGGATCCGCCATCTTGGATTTCTGAAATTTTTTAAAACCTCTTAAAAACCGTCCAAATTCACTCAAAATTAATCAAAACCAATAAATAAACGCTAAATGACGTTAAAATATAAAAGTTATAGCAATAAACATTGTTTTTCTTCATTCAAAGGTATAAATATGCAAATTTCAAAAAACATGGCTGTCAAAATGTTGTTGCCATAGAAACATCAAGTCACGTGATCCAAAAACTGTCATATGAAATTGTGGCCAGATAAATTTTAGGAAAAGTCACAAAGTTTGATGGCGTTTGAATGCATATTAAAGAAGTTATGAATGTTGAAAGTTAGCGCGGGCACTTTGTGCCCCCCCCCCCCCCCCCCCCCCAAGGCCGAATAGGGTTAACAAATCCCTGTACACTTGACCTCTTTTAAGCGGTCACCTGCACCTCTATTAAGCGGTCGTGGTCACCATTTCGACTTTCCAATTGACGAATTTTATTGTATTTCACCTCTATTAAACGGTCACCTTGTTTACTGGTCGGGAAGAACTCTCATTGGCGCTAAACAAAGTAAGTGACTCGCTTCACGAAATTAAGCTACGCAGCCCTAAGTCACAGACGACCATAACTGATCGTTTTTCTTTTTATATTGAATGTGATGGCCAAACGTTTGATGATGTGGTTTGTCTTACAACAAAGACATATTTTGTTACAAATACCAACATAGAATCGGATAGCCAGGCATGAACTTCCTTGAACATGCAATTAGTTAAATTCTATTTATCACATTCTGTGTTACTGTTGCTGTGAACAAATAAAATATACATCACGTGATCAATTTCGTATACTAGTTTAATTTTTTCCATATATCAGTGTATATATAACATGCTTAATTTTAGAACGCCTCTATTAAGTTGGCTATTCCCCGTAGGTGCCCGCTTAATAGAGGTTTGACTGTACTTAGTAGTAGACAATGACCAACTTTCAACTGATTCAGCAGGTAGGCTATTCCACAGTCTGACTAATAGTTCCTGGAAAAAAGGAATAATATACAGCTATTTCAATTAACGTTGTCGGATGAAAAAGGCGAAAAGCCAAGACCGCAAGGTTGTATGGGATTTTTATGCAATACTATTTACAACTACCCATACTACCTTGCGGTCTTGGCTTTGAGCTTTCATCCGACAACGTTAATTGAAATAGCTGTATATAGATAGGCTGAGCCTAATAGCGTCGCTCTTTGAACAGAAAGCCGATGATAAGCTTAACTAAGGTGAAAGGTCAGAAGCACAAGAATTAAGATTGACGACCGGGCTATTTTTCAATTTTAGCAATTCTCAAAAACAGAATTACGCGACCGTCTGCACAGTACATTTAGACCGTACAAAAGTTCACAGAAACAACTATGAGATAAAACTATGAAAGTTTGAAAGCGTTTCTCGTTTTAGTTTTGGAGATTCGATTTGCTATAGGAAACCATAGTTTTTTTACTGAGTCCTTGATATTGTAGTTTTAGCGCTTTTCTACATATTTCAAAAACCGCGAGATAGGTTTTTTTAAACTTTTATGGTCGTTTCTTTATAATATGAACAACATTGTCTCGAAGTTTCATCTTGATTGAAACATTGCAACATGGTCAAATAAACCTAAAACGAGAAACTCTTTCAAACTTTCATAGTTTCATCTCATACACTTAACACACATTTTGGCGTAAATTTCGGATTGTGAAATTAAACTTTTATAAGATTGATTGAGGAACTTATGGATGTGCTCATACACATGCAAAATCACAAGTTCGAAATGTTTTTCTGATTTACTCAAAATCGGCTTGACAAAAGTTTCTAATTTTTAGATATTTTGTTTGCCATATGCCATAATTTATCGTAATAGTTTTGATTTTTCTAGATGCCATCGCAATCGCTCGGAATTTAGACTCAAGTGATTTCAATTTTTCTCGTTTATCTTCGCAATTCTAAATGCGATTTACAAACTATGTACAATATTTTGTGTAAGTTTCATTCTGATTCAATAAAGGAAAGTTAGTTAAACGGCCGCTCAAAAATGGTCGATGCGGCTGCATGGAAACTGGAGGGAAACACCTTAATTCTCCGCTAAACACAACAATCTAATTAAAGTGTTTACCGAGCTCACGGCTGTGTGGCCGCGCGAAAAACAAACCCTCGGTCTCGGTTTGCTTTCAAAATTGCTAAGATCCCGGATGTTATGACACGGGCGGGCGGCCGCGGGCGGCGGCACACGCACGCGCCCGCGAAACATTCCGCTAGCCATGACCATGAAAAATGACGGGCTATGGGGCTGCGCGCGGGCCTTCGGCCCGCAGAGCTCCGCTAAAAATAGACATCCTTATACGGTTGGGGTATAATATAAGTTTGCGTGTACGTCCGAGGGTTAAAAGTGAAATTAATTCAAGCAGTTATCTTGAGTTTAAGGCATAGTGTGACGAAGCAAGAGAAAATAATCGAAGAGAGGAGAACCCCGTGCCCCATAATATATTTATTACAGATTCACTCCACTACATTACAAGCAAATAATAAAATAAAATAAGCTAACACTACTATAAGAAAAGTTGTGGAGAAGGAGACAACCAAAAGCGCCAAAGTGCCATACTAGGGATGCCCTCTCTAATATTAGTTTGCGCCGATGCTGTCAAAGTCATTTGCATTCTCGCTCCCATGACCACACGGTCTCTATTCAACAGAGATCAGATATTATATATCATCAGAAACCCATAAGTGGGTTGAAACGTGTAACGCGCATTCACAGCTTCCGAATATTCATTTTTTGCTTTGTACCATATTTGGAAACCCCTCGGTCCCTCGAGATTGGAAGCATTCCAAGTTGTTCTAGCAAATTGATTGATTAATATTTTTATCTTGATTTTCCAAAGATGGCTGTAACAACTTCTTAGCAAATTGAATTATCATTGTTGGAGGTCATTGTTTGCTTGTAGAGCGAAGGCAAATAATTCATTGTAAGTCCAAGTTGTGACATTTAAGTAGCGTGTTTTAAATAGATAGATTAATGTAGCAAAAGACTAAATAAAATGAAACCTTTCGCGGGGAAATTCGCGGATTTTTTTTTAAAAAAATGGAGAAGCACGAACAGCACGAAGAGCGCGGCCGACCATGTATGATGACGCTGAAGTTTCAGGAGAGAGCCAGAGAAGATTCCCGTGTGAGACTGAAGGATGAAATTAGTTTTGTAGCTCTCGTTATAGTTCTAGTGATTCTAAAGAACGGTGTATGAAGCTCATAAACACTCGAGCTCATTAAATCAAATACGGACCAAATTTCAAAGAGAATTATCGGCACTAATAAACTGCAAGAGCACAACTTGAAACATGACTTAACTACGTATAGTTGGCCATTTCGTTGCGAGTCATGCGATCAATAGTAAATTTTATTTTAACAAACTTACTCCACATACCACTGTCGAACTACTGTATATTACCAATAATTTCAGTCGCATTAGTTTTTAGGTGGTTTAACTTCCAGTTTGGCTAGGTTTGTTTTGAAGATAAATATAAAATAAAAACAAGTTTCTGTACCAAGTGTAACTTTTCTTCGAACAAAATACAAAAATACCGTAAATGCTAAACCAAAACACCAACCAAAACACGTTTTCTTTGTTTAAAAAATGTTGTGGTCTAAATTAAAAACCTATTGTTTCTAAAGACAGCACAGATAATAGTCTAATTTAAATACGTGTCCTCTTATTTGAAACGGAGCAATTCTCATCAACGTTTCATTAGAAGAGATACAATCCAGCTACAACGAACTTACCTTCACCGTCAGTTTACTAGAGAATTTTTCAAGATGAAAGAGTGCATGCGGCTCGCTTGTACCTGTTTAGTTGAGTTCCTTCTTTAATTTTGTTTTGACGAAGTTTTAATATGTGATAAAATTGAGGAAAAGGCGCCTTCAAGAGAAAAGACCACCTGTCAACTACAACAAAGACAGCTTTGGAGTTAATTAAATGGGTCACCATGCGTGACAAGTAGGAGGACATTTCAACAGCGCTTACACAGAACTGTTTTTGTGTCAGGTTTTAGGCGAATACAAGTGAGACTGGTAGGGCACTTCATGATTTTTATTATCTTAAAATGGGAAGGAAAAATCGCCAAAAGTGATGAGAGCAAAGAAATATGAACTAAAGTGACAAAATAACAGCTGAAAACGATAAAATTCCACAATAATTGCAAGTTTGATTTCTTGACCGCCTGTCACGAAAATCAAATTTGATGAACTGTAATCCACTTCCATGCATTTGTCCTTATGTATCTCCAAACTACTGCTTTTGTTGGTTGCATTTGGGAGAATTTGTTTTATTTCGGAGCGACAGTGTCCCTTTAAATTCGCTTGAAAAACTATCGGCCATTTTCAGTGGGATTTTTCAGTGACTTGAATGTAACTTTTATGAGGCAAGAGAAGTATAAACGGATTTTGTAGCACTTAAATAACTAAAGAACTTGAAATACCGTGATATGGGAGAATGCCAAGTCAAACATAAAAACTGCCTTGTCGAGAACCCGTCATTCTTCACTGCGCAAACTTAAAAAATCGCAATCAAATCGCCATTTATAGGCGTAAAATAGCTCCAGAAATCGCCCTTTTAATCACTTGTAGTTGAAAAGGCCCACTATTAAACAAATAAAACGAAAAGGAGTATAAAAACGTTTAAAAATAGTTCTCGATTTTTAAAGCTTTTCTGCGCTTAAATCTTTATCCTTATTTTCATTTGAATTTTCCTTCATATTTTAGTTACAAAGAATGCGCGCATTGTTGATGTGGTAAAAAAGGTACAGTCAACAAAATCACTTATGTTGGTATGTGCGGTGGCCTACTAAGCTATTGTAGAATATTTGAATATTTTAAAGCAAACTCTTCGAATGCCAAATGAAGACGCGTTTCGAAAGCCAAGGGTTGTTTGTTCTCTCTGTGCATGTAGTTTATTGTTCCACCTGCTTTTCACATATATGATTTATATCACAAGTGCTGTGTCATATATCACGATAAATAGATTGGACTACGAGTACGAGATCGAGATTCAGTAAGAGTCCGTATATTCAAGTCTAGTTTGCGCGTGTTTTAGATAATTATATGTCACACCAGTCTTATTCCGAGAGTCCCCTTATCTCCCGGTCATCAACAGGAAGGACCGACAGTACGATCGGGAAACTGGTACGCTCTCTAGATCTACCGAGACAACATGATCTCCTCTCTGAATTAACGATTATCGTTAATTCTTAAATTGCTCCGAATTAATGATTATAGTTAATTCCGAACACTGTTCCCAGGACATTTCAGAAAAGAAGAAATAAAAAAAAACATGTTATTTGGACTACGGGATTCGAACCCGGAACTACCGCTACTAGGAACGTCTTCTTACCACTAGACTACCGAACAACAAGGCGATGGGAAATTATATCTGCAAGATATTTATTTGAGTCTTACATAGAATATCATTGATCTACAGTGATTAGGCCTAAACGCTGATTTCAAATGGTTAGCTTTTTGCTGAGGTTTGGTGATCAAGCTTTTTCATTTACTTTCTAAAATTATTTTCAAGCGAGTGATTTTATAGGCTTACTAAAGGGTGTAGAATAAGCACATGAATTTTATTATGTTAAAAAATTGAGGTTTGCTTAACCAGCAGCGTGGTGGTCCAGTGGTTAGACGAGAGGATAAGTCAGCGAAGGGTCGTAGGGTCGTAGGTTCGAGTCCTGTCCGAACACTAAGGATTGTTCTTTTTCAACAAAAATGCTGATTTCCCAGAATTCCTTTCAGACTGTCAGTGTTCGGAATTAACTATAATCGTTAATTCGGAGCAATTTAAGAATTAACGATAATCGTTAATTCAGAGAGGAGGACGGGTTGACCGAGAAGACTCTAGGGACCATTCTCGTCCCCAGAGCCGCTTGGCCTTCCTAACCGTCGGAGCCTAAGCACAAGGACCAAGAGCGTGCTCAGGCAGTCATGCTCATGCTCCGACGGTTAAATAAGTGAGCCAAGCAGCCCTGGGGACAAGAATGCTTGGGGACAAGTTTGCTCTTGTGTAACAACCCGTCCTGGGGATTTAGGGTTGAAGCAACCTCGGCCCCAGGGCCTTCTCCGCTTTCAAAGGGCGGGACTCCGTCCGGCCTCAAGATCCACAGGCTACTGTATCAAGCGTATTCTATAATAAAATGTATAATCGATTGCCGAATTTCAAGCAGTTACCACTTAGAGAATTGATTAACTCCCCTGATTATTTCATTAACATGCAGCTGTTAAAGTTCATTTGTTCCTGTTTTAACCAGCGAAGCAAATTGCTAACTGTCTAATCGTTTTTTAAAAAAACGATTAGACAGATAGCAAAAAAATAGCTTACCGGGCCCGAAAAGTTATTGGGACTTTCGAGAAACGGGCCCCAGGTGTGAAACGTGTTTTGAAATTAACAAATAAATGTGAACAATGAAATTGCATGTTACGGGAAACGTGTTTATTAAAAATATATCTTTCTCTCTTTACCCACCCTGACACTTGTGTTGTGGCCTGCTGTCGTATCCAGCAGTACACTCAGTGACATTTGTAAGATCCAAGGGTGTTAACACAAGTTGAAATTCCTGAATCACATTCGTGATTTGCAGTGGAGCATTCATCCAGATCTAAAAGAAAAGGCTATTATAATTCCAGCAAAGCAGATTAGGAAGCGTTCGAACAAAAATCCCAGACTTTCTTGGGTGCCGGGGAAAGGATTTTCTCGGACGATATAAATTATTTTTGTCCTTTTCTCGTGGCTTCGCCATTTCTCGTTCGGCTTTTGGCTAGGCTCACCACTCCACTAAAGCGCAAGTGAAATCTCCCATATAAATTCTCTCGAACAGATGGTTCCTTTTATTAGTTTCTAAGCTCCAATTGATTAATACCTATCCTTGTCATCTTCTTTAATTAATTTGTAATGCATATAATACTTCTCTTATAATAATTCTAAGTATGAGTCAATAAAAGATTGTTGTTAATGATTGCGCCCATATTAGTAACTGTAAAACACAACGGCCGTATATAACTTGATACAAAAAAAAAAACACAATGGCCATCTTACCGACAAATTTCTTTAATATCTCAAATATAAATAATAACACGTTGCAAATATTTCCCGCGTTTTCATTAAAAATCAAGAACATTTCAAAAATTATACGTACATATTATATGTAAATTACTTTTCTTTACTTTAAATCAAGTTCATAAAAAACGCAAAAATTCATTAGCTCTGGGAGGCAAAAAGCAAAACTGAATATTTTAGAATACACACCACCTTTGCATGATTTGCTGCGAAATAAATAGATATTGAAGTATAAATTATTTAAAATGAAGCAAGCTAAAATAGTAAAAGCCAAATTTTACAATGATCAATGCTTTCTTACTAATAAAAAAAATAAAAGTATTTTTCCAAATTTCTACGCAATATTGTTAAACGAGACCGTGGATTTTCAACGACTACTTTGTTGCGTTAATCGTCCGGTGCTGACGAATTTTAACATAACATGTCAATTTCGTTGCAGTAACATATGTTGCGCAAGTTTTTTTTAAATGACTTAATAAACTTCCACATGTTGCCGCAACAAAATGTTGCGTTAAAAACCGTTCGCGTGCTGTTACACGTTGTTGCCTTGTTGCGATAATTAACATCGCTTTAAATAACTTAAAAAAAGGATTGCACGAACTAACTGAAGTTAAGGCCCGGACACACGGTACAACAGGCTTTTCTTGCAACGTCGCGCGCAACAAGATTTTTTGGGTGACGCCAGACGATGCAATTTGTTGCGCGCAACGTCGTAAAAGTAGAACTCGATTCTACTTCTGCAACTTTGCAGGAAAAGTTGCACGGTGTGTCCGGGCCTTTAGTTACCTTTATATAGCACAACATCCGTGACTAGACAATTGCATAATGAGCGGTTTTCAATTGAGGGTCGAAAGTAATTTCGTGATTGCTTTGTTTTTGCATTGCTACGCCTTGTGATTGGCTAAAACATCTCGTGCCGCTTTTTTAACCAATCGGAAGTAAAACCAATCGTGACGTACTCGCACGCGTTTTCCCGCGCTTGACGCTTCGAGTTCTGATTGGTTCATTGGATTGTGTGCGTCTGTTGTGATTGGTCAGAGTGCTTACTTTGGTTTTTTGACACTCAATTAATAATCACTCTAATAACAATATATCAATAATTGGTTTCGGTTGCAGCTTGCAACACAACAGTGAACAAGTAAAAAGTTACAGTCAAAATTGTAAGATAAAAACTACTCTATACAACTTATTTAGCAACAGAGAAAAACTTCAATGAGAGTTGCAGAAAAATAGAGGAATATCTTAATTGCAGAGGCTATCTTTGAAGTGCATAGAAACTAAATTGAAGCGCACAAAAACTACTTTAAACTTTGGAACTCTTGATTTAGAAACGTCAGTGTGTGGCAAGACCCTGAGATTGCACTTCGAGCGGCCCCTCTTTTCTTTCTATTTGTTTTTTTTTTTTCGACCGAGAATATAGCGAGACATGCTAACGTGCGAGAAAATAGCCAAGCAAACAGGAAAAGCTTGAAGTATAGCATGAGATAAACCGCATTTATTTAAAGTATACAGCTGCATTTTGTTGTTAACCCTTGAAACGTAGAAACACTTGACTTCACTCCGGTTTTCTAGTTTCAGTTCGCTTGCGCGTCCTCTAATAAACGACAATTTTTGTTGGAAGAAAAACTACAAAAATTGCCATGTATTTAAGTACAAACTTAAAGATAAAACGTTCAGGCTGATTATTTCAATTCCCGGAACTCTTGGTACTTTCTCTTTGTAAGACCACTGAATTGTTTCAGGGGGCGGGTTGTGAAATCATTCTATACAACTGCCTTTTCCAAAACGACTGCCCAGTTACCGTGGTCGTAATATTCTTTCAAAACTACAGCCGAAGGAGTTCCATCTTGAATTAACTTCACCAACTCCCCAGCGCGGAACACGTGATAGTACCTCTGAAAAAGCTTGCTGTTTATTTTATTTTGCGAAGTTGTTGTTGATAGTGACGATGATGACGATGATGGTGATGATGACGATGAAGCTGATGACGTTGAAAACAATGATGATGATGATGAATAATGGGAATCCACTAGACAACTCGGCTCAACCAGTTCTTGGCAATTGATCGTGGTATGCTGGAAAGTCTTGGTGCCATGAGTTACGGACGAAGTCCCCGCTCGCTCCCAGTCCTCTGCAGCACTGGAGTCCGACGTCAGATAATCACTGGAACTAGAGCTGTCACTGTCGATGTCGCTTGAAGATGCTATGGATTCAACGAGCCTCGCCATGACGCTGAGGCTTACAGCGGTCATCCTCGTTGTCCTTTGCCTAAACTGAGCATGCGTATCGTTTCCTTCCTCTTTCATGCAAACTATGACGTCACCAGTCCCTTTCTCTCCATCCACTCTTGGTTTTAGTTTCTCGCAATCGGTTGATATTTTGCTAATCTCATGAAGATGCAAATCGTCTTTGCTCGAAAACAATTTTTTCGCCAGTATGGAGAGAAACTCCCCCTTGAAGTACTTCTCCCGGTTTTCAGCTGAAAAATAGGACATCAAAGCTTGAAACTTAGTGCCGAAATCTGTGTTGGTATCCATGGAAACGTCATGAGCTTGTACCTTTCCTTGAGAATAATTACTTGTTGTTCTCTCGGAATCGTTGTCGTCGAAAATCTTCTTTACAACAGAATTAATAAATTTACTAATTTTTTTGACTGGAGTTTCCTCGGTTCGTTTAAAACCATCAAGATTGGGTTCATTACTTAAAGAGGCAGGACTATCTCCTTTCCTGATACGTTGCAGAACATCATATCGTGAAGTGACTGTGTTTTGAACCATTCCTATGACGGCGTCTTGTTTGAGGAGACCTTCCTTGGTGGGTGAATGCGCATGACGAATTTTGTTGTGACCGCAGTGTGAATCATCGCAAGAGTATGCACGCCGCGAACGCCACGAGGCAGCAGCCATCTTGGGTGGGGCTGTACTCTGAAGATGTGACTGGAGTCTCGGTCTTGCTGGGGTTGACTGGCTTCTCCGCGCTAAAACTACAAACACGATAATCTGGTTATTAGAGAGCCTCAAACCAGACGAAAGCAACCTCGTTCCCGGAGTCTCTTTTCTTTCATGGCCAGAGACCCCAGAAAGAGTTTTGTCACAGCCGGGCTAGTTATTATGTGTAAGTCACTGACAGAGGTGTTTATCCAAAAAATGGGAAGATAAAATTTTCATTTTGCAAAATGCTGGTAAATAAACAGCACCATTAAAATAGTTGAACAAGTTAAAATAGTTTAAATACTTAATCCAAACTATAAGCAGGTGGGATGATCATGAGTTGATTCTAGGAGTTTATAAGCAATTGTGACGGTATCAGAAAATGGCAAAAGAGAAGGCAATGCTACAGTTATTACCAGTCCTCTAACACTTCATTCCGGGTTTACAATGTGTACATTTCAATCGCAATATTGGACAATAATAACACCTGTCAATAAATAATTTTTTAAATACCTCTGTTCCTCTGATAATGTGTGTAGGGAACTAAGACATCTTGCCCATCAAACTGTGAGTAACATAAATAACATTAGCATCATTATCAAACAATACCACATATTTAAAGCCAAAAATTGCCTGACTCTTCCCTTGCAAATGAAGAGCCGGAAAGAGACAGAACAATTTTGCCCCACTTAAAACTCCTCCTGAAATCACCTGGAATATTTCAATGATCCAAATAAATATTGTGTAGGGAAGAGGGATTGGAAAACCAACTCTCTCCCCAGTCCCATCCCTTTAAATTCATTCTTCTTTTTTTCTTTTCCCTACTGTACCCGGTGGAGGGGGTGGGGACTCCCACATAACAGTGAAGGGGGTGATTATCATACCTTATAGGGGTTAAAATTTGTGACCAGTTTGGTACCACTAAGGGTGTTAGGTAGGGTATTAAGCCAGAGAAATATGCTGACAGGAACAAATTTTCTGTAATAATAATTTATTGGTACCTTTTAGGGGTAAAAAGTAATGAGAGCAATGCCAACAAAATATGTTTTTGGCTTGTTTAGGGGTTTCTTTCAAAATTTCAGACGTCCATCCCTGTTAATTTTATGTTGCTCCTGAAGGACAACTCAGACACAAAAATAGGTAGTCTGCACTTAAGAAGGGTTTGGTCTGAATTTATACCACTTGATTTGACTGAAATTTAAAAAAATATGCTCTCATGGACAAGTGGTCACTCCCAGGGGAGTACTCAGTTAGTGATGTAGCCTAATTGTTAGAACCCAAAAAACGTCCTATCAGGCTAAGCCAGACCCAAAAATATCCAATGGTCAGAACGAAACTCCCCAAAAGTTTTCTAAATTCCATTTCTCTCTGCATAAAAAGGTTACACTTTTTAGTACCCCCGGGCCCCCTAAAAAAAAGTCCTTACCAAAATCTTTTACCCCAAAAAGTCACCACCAAATGTCTAACCTAAAAGTCATTTCCTCGACAGATCACAAATTTCATAAACTCAAAAAAGGTGAATTGCCAATTTGAGACTTTGCCAGAGACACTATACTAAGTAATTTGGATAAAAATTGTAGTAAGTAATTTTTTAGCTAAATTGTTCTTATTGATTTGTTAATATAATTTTTTATTCGTTATAGTCTTAGAGAGGATCGCCCCTCTGTAAATCAATACTGGTGAAGTTGGCATCCTTGATTATTATTTTTTTTAAATGAGACCCAGACTCCATGATGGCTTAGCAAAAAACAAATTGAGACATGGAGAATTACTGCTCAAAAGACAAGACTGAAATATTGGCCCATAAAATTTAAAAAAATTTTGAGACCCAAATTTTCAGAATTGAAAGAGTACCATTTACCACTCCTGAAAGAAGAAATGTTTAGCACATAATGTAGAAACTAATAAAAGTATTGAATAACACATCTGTGCAGAGAATCACAAACCTTTCGTTCCTCTTGTTCAAATGCCCAGACATAGATCAGCATAGTCCCACCAGGTTTGAGAATCCTATAAAGCTCTTCAAGTGCTTTAATGCGTCTCTTTACGGAAGCAAAATGATGAATGACGCCAACAGAAATCACTGCATCAAAACAACTGTCCCTGAATGGAAGGTTTTGATTATCACAGGATACAATATTGTGGCCCATTTTTGCAGCAATTTCACCAAATTCCATGCAACTATCTGAACCAACAACAAAAGACTCTGGAGAGAGACCCAAGTACTTGCCAGTTCCACATCCTAAAAAGCATATACCTATTTATTAGTTATTCAAACACAGAAATACATTATTTACAGCTGCTTGTTAATGATAATTAATCCAGTGAGGGCGGGGGGGGGCTTTAATTCCATATAAAATTATGGGAGTATAATTAACCCAGAGGGGTAGTCTCTGGATTTAATGTGACAGGGATGTGTGAATAAGGGCAAAAATTAATACCCCAAAAAATCCCTAGGGCTTTCAGCAAAACCCAATAAAATCCCCCGAACCAAAATTAAACTCAAAAAAATCCCATGCTGAATTTTTGGACCTTAAAAATACCAAGGAAAAAAAAGCTTGGTTGTACTACAAGGCAGGGACTTAACGCAGGACAACAATTCTTTACCACATATCCCGGGGGGGGGTACTCCCTATAATGGGCTATACGGGGATGCTCCACCCGAAAGGGGTATCTTTTTTAGGCTGGCGGTATATGAAAGGGTAGGGATTTCACAAGTTGAAGTATATGAAAGGGTAGGGATTTCACGAGTTGAAGTATATGAAAGGGTAGGGATTTCACAAGTTGAAGTATATGAAAGGGTAGGGATTTCACAAGTTGAAGTATACAAAAGGGTACGGATTACACGAAGTACTGGAAGTATAGGAAAGGGTAGGGAAAACACCGGTTGAAGTATAAAAAAGGGCTGGGAAAACTGCCATTTAAGTATTATAAAAAGCGCCTTTCAAAAATATATCAAACAGACACACGTAAAGGCTATATGAAAGGGGGTGCCATTTTCAATGAAAGGTATATGAAAGGGGTACCTTTTCTGTCAAAAACGGTATATGAAAGGGTAAGGGTTTGGACCTTGGGGTGGAGCATCCCTGTACAAAACTTTGTTGGGTACCCCTTTCCCCCCGGGCCACATATCTTTCATTGAGTTTTGAATACCCAAAAAAATCCCTGCTTCACTCAAGCCACCCCAAATAATACTTCCCAAAATGGTCTTATCCAAAAAATCCTGGAATCGAACATTTCAAACCCCCAAAAAATCCTTTGCACATCCCCGTCACTTTAAATCCCGAGTCCCCCCCGGGGGAGTAATACTCCTTTTTTGAAACATCGTCATGATTTTAAATATCTGAAAAATATTTTTAAATAAACTGAAAACACAGGATCCAGAAATGTAGATTCCCCATATTGAATTTAACAATTATGAAGTTTTGTAGAGATCTGAAAAGCATGCTTCAAACCTGTGGAAATACAAAAAGTCAAAAATTGAGAATTTTACAATGAACTGTATGGCACTGGTGGGCAGTGTGTGCCTACAATACATTTTCTTGTAAAAAACCATAAATTTAAAATTCTATATTTCCTGCAGTTTTCAGCAGATCTCTTTGAAACTTGAATTTGATTGCTTTTGCTTAATTTAGTATGGGAAATCTAGTCATTTATCCTGTTTTTCATTTAACACTGTATTTCATTTAGCCCTATTAATAAATTAACATACTCAAAAAAATAATTATTCTGGTAGTTGTTAAGTAAATGATGCCATCATGAAAATGGCCTATTCTCTGCTGGCTTTAATGCATGCAAAGGTCATAAATCACTTTATGAAGGTTTTCTTTTTACTTGATCACTGCATAATTTTTTACATCCAATTATACAATCTGAAAATTTGAATTTCCACAATAGTTGCAAGATATCAGTTCCTTTTCTATTTTCAGTTTCAGTTGACAACATTTTGCATCGATCGTATGTTTTGATGCGGATATACAAATTTTTTAGACACATCGCTGTTTCAGCTGGAAGCTAAATGTTTTTACACTGACGAACATACCGAGACAGACAAATATTATGATTAATATCATTACGTTTATACATAACTTCTTAACAAAGAATAACAATATAATAATGTCCTACATGAAATACATCAGGTTTAGTTGGTAAAGAAAGCAAAATAAAGCTGGAATGCATGCATTATACGTGCGTATATTATTTACTGTTGACATACCGTCTTTCACTCATTGACTCCGCATGATCCTTTGTTTAAAATCATCGAACCTTAACAAATATCATGGCCTTTATAGTTTTCCGTTTCGCTTTCTGTCAATCCAACAATTTAAAATTGTATGACTTACCTACATCAGCTATCAGACTTCCCGCTGGTAAAGACAGGAGAAATTCTTCGACTCTCGGCCAAGCTTTATGGCGAGATCCGACGAAATAAGGTGCAATTTTGTCGTAGACATTGCGAACGTGATGCTTTTCAAGTCCTTCTGGAGTTGCAAACTGTGACATTTGCAAAGAAATGGCAGAAAACTCTCACTCTTTGGAGACTTTGGACAGCTAAAAAACCATGCTTTCGTCCCACGGAGTACAAGTCTGAAAAAAGAGAGAATTTTGATTCAAATACTCGTCAGAATCGAATAAAACCTTGATTCATCGTGGCAACAATACTCAAAACAAAACCAAAACACTTTGGAAATGTTCTTTAAAATACCGAAATAGTGAACCTGGCGAAGCAGAACATCAAAACAATTTGCTAAATTTGCAGCAGATGATTCCAACGTCTAATGACGATACTTTGCGGTCTCAAAAAGGCTTGTATGTCAGATCGTCCTCGATTGAAACAAACAAAACCGCGATTTCGCTCGAGGGTAACCGCGTGTCACGAAATATTGGAAAGCAAAATTGTACACAAGCTAAACTGCAAGCTTAAAATTCGATCAATATTTTACGCACAAAAATTTTCCCAGGCTTTCAGCAAGAATGATGACTGCCTTGTATATTCACAGTTCGCGGTTCCGTCACCTACAACGAAAGCGGAAAAATACAATGCAAGAGAGAGAAAAAAATCACCAGACATTCATTTGTTGTCATTGTGTGTTAGCTGTTGTCGATCGATAGATCGCCAAATTATTCACATGACAAATTTGCAATTGAAAGAAAAACGTGTTCAATAAACAATTGTCTGTTTCAAAGTTTTGCATGTGGGAAAACTCGGAAAAATATTGGATAAACTTTGACTACAAACGAGACTTACTTGCAGATCGAATACTGCACGCTCCCCAGGTAACGCTATCATCAAAGTAACAATGTTTTTTTGGCGGGCTTTCCAAGGCTTTTAGCGCGCAAATAACTTATAACCCATTTTCTACTTACAAAAGGCCAGCTGCTAAGGGAAAAGCCATAGATTTATGCAACGGCAAATATTTACATGTTAATGAAGTAATGAAGTGAATAAAATTTCGTGAAATGAATAAAATATAACATTAATATTGAACTCAAGGTCACGTGCACTTTGAAGTCATCTGATAAATACTTCAGTAAATTAAACCCAGAGCTAGCTCTTGTTAAAAATATAAATATACGTATTTTCAATTGCATTTTGGATTACATATGTCACGTTGCATAATTAACTTTTTCATATCGTGGCAAAAACATTTTGTGTGACATTCAGCCCAAAAATTCTATTTTCGTCCCCAGGCCCCCTAATTTTTATACAAAATGGAACGTTTACCCACCACCATAGTGAAGCGCCACACAGCAGGCGGTGTGCGCCACTAGATTTGACCAATTACGGCAAGCCGTACAATAGTCCTCGCGGCAAACAAGAAGCTATTTCAGCGCGTGAAATTGAAAAAAATGTTCCTTTTCAAGGATTTTCCGCGATGTCAATTAAAAATGTTTTCAGGCAGAATTAAAGAGAAATAACCCTTCTTTTTCGTGGCTACAGTAAAATGTTGCATTCGAGCACAATGACTGCCTTAGCTGATCTCAAACTAAACTTACTCGGTTTACGCCTACTCGTTGAACAGTCAGGTGCTAATGTTTCATGCAAATTTGCGTTCAGTGTAAGTTTAACGATGCATAAAAGTTTGAGCTTTGAACTTTTTCCTGGGTCATGGCTCGTGTACGACGACTGCAATACAGTATGGTGATGTATTGTGTTAATAGGTAGTGTTAGCAGGGCCGTAGCTAGCATGAGGCAAGACGAGGCAGTTGCCTCGTCTAAGTTTTATCCAAAAAAAAAAAAAAACATTTGCCATTGGCATATGCAGGTAAGTTGAGCGAATAAAGGAAAAAGCTGTAGTATTGATAAGTCAAAGTTCTTCAGTGTAATGGCTGATGAGACAACGGATGAGTCAACGAAAATACAACTGTATGTCTGTGTAAGGTATCTAACAGGCACCTTTGTGGTTGAAGAAGCTTTCCTCGGCTTTGTGGAATTGCCTAAAACAGATGCACAAACCATTTCTGAAGTTCTCCTAACCAAGGCTCAACAGTGGGGCTTGGATAGTAGTAAGTGGCGTGGCCAAGGATATGATGGCGCCTCTACAATGAGCGGACAGGTGTCAGGTGTTCAAACAAGAATTACAGCGAGCGCAACTGCCTAAAGCGCAACTGCCTAAAGCAAAGTATTTTGCACATTGCAGAAGCCATTGCCTTAATCTAGTTATCGTCGCTAGCTGCAGCAATGTTCCCAATGTCAGAAACTTTATGGATACCTTCAAGTCGATCACTTTCTTCTTCTCTGCCAGTTCTAAACGTAAGAGCATCCTATCTGAGATACTCTCAGAACGTGCTGGCAATGACTTGCTTGCTGATGCAGGCACGTCAGCCGCAACGGAAGAAGACATCTGTGAAGACGTCATAGCGTTGAAAGCGAATAGAAACAGATCCTCTCTTCCGACACTGAGTGACACCAGGTGGCTTTCACGAGTAGACTCAATCAGTACTTTGTTGTGCCATTATCAAGCCGTTCATGAAGCCCTCGAGGAAGTAAGAGTCCGGTCAACTGGTCAGAGTTCTCATGACGCTGCTTCCTATCTCTACAGCATGAGCGCATTCAGCTTCGTTATAGCAGCAGTTATTTGCCAATACATCCTGGCTTTTACTCTGCCTCTGTCTGTGGCATTGCAGAGTACAGAATGCGACCTAGTCTTAGCTCATGAAGATGCACGCAATTTGGTGGCTACTCTTCGGTCTCAGCGAACGGAAGAACGATTCCATAGTTTGTATTCAAGGGCTGTTGCAGTTGCTGCTAAGGTCCATGTTGCTCCTGCCAAACCAATAGCTTGTAACAGACAAGTCAATAGGGCTAATGCGAATGTTGGTGGTGACATAGAAGCACACTATAAAGTGAACTTTTACTATCCATTTATTGATCATGTGATTCAGCATCTCAATGACAGATTTCCAGAGGAGATCCAAGGGGCGTTGCTGGCTAGTTACCTGATTCCCGCAAAGTTGCACCTGCTGGATGAGACTGTTGTGGGTAAACTAAAGCAAAGTTTCGCAGAGGAAATCCCAAGAGTAGCTAACTTCGAACAAGAGGTACATTAAATGAACCCTGACTCCTTTTTATGTTTTTTGAACAATTACATTGTTTTATGTGAATATTACAGAGTATCAGTACCTTTCATCTAAACTATATTTAACCTTTTTCAACAGCGGTATTGCGTTGGAAGATGAAAAACAACAACTTGGCTGCTAAACAAATCCGAAGCTTGCAGGAAGCAGTGGGGCATTGCAATGAACAGTTTTATCCAAACATTTCCACCATGTTACAGATTCTTTTGACCCTGCCAGTTGGTTCCTGCTCATGTGAACGTTCCTTCAGCGCGCTGAGAAGGCTGAAAACCTGGTCCCGAACAAGCATGGTTGATGCAAGGCTTAACGGTCTCGCTTTGGCGTATATCCATAAACCGCCAGACATTGATAGCAATAAAGTCTTAAAGCGATGGGATCGCTCTGGTCACAGAAGAATTGCCTTGGCCTTTAGCAGCGAATAGGCCAAATTCGACTCATTCAAACTAAATTCTTTGAATTTTCTTACTGCCCTGAAAGAGATTTCAATATCAGCCTGAATTATGAAAGTAACCGCTCTGTCCTGTATGAGCTTGACACAGAAAACCAACATTTCAGAGCTTCTTACTTTTATTTGCATTGAAATCGTGAATTGGAGAACCGATAGAGAACATGAACTGTGTCCAATTTAGCTTAGTTTTTGAATGTGTTTTTGAGGAAAATACTGCTAGGAATATGCTAAAAATAGCATTACCGGGCGTTTAGATTTCAAAATTTCCTGGGGGAGCATGCCCCCAGACCCTCCTAGATAATAGCGCCTCCGACGCTAAGCTCACTTGCCTCGTCTGCCGTTCAATCCTAGCTACGGCCCTGGTTAGATTGTATTGTATTGCATTGTATTGTATTGTATTGTATTAGGTTGCCTGTATTAGAATTTATAGCGTCAGTCAGGTCGTCGTACATGAGCCATGACCCATTCTCCTCCGCCGGTAAAGTCATGTTATAAAAACTTAAAGTGGGTGATGGCTGGGAAGAAAATATAGGAAGGGAAAAAACAATAGAGCGAAGCGGACTCGAACCGCTATCTCTCGCTTTTTGCAAGTGCCGTCTACCCGTTGAGATTTCTTTCAGCATTGCTACTGAAAGTGGGCATATTTAGACCTAAATATAGACGGCAAGACTGACCCTAACGGCAAGAAGAAAACGATAAGAAACAAAAAAAATATATATATATATATAACATAATATAATTGCCCGATATTTCGGTTTGACAAACAAACCTTCTTCGGGGGCAGACAAACAAAAAAATGAGTAAATACGTTACAAGGCCGTTAAATATAAAAGTTTAAAAATATGAAATCCACGATTTTGATAGGTCAAGAGCGTGTAAGATTATATATAAGTGTCATGAATAGACCCTATTCATAAATGGCGGCCGGTTTATTATTCTTTTATATTCATGCAAATCAGCCCAACTAGCCTCGTTAGCATGTGCAAAATTCAAAAGAATGTTTGCTCTAAAATGAGGCTAGTTGGGCTGATTAGCATGAATATAAAAGAATAAATAAATCGGCCGCCATTTATGAATAGGGTCTATGAAGCTCATCGCGTCTGTTTATCCCGTATGACTCCAGTGTCTGCCTTGTCAATAAGGTGTGCCTCACGAACCTTTCGAAAAGAGTCCCGGCTATTATGTATAAGTTCCAAAGGAATGAGCTGGATGTCTATTGTTCCTATAGGCCTTTATCACGCCCGCCATTTTGTATAAAAACAAAAGATTTTTGCCCGCCGAACCTCGTTTTCAACTTTTTCACTGCGAACCTGGGCGGGCAAAAACAAAGCATTTTATTCTCCGGGGAGTCAACATGGCCGCCGCGTCATAAAGGCCTAAGTATTCCGTTTATTAATATTCATTTATTAACGGCAGGAGAACGCGGGAGTGACGGGGACATTTGTAAGCAAAGATTTGCCATGGCACTCGGCGAGCCAACAAGGACTACAAACTTTAGTAATCTTCTTACTTTGTGCGGGCAGGGATCTATTGTGGCCACCTTTTGCTATTCGCATTCGAGCTGCACAAGAGAAAAATGGTCACGAGTTAGAATCGGAGGCAGATGAAGACATGCAAGGTTATGTGGAGGTTCAAATTCACAAAGACAGGGCAGTATTTGCATTTAGAAAAACAATGGTTAACAAGAAGGTTAAGGAACTGTATGGAAAGAGTACGGACAAGAAAGGTGGTTTAGAGGAAGGGAAAAGAGTCTCTTATTGGTTAAGCTTCAATCGGAACCAAAGGATTCTCAAGTACGGAAAGGGCTATATCATGGAAGAAACGACTCTGCTGACTCAACAATTTCCTCTCCCGGAGAAGAATGTTCAAGATCCGTGGGATTTTATCTTTCGTCCAGATACATTCAAGGAGGTAGCCATCAAAGATTTAAAATGTACGAAGGGACTGCAAGCTTTCAAGTTAAGACTGCACAAGTTTCTTTCATTCGGACGGGACCTGAAGCGAATCGAACCACAGAATGGGGTCAAACTAAACTTTTACGACAGTTTACTTCCACAGTCACAGAAGAGCATAGCCTTGTATCCTCAACCACTGACTCATAACTGGTCTCCTCTTGTTCTAGACAGTTCAAAAGCGTCACTTGTTGAACTGAGCAGTGATAAATACATGCTTTCAGCAGGCCTTCCACCGACTTGCCGGGAACTTTACGAGAACGTTATTTCTTCGAACGTGACTTTGGATTGGCCACATAGCACGCCAAAACTGTCGGCTGCGATCGATTATAGCATCAATACCAAAGGCAAGATTCTCTTCGAAAAGCTCAAAGAAAAGGACCACGGAAATGGAATGTCATATCTGAGAATCACTCTTGGTTGTCATCGCGGTTCTTCGCCTGGCATTCCATACGTATTGGAGATCTGGCCAGCGAAATCCCAGAGTCCAATCCACAACCATGGAAATTCGTACGCCGTGATTAAGGTTCTTCATGGGGCGATAAAAGTCAAAAACTATAACAAGACGTGGAAGGACGAGGAGAATCAACAAGAACTGTCAAGTTTTACAGTCTCCAAAGGAGATATTACCTGGATGTCACCCAACTGGTTTCAAACACACAAATTGACGAATGAGTCGAAGGATCAGTTCTGCGCTACCATCCAGTGCTACAAGTATGGTGATGAAGACGAGATTCAGTGGCCCTACTTCAATTATTTAGACGGTGAAACAGTGCAAGATTTCCTACCGAATAGCGATTTTGACTTCAAGAAACTGCGCGAGAATTTACTCAAAGAGTACAATGCAGACCATCGAGCCGCTAGAAAGGGAGTTAAGGCAGGACCGCGGATCAAATTAAGAAAACCAGCGCTCGTGACGTGAAGGTCCAAAGTTGAAAACTTGAAAGTCTTCAGTAGGGAATAACTGTTAGTGGAATTCTTGCGCGGAAATTTTTTCAGTTTTATTTGCGCGCGCGCAAGCGTGATCGCTTTTGGCCCAATTCAGTTATCCTTGAGGCTTTGAGCCGGAACGTGTGTCCGCTATCATAAGGGCAAGAAAGCTGTCTTATAACACTGAACTGTCGTTGGCTTTCTCTCTCTGTCAGTGTGATCAGTGTTTTTTGGTCTTCCGTAAAATTGAGTGCGAAATAATAAGCGGGTTTATCGACCTTTGGATATTAAACAGGATTTCACATTGCATCATATCACAGTGTTGTTTTCGTTATTAAACAGGATTTGTCTGTATAAAGTGTTTGAATTATTTTAATGAGACTGGCGTTCCTTAGTCTGTTCACAGACTTTTCTTTTTGAACCGAGTTCGCGAGCGAAGCGAGCGCGCGAGTGCGAGCGCTGAGCGCGAGAACGAGCCCGGAGGGCGAGAAAAAAAGGAAAGTCTGTGGACTTCTTTTGAGAAAAGGCGCATTTTAGACCCCTCCCCCGTGTCAACACCTTATCGTTATCACCTCTGCCTTGGCTATATTTGACGTAATTGCCTTTATAGTGTGCGGTGTCTGGCACGTGTTGGAGTATGTTGTCTCAGACGAATGCTTGAACATTGAAAAAAAAAAACTCCAAGAGAGGCCGAAAACAAAAGCAATGCGGATCGTCGGATTTCTGTAGGATATGTGGATGTTCGTTTTCCATCCGTACGGGTAATTTTGGTAAGATTGGAAAGGACAATTTATTCCACGAAACTGTCCGTCAAGGTGAGTTACCAGACGCACGTTGGCGGACGTTTTGAGCGATATTGGGTTCGTTGTTTCGGAAAATGAAGAGAGATTAACCAGTACCATAACATTACTTTTGGTTTGTTGCTGTTTTGCAGACGAAAACAACTGATAAATTAGACTTTTCCCGAAACCAGTGGGAAGAATGGCGACGACGTCCTTCGCCTCGAGCAAGCTTAAAATAGCTTCTTTCTGTTCTTCTTTAAGGGCAGGAATACCAGTATACGTTTCAACACACTCGTCCAGCAAACGCACCATGATCTACTTTGTTCATCGCTGATCGAAAACCAAAGCGGTTTCAGTGAAAGAAACTGAGAGAAACAAGTTTGTTTAAATGTCGATTTCGTGTGAGTCGTTTGCAAATTGAAGTGTCATGGTGAGCGCCTCGAAGTGATGGCAGTTGTTGTTAATCGCATGACGCGCGACTGATGGCCGTTGACTTGTTGATGACAGTTTAATCGCTTTTAGCCAATGGCATTTTTCTTTTTCAGGAAAAACCTAAATTCACTTTTTTAGAAAGAAGTCCACAGACCCTATTTATTTTTTCTGTCGCCCTACGGGGCTCGTTCTCGCGCTACGCGCTCGCACTCGCACGCGTTCGCTGGGTTAAATAAATCGGTCTGTAGACAGACTAGGCGTTCCGGGATTGGACACTCTTCTGCGTAGGAGGCCAGGAGCGATAAGAACGGCTTTATTCGCAGGCTAATTGAACAAGCTAGACAATCCTTTGAGATTTTAGGCCGCTTAACTCATAGGCAGCCCAACCGTGGTGTGTGAGCTACATTAAATTACACTTCGAAGCCGTACACAGTAATGAAATATAGGTAATAATATTATACGATTTGTCACGGAATTGAGAAGCGATAGAAAAATCGAAAATATTACGCAATAAATACTTCTTACCTTTACTTTATTGTCCCTTGGTGTGTCCTGACCGGTTTAAATGCATTTTTACCACTTTTGTCACTCGCGCCAATTCTTTTATAGTGGATAGTGGCGCGAACGACTCCGCTGACGCACTTGGGAGGGTTGAACTCACAGGAGGGTTAAACTCATCGGACTCTAGGATGTCTGTTGATGACTCTGCGAACGACTCAGCTGACGGTGCTGGCGCGCTCGGGAGGGTTGAACTCACAGGAGGGGTTAAACTCATCGAGTCTGGTGCTTTCTGCTACGGGACACACTGGACAAAACAACACGATATCGGCATCTGCCCGCACAGCAGCGCGATATTCCTGTTGAGAAATACCTGTGGGGAATGGAATCGTAAGCTATGGACCGGTTTTATATGCCAGTTTGCTAACCTCATGCCCTGGGCCTCATGCGCCATAATATCACAAGGTTGACTTCCACGACCGCTTAATAGGGGAAGCCTTTGAATAGGAATATCCTTACAGTGTAATAGAGGTGTTCTGAATTTGGATGTAATTTGGCAAAAATTGAACTAGAATGCGCTTTGCGTTTTCAAAGACTTCCTCAGTCGCATCTGATGATTTGAGCTAACTACTAATGCTTTAGTAAGAGCGGGATCGTGATTTTGGGACTCCTGATCTTGAACGGGATATACGGGTTGTACGTAGTCAGATCAGCCCTGCAGTTAATTGTATGTTTGTTCATTTTTTGGCTGGTTAGCACGCAGATCCTACGTATACCCTTAGCAGCATTATCGTTTGCGGTCCTTTGCAGATTTCACTATTATAATATTTAGAACGCACGAAAGCTTCAAATTATCAGCAGCTATTTGAAATTAGAACGGTTATTAAAAATTGACCAATTTCTATAACGGGGTATCGTTAAGAGCAAATTCTTTCTAAGTTTGGGGATCCAATTTTGGAGACCCAACTAATGGTTACCCAACTAGTTTATCTTTTTAGTTATTTTGTGTAACCAGTTACTGTATCTATTTTAAATTTATATATTATATTTTAAATTTATATATTTTTTTTATTTATATATATTATTTTTAATTTATATATTATGTATACATCTTTGTAACTTTACAGTACGAATAAACGTTGTTGTTGTTGTTGTTGTTGTTGTTGAGACCCGGTCGGCACATACCTACCCAAAACATACCCGAGTACCCACCCCGGGCCGGTACCACAAGAACGATGGTTCCAGTTTTCACATCCATCGCACTGAATGCCTTCCTGGCGAGCCCTGACTGGTCGGGTACAAGTTATGCAGTTGTCTGATGACGCGTGTTCCATTGAAGATATAAAAATTGAGCGAATGAAAATAAAGCGATTGTTGCGAGGAGAGTTGTTTGTCGAATGATCGAATGAGAGTTAACCAAGTTTCTGTTCCTTTTATACACAAGCTGGTCAAAAGAGCACGCGTCTATTCATAATTTAATTTCTTTCCTTTTACAATGGGACTAACTTAATAATAGGGCTAAGTCACACCTCTTTGTAGGCAAAAAGTCAAAAGTATACACGCTTTTAATAAATACCACGATGCATCATTTTCCGCTAATGACGTCAAATGTATTCTTTTGAATTGCAAGAGAATTCAAAAGAATATGTTTGACGTCATTAGCGGAAAATGATGCATCGTGGTATTTATTAAAAGCGTGTATACACAATGAACGCCTGAGTCTGTTTTACCGCCTTTTGAAGGAAACATTAAGTGTTTCTTTTTCCAGCTGATAAGCTTTAGTCACTCCAAGCCATTTATTAAAGCATGACTTGAAAGACGCGAACTTAATTTCTATGTTAAGCTTGGAGACAATAATAACTAATAACTGTACGTGAAGTGGATTTTATTTTACAAGCAGTTGATTCAGACGCCGAACTTAATTTGATTCGGCTCATGCGAATCAAAGCCGGTTCATAGCTGACTCGTCCCCAGTCGTCTCTTAATTGACGAGGGGAGCGCGAGGTGTGATGGGAAGGAGGATTTTCCTTTTCCTCCTTCCCATCACCCCCTTCGGTCGCGCTTCTCTCGTTCCGCGTCTATCCCCCACGCGCGTCTCCCGCGTCTTGCCTAGAAAGACGACTGGGGACGAGTCAGGGTTCATAGCCGTTATTCCCGGCTGAGCCACACGGGCAAAACGCCTAAGCCGATCTGAATTAGATCAGCTGTTCCGAATTGATTTAGGGCCTGATTCCATGAGCCGGGCTGGCCGGCCGGTTAGCCGGACCGGCTCGGTTTTGCCGAGATCTCAGCACGTCTGTTAAACGGAAGAAAAATCAACTTTGACGAAACAAGTCAGGCAGGTTTGCGAGCTAAAACTTACACCACCATTCTAAAGATTCGGTTAATAAGTTATCGGGGTTAGCCGGGATCCTGGTATCGCGATGCCGGGATCCCGGCTGAAAATGTTCCACGCATGTTATCGCGTTTACCTGGACAGCAAAAAAAATTACATCGGAGCAAACCTGCTCGCCTGTAAATTGACATTTTTCTTTCTAAATGACATAAAGAGGTACACAAGACTGCGTAGTTCTAAAAAAAATTTCCTAAATGCACCAAAAATCCTTAGTTAAACCATTCTACGCTTTGCCGCCATTTTCAAAACAACAACTTTCAGCCAAAAAAGTTGATGCTAAAATTCAGTTCTCACTCGGGTTGCGGCTCGCCTCATGTAATACCGGGCTGAAAGTCGTCTCGGCAAACCGGGCCAGCTCGGCTAACCGACATCGGGATCCCGGCTAACCGGGCTGGTACGTTGTCATGTAATCAAAGTTAATTTTTGTTGCGTTTAATAGACGTGCTGAGATCTCGACTGAAACTAAGCCAGCCCGGCTCATGTAATTAGGCCCTTAGACGCCGTAGTGCACATGAACTTAATTCATTGAATTACTTTCGGCTCATGTGAAGCACGGCTTCTGAACCGGGCCGAAGGGTACCACTTGTATTCCCTAACATAAATGGAGGGTCGATACCATGTAGCCTGCCCTACTTTGGTCATTTTTCTTCTTCTTAAAGTGTATATGACAGTTATTTTTTTATTTGCTTGATGGAATCTACATAGCGTTCTGATAAGAAAATCGAAAAGAGTTGTTTCGATTTCGATTTTCTTTTCCGTATTTCTGCCGTCTAAAACGTGGAATTTCACTTCCGGTTGGTTACAAAACCGAGCAAGAAGAAAGACTGGAAATAGTCCGCTGTGACGTCAATACAAGAATGCCGGTGTCGCGGTTTCTCGGTTCCTCACATTTTTTGGTGCGCCCTGAGAACGAAACATGGTTCTATTGAGGTGTATTGTCTATGGTTGTAGCAACACGCACCAAAAAACGGAGGAACTGAGAAATCACGACACTGGCATTCTTGTATTGACGTCACAGCGAACTATTTCCAGTCTTTCTTCTTGCGCGGTTTTGTCTCAACTTGTGTCATCTTTTATATTATAGTAATAATCACTTATTCATTCACAATCTATCACAACAACTTCCTTGATGTAGATGTATGATACATGCACTTTGTTTTCCTTTAGAATTCAAAATAAAATTTCATTGCTTTAAGCCAAGTAGAGGTGAACCCAGAGCTACTCAAAATTAACTGGTCCAATCCTTTCAAAACCTTTCTGCTGGTACTGATGTAAGATTTCAGTAACATGAAAGAGTCTGAAGCAACCATTACTGCACATAGAATGTGGTGAGCTGATGGGCTGGGGCGACTGCTTAGTTGAGTTTGTATTGAATGCTGTGAACTGTTCAATTTCCCAAGGAGACTAGAGGCCAACAAATGCATCCATGTGTCTACCCAGTCTTCAAGTTCTGGAAGCCAAGTACACTCACTGTCCATGTTTAACTGAGATTCATAGAACTCAAGAAAACAGAACAATCCTACTGTCACCCTAGAGTAAAATTGATAAGGAATAATTTCCAAGAGTGCTGTACACTCTAGCAATAACATATGCCGTTGCTCAGTAGTTAATTCACCAAGTGAAGCTAAAATGGCAAAGTCTGGTGATTCCAAGTCTTCTCTTTTTAGAAAGTTCATAGGATTTGGTAATTCCAGCTTGGTTGATTCTGTTAATAGCATCCTGTGCTGGGCCTTCACTCTGAAAAAAAGGTAGATTTTGTGGCTTAAAAAGAGAGATCTTAAGCATATAACTAAAGATGATGACACAATACAAAATCTATCTGATAAACAAGTGATAGTGGCTGCTAAGTGCACTAGTGTGTAAACATTAATGTTTTTTATGTTTCGATGATGATGGTCCAAGGAAGTGAGAGTGATGGTAATCAGAGGTTTCGCACCATTGAGAGTTCGCAACCAATGAGTTCACTCCCACCTGATATGAGTTCGCTCCAAAATTAGGAGTTTGGTAGCTGGAGTAATAATGTATATTGATTTCTCTCATTCTAAATGCGGGTTACACGAAAGATTAATAGAGCACATGGATATCCCTCGTTCTAAACACGAGTTATACAAAAGGTTTATAAGTACATGGATATTTCTTATTCTAAGTGAACTCATAATCATGGAGTGAACTCGTGTCTGGTGGGAGCGAACTCGCTGGTTGCCAACTCTCAATTGTTTTAAAATTTCATTGCTTTAAGCCAAGTAGAGGTGAACCCAGAGCTACTCAAAATTAACTGGTCCAATCCTTTCAAAACCTTTCTGCTGGTACTGGTGTAAGATTTCAGTAACATGAAAGAGTCTGAAGCAACCATTAGCAGCATTAGCAAGTGAATTCAAACTCTCTGAGAATCAGCCTAACTGATGTTAAGATGTTTATTAGAGCAATTACAGAATGTGGGGCCACTTTTGAAGGTATGTTTTGGTGGCTCATTTGGCTCCTTAGGTTCGGCAGTGGATTAAAGAATGATAAATACATGTAAATAAAGAGGTCAGGGAATAAACAGCCTATATTGCTTTTTAGGGACGGACCATTTAATTTTTGTGTGTGTGTTGGGGGGGGGGGGGGGGGGGGGGGGGTTGGACAATTTCTTCTTAGTATGATTTTTTTTTTTCAGCATCACTATTCGCAAGAATTGTTTTTAACAAAACGCTTGAATTTTCTTCATGTGATTTCTTGTGCACAATTTTTTTTTTCTCTTAAATTTCTTCTGCAGAATTTTTTTTTTATAATTTAAAGTCTGGAAGCACTTTGGATATCGGCATTTTGGCCATGCCACAATATGGCAAATGACCCACAACTCACAATGCTGCCCCTTTTCTGATCCAAAGTAATTCCAGACTTTCCCATCAGCTTTTCTTTTCCACCAAGGCCCATTTTCACCTTGAGCATTGAATAGCACTTTGACTGAGGCCCAGCAAGAAGGACACATCTCAGTTCTTGGAGAGGTGCCAGAGACTTGACTTCACGATGTCCTTCCATCACCAGGCGGGCCTTAAACATGGCTTAAACTAGCACCACAGCCAGTTGTACGTGTTGTCTCAAGTAGCGAACTTGTGTGTGTGTGTGTGTACAGTATATAGAGGATATTATGATGTAAGTTAGTGTTTTTATCCATCTTATTAGTATTATTTACACTAGTATAGCATAACAGTTTTGCCACTATATATATATATTTTTTTTGTTATCATTTAGATTAGATTATATTTAAGTGCACAGCATGCCTGAAAAACAGTTTAACTGAGCCGTTCTACCGTGTTGAAATAAAGTTAATTGATTGATTGAATTGATTGATAAGCCCCGTCTTAAATGACAGTATGTTTATTCAGATCATTGGCGCGGGTCAGGAGTATTGCGGTCGCATATTCCCATGGCCAGTCTGCTTTGTAATGGCATCGTTTGGAGTACTGCTAGATTACAATTCAGGCAGTTTTGGAAGGAACTACAGTTGGAATGTACAGTCAAAGAAAAAAAAAACGCAAATGCCCGGGGGTGGGCACTCATCCATAAGCATTTTAAAGAATTGTCTTACCTCTCTAACCAGACGTTTCCACAATATTCAGCACATTCTGTGGAAGAAGCTGTCACCACTTCAAACAAAATCTGAGACAAGGCAAAAGAGACGCTTGGTTTAGTGATGTCCTCTTCACTCAAAACACCGCAAGCAAAAAGTCTTCGCTCGGTAGAAACAACAGCAATTGGACATAAAGATTTGTGAAATGCCAGCGTGGTTTTCAAGTACTTGACACCAAAATCTGTTGTCTTGAGAACATGGACAAGTTCTTCAATCGCACTCTGTTGTTGCTTTGGGCATTTAATGGCAATATCGAGTAAAACATGTATAGTTTTTGGAGATGAGCTGCCACGCTCTACATCTTCCTCCGCCATTTTGATATGTTTGTTACCGCTGGCCTTAATAATCGCCTTACAGACGTTTTGTGAATCAACCAATCACCAACGCCGACACAACGGCGTCTTCCAGTTTGAAAAATGGCGGACAACATGAACAGTTTTGCTCCCTCAAGAAGAGAAGTTGATTCAACTGGTAGCGTGCTTTTATTCACATTTAATAAGCGATTATGACACTCAGAAATTAATAGACAATGTGATTTATTCATTGCAGACATTATGCGAGAAAAGCTAGAAAAATGGCGTCGAATGAAAGGAAGACGATCGTGCTGTCTGGAAGCGTCATATGTTTACAATCGGTCAAAATCAGCTGTTTCGTTGGACATCAATGAGAACAACAAGAGGTTTAAGAAAAGGTAAGGTTTAAAAGTATCCGTTATTAATCCTTCTGGTTTATTTTATTTACTTTATATTGTTATTTATTGGCCGAGCTCACGATCAAGCCATGACTTCACTACCACCTTCTACCTAAGCTTACTTATATGTTTATTATAATTATATGAAGTTGTCCCTCTTTAATACTTTATCGTTTCTTGGTATTATTATTCAATCGGTAGGAGTATTAAAGGATCGAAAACAAGCACAGAACTTAAGGTATTTAAGTTTGTTGTTCATAAATTGTTATCAAGTTAATTTTATTGCCTAGATTACGCCCTAATCTAATTGTCTAATTGCCTGTCCAGGTTGATAAAAAGTTGACAAGAGATGCCCAGTCACAGGGGTTCCCAAGAAATATTTTGTATAAATATATTGAAACCTTAAGAGTACAGTCAAACCATCATTCTTCAGAATCACAAGAGTGTGCATAATGAAAATGGCCTGCATGAAACTGTCAGCAGTGGCTGTATTAAACTCCGGTAAAATCAAAGTGCAAATGAAGCAAAAATAATTTCTTCCCGAAATGATAATTTGGGACTCCCTCAATCTGAATATGCGAGTTTTACTGAGTAGAACCCTTTGCATACCATATTTTTTTCAGCTCCACAAATCTGGCTGCCAAATGTCAGCCAATAGTTTGTCATCATTTTACGAACAGTCAGCTGCCAGATTGTTGACAGATTACTGACTGATCACTGCACCTGTCTGTTAATCAGCATAGTGTCTCTAATGCAGGAGTTGACTGTATTAGGCTTGCTTTATATTTCCACTATCCCCTAACATTAATTTGGTCTTTATTCTTCCTCTGGAAAGTCCGGTTAACTTTTCACAGCTAGTGATCAGGCCTAATCCTGAGTCATCATTTTTTATAGCCAAACTGGAATAATATAAGTTCGGTATTTATTCTATACAGGGTGTACATTCAGTTTAAAAACTTTAAATACTTCTAGATAGAATATGGTCAAAGTTTATAAAACCATCCATTTTTATTTTTAAGATACTTAATGACTGTTTTTATGTATAAATCAAGATTATCCCTTTAACTCCCAAGAGTGCCAAAATTCAAGAAAAATCCCATATTTCATTTTGTACTTGAAATTGAAAAACAAAAGGTACATTGCACCATGCAAACGTACTGCAGAAGAGGTAATGGTTTCATTTGAATGGTCACACAATATAGGATTTCGTCAACAGACTCAAAAGTTAGAACAGCACTACATAGCTCCATAATATTGACTCTGGGAGTGAAAGGGTTAATATTAAAAATAAATGAATTCTCTTTTTTAAGACTCAAACTGGATACAAAAGAATCCTTCATAACTCAGAAGACCTTAGTTGTGTGAAGAAGAGAAGAGAGACATTTGTTATTGAACAGAAGAAAACACCCCTTATGAACTGTAACCCCCAGCAAATATCAAATATTTCCGCTGGAGATAGATGTACCAAAAAGTACAAGGACAAAGCTCTCAGTATGAGGTATGTATGATTATGTAGGATGAAACCGAACCAGAGTGAGTAGTGGAAATCAAGCCTACAGCCCAGTGTTTAAGTGCTCATTAGGAATTACATGTAAGTTAAGAAGACTTGCTGGCCATGTGCCACAACCATAATGTTACACTTCACAACAGTTGAGGGAACATTTACAAGCCTGACCTATCAATAATTTTTGGGCTTGATGTTGCAGTCCTGTTGTGACATTGGTCAATTGTGCTGAATGAGACAAGCCAACCCAAAACCAAATAAGTTTTGCCAGGTGAGGATAGATGGTATTCATACAATGATGTATGTGACAAGAATAAGAAGGCAATTTTTCCTTACTTTCCAGTGAGAAGCTTCAATTTTGGAGGGCTGAAAAGAGGTAATAAGATGTTATTTTTCCTACACCAGTTCATTAGGTGTGATTGCTGTTTTTTTTTTCTAAATTATAGATAAAAAGCGAAACCACATTGAACATGTATTTTGTATTTTTAAGATGAAATAACATTCTAGCACACACCCTAATACCTTTTCATGAGTGAGAACTACATGTACATGTAGTTAGGTAAACTTTCTTAAAACACTCAGTGTTGCCTACATGATAGTAACATTTAAAACACTCAACATCAAAAGAAAAGGTTGCCAAGAGGGAGTCTATTATTGACAACTTCCAAATTTTTGTTTCATTTACTTCTTGTTTTACTTGACACTTTAATTAACACATGTATATGTTGTGGTTCAAATTTTTCTTTGGTTTAAAAATTTTCAAACCAGTTTAGTTTTTATTTTCCTTTGTCTCAGATTCATTATCATATTCTGAGACAAAGGAAAACAAAAATCAAACTGGTTTAAAAATTTTTAAACCAAAGAAAAAATTGAACCACAACATATACAACATTGCAAACATTTTACCCGCAAAAAATTAGCCAACCAATTTAGAGCAATTTTCACAAAATCTAAACCCTGCAAAAATAGAAGTCATTAGCCAAGGGTATCTTTAAAAATTTTCTGTAGATGTTCAAGGATCCCAGCCTATAACTTTTATATGGTAGTCCCAAGGTTCATGAAAAAATCATGAAATAATAAATTATTGCAAGGAGTGGAAATATCCAGCAATAATTACATGCTTTTTGACAAACAATTTTATTGCTTTGTATTTTATACAGTACTATTGGGTGAAACATGCTGTATATACATGTACATGTGAAACTTGAGACATAATTTATTTTAAACAAGGTTTTACTTTCTACAGAAAAGGCAACCCAGACAAACCCGCCGAGAAACCATTTGAACAACTTGTGACAAAAATGAAGAGAAAATCTGGCATCAAAGAAAATGTGCAGCAATACCACAGACTGTAAGTTATTTTGACTATGTAGCTACTATACCGTGGACAAATTGGTCTGTACATACAAGAAAATCTCAGTAAGTTGTCGGGAAAAAAATTATGTTTAAATTATTTTAAGCCCTTGCAAAATAAATGAAGTAGCCCAATCTGAGGGACCAAAAGATCTGGGAAGTCCTATAAACATCATCAGTTTAAAGGGACACTGTTCTGCAGAAATAGCAAAATTTCACTTAGCTTATTTCAATGTTATTTCCTCTTATGTCTGAGGATTTTTCCGTTACCCGCAAATAGATTGAAGCATTACATGAACCCAAGAACTGGCTGCCAAGGGGACTAAAGGCCATGTTACATTGTGCAATGTGTGCAACTCATAATGGCTCAATCTGCACTATGTTGCTGGCGACGTTTCATACAACTTGTCTCACAATGTTGTTCGAAAGGATTAGTACCATGTGTAGAGAGTTGCCATGTGATGAAAATCTTACAGAGTGACCAAGTTAGGAAGAGGGTGTTAGTAACTGTGCAATGTACAGGAAGGGGGGTTAGTATAACTAATTCTACTTTCTGCAATGACTTCTGCAACTTGTCTTGAAATGATTTGTCTGTTACATAAGGTATGTCAGTTATACTGCGCATTAGTTTGTGCAACACAACACCATTGCAACACAAGTTAAAACATTTCCAGTCTCATACCACCATATGAAAACGGCTACATGTAATTATAGTGATTTTTTTTTGTTTTACTGGCAGAAAAAATGACACTGGGAGATTTTACACTCCTGCTAGTACACAGCCAGTATCCAGAGTTCAGACAAAATCAACCACCAAGAAAACACGCCTTGTTACTCCATGCAATCAGAAACATTCTACAGTTCAATCAAAAAGTGTGCTGCAGTCAAAGAGAAAATCCACAGTTAAAACAGTGAAAAGTGACGGGGTGACCTCAAATGTGACAGATGAGTCCAACAGTCTTAAGGCCTACAGAGACAAAACACTTGATATGAGGTAAGGAAAAGGAAAGACTGTTAAGTTTAAACCTGTTGTTTGTCCAACATTATTGAATACAAAGATAACCATCTTCATCAAATCAGCATGGACTTGAACATGACTAATGATTTTGGCTTGAAATCTTCTGGAACAGTGCCGGCAGGACAGCTGGTAGGCTGGCAGACAGATTATTAAGGAGACTGACTCAGTCCTTACATGCTGCTAGTCTGAGCACAGACGTCTCCAATGTTCTTTTATTGGAAATGGGATACTTGTTTTGGGTCAACATGACAGGGTGTTGGTGACTTCACCTTTTGTGACACCACACTGCATGCCAGGCTGGAAGGTTTGAGGCAAGAGTCTCCCGGGAAGCAGGGTTGCTATGACAGTCGTAACCCTTTCATTCCCAGATTCAATTATGGACTTCGAGACATGTAGTGTAGTTCTAACTTTTGAGTCTGTGGATGAAATTCTATGGTGTGACCATTCAAATGAAACCTCTTCATCAGTACTTTTGCATGGTACCATTTGTTTTGATATTTTACAAAATGAAATTTGGGATTTTTCTTGAATTTTGAGTTTTGGCACTCTTGGGAGTTAAAGGGTTAAAGCGGCTATTTCACGGGGCTGATTTTTGATCAAAACTCGTGCTAAAATCACCGATACGTACTTTAATCATGAGTGCAATTTTTTTTTAACCTAAAAAAGAAAATTTGAAAGTGAAGTCCTCAAGGGAGAATGAACTGCAGCAAGACACGGCAAAACAACTGATTTGAAAAATTTAGCCTGAACATGTCAAATTACAATCCATTTTCATCCTGGCCATCCGCCGCTAATATCAGACACTGAAGGGTCCTAAAGCTGGATTTCCAAGTCGCGTAATTGTTTTGTGCGTTTTACTTGCGGAAATAAAATTAGAGACGATGTGTTAAAAGCTTGCGTAAACGTAAAAAGTTGAGCACGGTTCAACTTTTCACGTTTACGCAAGTTGGCCATACATCGTCTTTAATTTTACTAATGCACCAGTCAATGTAAACCCCCGCACCCCCCGGGCCGGGACATAGCGGGGCATTTGCCTGGCGCTCACTGCAAAAGATGTTAAATGCCCCGCACCCGGAGACCAGTTTTTTGCTCTAATCGGCGTTAATGACCCCGCTCAAATGCCCTGCTCCTTTTGGGCAAATTTAATATTAGACATTAACATTATAATGCAAAAAAAAAAAACTGACAGCGAAAGCGGTAGAAGACACAGCTTAATGTAAATGCTTCAAACTTACATGAAATTTCAACATCACACACCGTTGCAAGGAACTGGCTGATTTGGCAGTCTCTGATTTCACATTTGGAGAAAATATTCCACCTGCTTGCAATTTAAAATTGTAGGACAAATAGAGACAAGCGAACAACTCACTTAAACGGTACTATTAAAATACAGTTTTTAAACTGTATTAGATATAACTTGAACGAAAAAAATGCTGGATATAATGGGTTGATTATTTGAAGATCGGACACTCCACATGCTTGTAACTGATCAGCTACCCTGGTTAACCTCGCAAGAAAAGTGAAACCATTCAACTGGGCACTGTGGATTATCACATGCAATCATATGATATGGCCTAAACAAAACAGTCGCCAGATTGTGAAACTCATTACAACGTAGTGAGAAGAACACTGCACAAATGACAATGGAGATAAACAGATTCAGAGAGCTCCGGAAAAAACATTTCTCAACTACAAAGCGGAGCAGTGACTGAAATGCGCTTAATTTATACTCTCTGCGAAACATTACATAGCTTTATAAAAAGCTGCAATTATCTCTGAAAATTAGGACCAACATATCACCAGTCCATGAAAATACGACCTAGGCTTGCAATAAAAACACTGCTGGGCCCAACCGGAAAAAAAACTAGTTGCAAGAAACCATTGACGGTCGATAATTTCGAACTTAAGATCCGACTACCTGAGAGATTCAAAGAGAGTGAAGAACCTTACATTGTTTGTAAACTTCTACTAGAAAATGGCTACATGAGCACAGCAAGAGGTCAAACAAAACTGAAGAAAGTCGCCGATTGAACAGAGCTCCAGAATTGAAGAAAGCCGCCGAGAATACAGCATAATTTCAAAACGACCTCCAAATCAGAGCTTGCTCAAAGCCTACATGCAATGTCAAAAGGTTTTACTGCAGAGCTATTCTAACGAATGCCACAATGGCATCAGGTAATGCCGACACAAACTGCCATCGCTATTAAACACTGACGCCCCGGGTAAGGATTAGAGGTCAAAACTAGCAGACAGCTTAAAAACACAAATGACCTCGAGACTAAAGTCTGTATCATTTTGCGACGTTTAGAAGGCTTTTAATTCAGTCACCTCGAAATCTCCATATACCCGCTACAAATACAAGAAGCATCATTTTGCGAGCTTAACTATAAAATGGCTAAAACACTCGAGAGGGAGTCGCGTAGCTTGTCACTCTTTATTACACCAACACTGGCATCCGGATAAAACAGCAGCCATTACTAAACGAAATATACGAAGAACCGCCCCTAATATCATACAAAAGGGAACGTTCTCTAAAAGATATACTCGTACGAGCTGACCTTCTTAAACTTAAAGGCTAAAACACGCGCGTGGGAGTTGCGTACGCATGTCACTCTTATTCACGGCCGCCATCTTGCTGGATTTACGATTCTAGTCCCAGTCCGCCTCGGTGGAAAATGCCCCGGTCCATGCCCCGGCTGATTTTGGATGCCAATGCAAAAGTCGTCGAAGCCCCCGATACCCGCGGCCCTTTCTCCTGTCAAATCGTGGAAAATTCCCCGCATATGCCCCGCCATGTCCCGGCCCGGGGGGTGCGGGGGTTTACATTGACTGGTGCATAACGCACACCACGTAAAATACACGCTAAAATTACATGACAGTGGAAATCCAGCTTAATAGTTTTAGTGCGCAAAACTAGACCTGTCCATGATTTTTAAAACATGTCTTTTGGCTGCTACTATAATCTGTCAACTTATTAAATACGTTCTAACTCAAGATTTTTTTGCTCATGCAGAGAACGTTTGGAGCTTTGGCTCGCAGAAAAAGGGTAAGTTTAAAATTGTTCACTCTCTCTGAAAAACCTTTTCCATGAAATCCTGTTATGTTTATAAATAAAGTTTACAATAAAAAAATGCCTCTGTTGTTAAACTTTTACAGCAAAACACCTAAATACAAGACTCCAGCCTTGGTGAAGAATTCCAGGAGCCTACAACAACAGTCCGAACAGAAGAAAAAGAGACTTACTTTTGATTATTGCGAAGAAAGTAACGACACACAAGCGGGCCAGTTCTGTGCTACATCACCCGGCGAAGGAGAAAATATTGAAGAAAAACTCCAGGAATGTTTACTGCAGTTAGAAAAAGTAAGACAGCTTGATTTTGTACGTTCTCGTGTAAGTTATATAGACAGAAACATTCTCCTTCAGGCTTCAGGACGAAATGTAGTGTTTGCGTCCCTTAGGCCCCGTCCACATAACCTCCGTTTTTGGCTCCCCGAAAACGGATAAAAAGATTTGCGTCCACACCAGGCCCCAGTTGTTCAAAAGGTGGATAGCGCTATCCACTGAATAAATCACTATCCAATGGATAGGCATTAGCAAAACCAATTGTGTTATCCACTGGATAGTGATTTATCCGATGGATAGCGCTATCCACCTTTTGAACAACCGGAGCCAGGAGGACATTAGGAGCTGAATCAAAGGGCTCTTAAAGCCATCTCGTTAATGCGTTAGAACGTGAGGTTAATAAAAAAAATAGAAGAATTGATAGTGAATATGGTAAAGATGCCGTTGTAGCGCACCTTTACAATAAGTCTACCCAAAATACGTACATGAAAGCATCACATGATGCAAATCAGCCAATAGAAATTTATGTTCGCGAAATGGGCGTAGTTTTATTTTAGTAGCCATTTGGGGTATTAAAAACAGGAAATCACTAATTTTCGATTACAAGGTTTACATTTTCACGCTAGTGACTAAAATGGGGTCTATAATTTGGTTATACAATAGACGTGTCGTGTTTAGAAAATGTTATAGGCTGGGCCTTATCATTATTTTTTTTTTGCAAAAGGAGGGGAACCCGTGCCCCTCTGCTAACAACTTTCCTGTACAGCAGCCGAAATATTGTTTGAAATATATTTACTCGTTGTATCAGCTTTGCAGTAGTCCTTGGACTTCTCGTTAGTATATTTATAGGGGATCTGTTCTTATCAGTGCTCCACTTTTTCAAGGCCAAAAGCCAGAATAATCCTCAACTTCGACGACTAAGGAGAGCTTTTTTTCACAAGATTTGGTGCTGTTTTTTCACCACAAGCAAGAAAGCGTGTGGTAACCATCTGTCTTCGCTTTGGTGAGTGCGTGCTTTTCAATTTTGTGGTTTTGGTTTTGGTCTCGCGAGTTTTCTCGCCCTCGCGTTGCGTGGACATGGCCGCGCGTCCCGCGCACCAGCCGTTCGCCCACACTAGAACTGTCCGTCTGTCCGCTTGATAGCGCAGGAACTGACCTGGCTCTTAATTCGCTCAGTATAGCGCAGTCGTTAAACCGGACTTTAAGGAAGAAATCGTTGGGGTTGTACCCCTCTACGGAGGAAAGTGCTTCGACATCACCCTCCGATCTACAGAATCGGCCACGCGGTTGGCGATGAAAACCTGCTACAACTCCTGGAACAATACGGCGACCTCAAAGCGCGAGCAGTCCGCCGGCTTTGCTTCAAAGCCCCGGGCTACGAGCACATCGAGAACGGTATCCGTGTCGTAGAATTCACACGTTTACAAAAGGCACGCAACTTAGTCACTCAAGGGCTCGAGTTTTTTTTTTTTTTTAAGTACACGGGCCAGCCAATACTATGCTACCGGTGCCTGTCTTCCGAGCACTTTGTTAAAGACTGCCCCAGAGTCTCTGAGTCTGCCCGAAAGCGAACGCCGTGAGGCGAACCACGAGGCTCCAGCGCCCGGGGGAACACCAGAGGCCCCCCGGCCCCCACTACCGCAACCAGCAACCCCCCATCCCCCTGTAACCAAAATAGGCCATTTGCACGATGACGTCATTTGACTACAACTACCAGAATTCATTTAGTTTTTCCTTTCTTATTTAAATTTTGTAAGCCAAGGAGCCATCATTCGCAGTAAAGAACAGTGGATAGAGCTGGGGGAAAAACAGACCAAGTATTTCCACCAGCTTGAAAATCAGCGACAGACACGCGACCGTGACTTCCAATAAAAATATTCTTCGCGAATGTCGCGATTTTTATCGTAACCTTTATTCGGCTGAACAAGTTTATTTATCTAGCCAAGACTGGGTTTTAGTCCAACTGGATAAAACTCTGGCATCCGAAGACCACGAGAAATGCGAAGGTGACCTCACACTCTTGGAGGACACTTGAAGGGATAGATGAGAGGGCCCTACAGGAAAATGGGACACCTTATTGAGACTTATATAACGGAGTAACTGGTTAGCTTTCAGTTACAGTAAGGGGTAGCAGATTATATAGTTAAATTTAGGACTAAACAACCCGAGAAGCTAGGTGGTACAGTGATACGGTAGGCTATGCAAGCCTTAGCCTAGCTGAGGTCACAGGTTCAATCCTGAGTGGGGATTTTAGATTTTCTTTTTTACACTTAAAAATTTATAGAAAATAAAATTCTTAGTGTCGACATTACGTTATATAAGTCTCAATAATGAGTCTTGGGCCCTCTCATCTATCCCTTCAAGTGCTTTCCCACACTCTTGAGTGTCAAGAGGCCCTTTCACAAATGCAATCAGGCAGGATTTCCGGTTGAATTTCATCGTCGCTTCTGGAGTAGATCAGACATGCTAAATTACTCTTTAACACGGATCACTCTCTGACACACAACGTCAAGGAATTATCCGCCTGCTTTACAAGAAGGACGACAAGTTAGACTTGAAAAACTGGCAACCAATTTCTCTGTTAAACACAGATTATAAAATTTGTACTAAAAGTACTAGCCAACCGACTACGTAAGGTTATACCGCTTATTTAAGCGAAGATCAAACATGCGGGATTTCTGACCGCAGTATTTTTGAAAACCGTTTTCTGATCTGGGATACAATCGACTATGCAAACCATAAACAGCTGTCGGCCGCTGTTATTAGCCTGGATCAGGAAAAGGCTTTCGACCGGGTTATTCACGGCTTTTTGCAACCCGTATTTCGGCCAAAATTTCCAGCGCTGGGTAAACATTGTTTACACGTTATAAACAATGGATGGCTCTCGTCGGCCTTTTCGCTCGAACGGGGAGTTCGACAAGGTTGTCCGTTGTTGTATTATTATTCAGTATTATTTTATTTTGTATTAAATTTTCCACCGCAGAAATATACTCCCGCAGAAAAAAATTACTTGTTTTAATTATGTATATCGGCTTAATAGGAACTTTTTAATAGTGAACCTATAGAAACCTCCGGTCAGGAAGTAAAATTGCAGTTTAATACCGATGCCTTGGATTTCATTTATACTTGACCAGAAATCCGCAAACATTTCCTCCCAGCAGAAATTTTAGCTGTCTCGACCCGCAAAAATTTCCTCCCGCAAAAATTCAGTCGGGCAATCCGCAAAATTTTCCTTCCGCAAAAATTTGCTCGTGCACGGTAGCTAAAACACCAAAACTATGACGTCTTTCCCATAGTATTGCATAATCAAACCGTAATAGCAATGATTCAGTATTCCAAAATAGAACAAACCCAAAGATCATAAGGCGCGCCATGTATGCTATTTTGCTCTGCCATATCGCTCATCAGTAAAACACAAACTTTTAACTTCCTTAAAACGTCTCCATTCGTAAAAATACACCGTGAAATTCTCAAACTGCGTTTCCCAAGGAAACGCATTTGACCTATTTTACCCTTCTAAAGCAGCTTTAATGGTTTTACGACAAATGATTGAAAATTTGAAACATTGATATTTCTCGATAGGTAACGTGAGATATCGAAACGTAATAAGAACTTTAATACCTTTGCGGTGACGTAATGTGAGATATGACAAGTTCATGACAAGTTCTGACATCCCAATACCCTAGGGAAATTAACAATAGGTCCGGGGGTGCTCCTCAAAAATTTTAGTGGCGGTATGGGACGCCCTTCTTGAAATCTTAACCGGTTTAACCAACCATATCCTCAATACCCCAAAAATAGCTTCTATAAAGAAGAAAGAAGTAACCCCCCCGGACAAAAGTTAACAATGGCCTTTTGTTAACAACTTTTGTCCCTTTTTGTATTCATTCTTAAATCTCGTTTATGCGCATGCGCATTAATGAGATAAAAACGATGATCCACAAAGATGCGTTTTCATCACCAGGCTCTGCTCGGACGTTTTTCTGTTCAATACGCATGCTCCAATAGCGTCAGCAATACTATGCGTTACTAGTTGTGACGTAAGCGTTTTTGAAAAGCTCCGTTTTTGCCGTCCACACTAAAACGATAGACCTGCGTTTTCAAAAGTCTCCACTTTGAAAAGCGTTTTCGAAAACCTCCGTTTTCATCGATTTCATTCTCCGTTTTTGATCGTTTTAGTGTGGACGATCGGTAAAAACGCATAAAAAAGTATGCGTTTTCAAACGAAAACGCATTAGTGTGGACGGGGCCTTAGTTTGTATTTGGGGATTGTGGACCTTGGAAAATCAGGGTCACCCAGCGAATCGTTTCAATGAAAGTCTGTTCGGCAGACCTAAGTCATCTTATTAAATCGTAATTAATTCTCGACTATAAACTAAAGCTTTCTTTAGGAAAATGTGGCTTCAAACTTTCGTACCATCGGAAAATTTAACGCGTTTTGTTTTGGAAGGGATAAAAAATGTCGTTATGGGTCCGAAATTACGTCAGCTTGGATTTTTAGAAAGAAGAATTCAGAAGATAAGGTTGTTTTCCCTAAAATTTATTTATTTTTAAAAATGAATTTGGGATTTTTCTTTAAATTTGATTTTTGCATTCTTGTTAGTTAAAGGGTTAATTAAGGTATGTCTACTTATCTTATTGTTTGGCCTCTTATAATCTGGCTTTATTTTCTGACCTTTGCAAAGTAAGTAGTTAGTAGACACAAATCATTTTGTAAAGTAAATAATGATCCTCGTAATTGTGTTTGCAATTTAAGCAATTGCAAAGAAGCCTGAAAAAATTCAGGGTTTCAACGGGATTTGAACCCATGACCTCCTCTGGACTTGTTTGTTTTATCTGTTTGCTTAACAGGGCGAATGTGACCCAGAGAAGGTGGCGGCAAAACTGGACTTGTATACCTCGTCCTGTCCACACACCTCACAGATAGCTAACTACTGGCTGTGCCGCGCCAAGATTGCACAGCGACAAAACGACTATGATCGAGTGGTGTGCTTGTTTGAGCAAGCCTTGGTCTTCAAAGCCCAGGTAATTTAGAAATCTATGACCTAGAAATTGACTGCAGTGTAAAAACTCAGAGTGTGACAAGTTTCCGCATTAAAGTTTCTATGAAAAAAAAGTAGAATATCCCACGATGGATTTTTTTATGGCTGACAAAATAAAGCGGTTTTCAAATGAGTATCGAAACTAATTTCGTGATTGTTTTCAGTGCCTTGCATACGCTTTGTGATTGGCTAAAAATTCTCGCGCCAATCAGAAGTAATTTGTTCGCACGCGTTTTCCCGCGCTTGGCGCTATAAACTGCATGCATTTGCTTTGAGTTCTGATTGGTGTATTGGTTTGTCTGCGTCTGTTGTGATTGACGGACCAGAGTGATAACTTTAATAACTTCAATTTAATACCCGTAAGCACTATAGCTTGTCATGTCTCGGACGTTTTTTGAAGTCAGGTCCTTTCAACTGCTATTTTGTCAACCATAAATAAGTCGAAGTTCCGCAAACGGACACCAGCTACCAGCGGCGGACATGGAGTGGTGGTTCTAAAACTGCATTTTTAACCTTTTATAAGCAGGCAACTGTTGTACGCAAACACTTGAATATAGTCTTAAGGGTACTCAGGAAAGTTCAACTGTCCTTTATAGTTTCACCAATTTTCAGCATTTACAATAGAAATTTATTGTATTTTAGCCGGAATCCACGATCAAGGACGCCGTGTGTTCTTTTGTGAAGTTCATGAAGGAAAATGACAATAAAGGTAAGCTTATGTTTAATTTTGTGCTAAATTAAATATTCAGCTCGCATTTACTAAGAAGCGTATGTGTTTTAGAACTACTTAATATTAGGAGAAAGATTTCATGTGATGTTCATAATGTCACGACCGTGGGACAAAGAGTCCCCAAAAGTCTTTAAAATAAAGTCTTTATTTCTCGACGGTGGCACTTAATAGCATAGCTAATGAACTCGTGGCCCTCACTATACCTTCCGGTATATCACCGTAATTACTAATATTGCCGGTAACATGTACCTTCCGCACATCGATCGGATGCTGCAGCTCTAACCACCGGGCTGCGAGGGACTCGTGGCGAGCTAGGCCATATAGTGGTTGGTCACCATTCTTTTGTGTTGTATTCTCAGAAGAGACCACTGAGATTTGTCAGTTACCTGCATCTCCTCCAAATCAGTCCAAGATTGACGAGAAAGACGACTCTTTAGAGGAACTCAATTCGTCCATTATCAAGTTCTGCCTGACTGAGGCGACACCTTACAGAAAAAAGTAAGTACAACCTGCAAAATTAAAAGATAGCATGTATTAGTAGTACATTTTTATCGTACGAATTTACATACAGTACTCGCAAGCTCTGAGGAAAATAACGGTACTTGTACTAAAAGCAATCGTAATTACGGTATTCATGAATGTATAGCACTTCATTGATCAATCAAAGTATGGTTTAGAACGTTTACCCATTTTATTATTCGACTGTGACGTCATTTTACCTTAAAGGGAAAGAGAACACGCAAAATATCCGAGCGTATTACACAGTAGATTGAGACACAAGACACAAGCTATTATAAATACAAGAATTTCAGTCGAATAATAAATCCCTTATTCGATGGTTTAACAGATAATACTTGCGGACATTTTACTCATTGCTCGCATTTTTTCTCGCCCCAGCGGGGCTCTAAAAAATACTACTCAGCTCGTAAAATATCTGTGCGTATTATCGTTAGACCATCGAATAAGGTGTATTTATTCACTTGTGGGGACCTGTTGAAATTATAGAAATTAGTATTGAACTGCTGGCGTTTCGCTAAATTCTAATATAATCTTTCTTCGCCTTATATAGGTTCAAAGCAACATTCGGCAAATCCGTGTTGACGCCAGTACGCAGGTCCATTCGTGTGGAGCGCGTCAGTACCCAGCATCCCACAGTGCTTCAAGAGCATGACCTGACAGTAAGAACACTGGAAGAACTTCCTGAGGACATTCAACACAATCTACTGTTCAAACCAAACTTTGCAGTGTGTACTGAGCTTAATGAGGCCTGGAATGAGTTGCAGCTTGATTACAACCAGTAACATGCCACCATAAAACCCGACCTGACTGCAAAATTTAAACTCTTGTTCGTGACAACTGAACACCACGTATATACAAATAAGCGGCGTTGACTACTTCTTAATTTTATGGTAAAGGTTTTAAATAGGATTCGTTTGTTCCGGGCTGTTTAGTGTTGCTCTTCGTAGACCTTGTTCTGCAGTCGAGCTTGAGTTGTAACCTGGACATCTCGTTTCAGATTTTCAGGAAAGTAGTTGTTCTAAAGTTAAAATGGCTGCAGCTTCAAACACTAGGACTGGTCTTTGTAGTGCCAACCAGTTAATAAAAAAAACAGTTAAAAAATACAAAGTTTTCGACAAAAATACCAAGATGTTAATGCACAAAAGTTTCGGGCCTGGCCCTTCGTCAGTGTATTAAAAATAATAAGGAATTCCATTATTTTAAAAGGGAAAAAAGGGATCTTGTCTTTCATGTCAGTCGGTGATTTATTGTTGGTTTGCTTTCTCATTAAGAGAAATCACACAATCCTGGTAAGAAAAATATAAACCAAAGAGAATGGAATCATTGAGCAACATAGAGTACGTAGTTTTTAATCGAGTGTTGTAAAACCAAAACCAATCACTCTGGCCAATCACAGCAGACAATCCAATTGACCAATAAGAACTCGAAGCAAATACATGTAACCGGCGCCAAATCGGTTTGATTTTAGTTTTGATTGGTTGAGAAAGTGGCGCGAGATTTTTTAGCCAATCACGTACGGAGCATAGAAATGCAAAACCAAAGCAATCGCGAAATTACTTTCGACGCTCAACTGAAAATCGCTCCATTAAACAGAATGTAAAAGATTGTTTTAAAAGTATCACAACTTCGTTCAGCCGGCGTAAGTTGCAAGACGTTTTTAACATGAATTGTTTATGGCTGTTTGGAAAATCACTTAGTCACGTTTATGAAATTATTTTTAAACTTCAACTAATGTTGTAAAGTTTTAGGTTTTCACTTTTTGTAGGTATTGTTTAAAATGTATTTAATAATAGTCATAGGTCCAGTAAAAAAAACTGTAATCTATCAACTGAATATCACAGTAAAAAGAACACATGCTTGTTTTTTTTTCCTTTCTTGTATCGTATCTTTTCTCGGATACCCGTTTCCGGGAAAGTCAAAACGGTGGGGAAAATTCTCAAGTCAGGAAGAAAGTAGCCTATTCCATAAGTTCAGATAGCGGGGAGGAAATCGAAAAAAGCGCGCGACAAAGAAAGCAATCTGTCGTTCTCCACTATCAGAACTCTTGGAACATGCTCCTTTCTCCCCGGACTTTTCATAATTTCAACTTCGTTTCGACTTTTACCCGCTTCAGTTATCGGCTCCTGGGTCTCCGAGAATGATGCAATTCACTTATCCAATAAACCTTCCACACCCAACATAGCATGAATATTCATGCTTTTCTACACATCCGATCCATTCCTGTTTATTTTCCACCTAGCTCAGTTTTCTTTGTTCTTTTCAGGGGAATATATCACATATCCCCTCGCTCCTGGTCAATAACCTTTACATATCCATAACCCGCGAGCAGGCGATCTTACTCACTGATGTGGTTTCGAACAGCTAGTGTTGATCGTGCATTCTATGTTTCCTTTTTTGCCGAGAACATATCCGGGCTGAGATTTTGTTCAGTCCCAGCTCAGCCTCCAGTAAAAAATTGGACGTTTTTATAAAATATACTTATATATATAAGTATATATATAGAGTTTGTAAAATGCTACTGTACCCACCTTGAAAACTATTTGCCGCCTGTCATCACGTATGTGATATAAACACAAAGGACGAATATATATTTATATATATTTTTAAGTGTCAATATTTTTGCAAAAGGGTGTATATATATATACAAAGCTCTGGATTACATCCATTGAGCACTTTTATAGCAGATGAAGAGTTCAATTTTTCCTCTACTAGTTATATATATATATATATATATATATATATATATATATATATATATATATATAAATGAAAGGCCAACTCGTGAATAACGAAACTAAATAAAAGATTGGGCACACCTTCGGACCCTCCCCTTACCTCAGGGTTTCGCTCCACCGACCCCCACCAGGAGCTCCTGCCCCCACCCCCTGCGTACAACTCCCCACTCGCCGCTCCCTCTATGATCTAATACCGTTCCCATGCGTAATTATAAGGCAGGTGACCATTACATATCTCGGGCGCAATTTTGACAGCCGATCGAGCGACTGAGTGAAAAATCTACCCAATTGTTGCAACCAGTTCAACACTTAGCGTATCCACGAATTAAAAATGAGTGTTACTGTGATCAGCCTCTATTTGAATTCGGCCTGATCGCAGGAATGATTAGCAAGAGGAATGATTTAAAACAAAAGAAACGGCAAACTGATCCTTACGGCAGAAAAACAGAAGCAGAAGCAAATAAAATAAAAGTGGAATATAATACTAAATAGTGCCCAATATTTCGCTTTGCAAAACAAAGCTTCTTCAGGGATTAGCACTATTAATGAATGATTTACCAAGCCAAACGAAAAAAATTCTGATTAAAAGTTAACCTACATCCAGCTACCGCCTCCTGCCCAGTCCCCATGTGGTCGAAGGCAAGGAAGTCAGCGGTAATTCCTTCAGAAAACACTATGATAAGGGATACATGAAGTACATAACCAGAAAACAACATGGCGTCCCACGTGCAATAGATTCACCCAAAATTTTATTTTATTTTAGAAGCCTAATCTACTATCGCAAACCGATTTTAAATACTTTTAACCATGCTCAAGTCCAAGGTGTTTGTAAAGAAGACCCGTAAGGGAGGAATACTGAAGGTAGTTCGTGAGCATTACTTGCGAGATGATGTTTGGTGTGGAGCGAGTCACTGCACGAACTGCGGTCAGACAGAAGACAATTTACTGGACCCATCTCCACTGAGCTCCTCAAAGCTGTGCAGCTTTCCGCACTTTTTATTATTGGACACAAATGTCGTGCTGCATCAGGTTAGAAATCTACATTAAAAACGCTACTGTGTTGTATAATTCCGAAATCATTGCTGATCTTTGCAAATATTTGTTCACTGTCGCGTGTCGCTGAATTAATCTAGTGCTGTGCGACATTGTATACCACAGAGTAGGCCAAGGGTTGTTTGGTAGTCTGCATTGGACACTGCATCCAAGGCTGTTAATTTGTAACCAGATGGTGATGCGACCAGGGTACAGGGTGCATTTCCACATACAGCTGTAGGCAATGTAATTTGACATTCACCCCATAAAAATAAAATATCAAAGAAAAAAGCTAATATTTCCAAACCCCTCAAAAAATAATGTTTCAATACATATTGATTACCGGTTGACTATTTGGCGGTGTAATCCGTTGAAATTTTCTGTGAATTTTGGTCATCCTTCACTTTGTTTGAACTAATTGAAATCGAAGGGTTTGGAGCACAACCACCTTATGTCGAATTTGAGATATTTTTTTGTTTTTTCGCGCTCATTTTTGGCTTGTGACCTACAAATGAACTGCAAAACATTGTTCAGAAATTTGTATGCTGATTTCTTCTGTCGTTTTAGAGATATAACGTATGTAAAAAACTAAACTCCTGGAAGAAGGATGAGTTCTGGTCCTCTAGTGATTTGACCATACATCCAAGCTTAGTTCCTTCTAAAACTGTATGAAAGGTACTCCAAAACGACACCATTTCAAAGCAGATTGGCCGTGAGAATTAGGACCGCAGTACTCCTGACCAGTGCCAACAACCTGAACGAAAAACTGTTACACACTCCTGGCTTCCTTATCTATCGTGAGCTTACTACGGTAACATATCGTCTATAGCGTGTGTATCAGCCAACATGTTTTTAAGGCCCATCCGGCGATTGAAAGACATCATTAAGTCCGGAAATCCTTAAGTCTCTAGCACCTCTCAAAGAAACGAGTCATGTTTCTTGTTGTACCTTGCGTCTAAAGCGCATTCAGTGCCCCAGGTGAAAAATGGACGTTGGTGGACAAGACGAGCTGGCACAAAAGTCTGGAATTGCTTCGAATCAGAAAAGGGGCAGTGTTGTAAGTTGTGGGCCATTTCCCATCCCGTGCCGTAGTTGAAATGCTCGATATCCGAAGTGCTTCCAGACTAATATTTTCCGTATTTCGTTTGGGCGGACATTCTGTGTTCATTGTCGCCATTGATATCCCAACATGCTTTGCGACACCTTTGCTGACTATTGGTGATAAAAATGAAGCGATTTTGAGGGAATGAACTTCGGGATTAATGTTTCTTGAGCGGGAATTAGCGGTACGGGCCCAAACTTGGCCATCTGAAGTAAAAAAAATCAGCATAAAATCGAGAAATTCAGGTAAATTTGGGATTCATTTTCTCGAGCGGAATTCAATGGGAGACAGGGAGTTTAGTTTATTTTTGTTCTTTTGCATACGTTATTTCTCTAAAACAACAGAAAAAACAGCATTTAAAAACTATGAACAATGTTTTGCAGTTAATTTGTAGGTCACATGCCAAAAATGAGCACGAAAAATGAGCGCGAAAAAATAAAAAAAGGCCTCAAATTCGACATAGGTGGTTATGCTCCGAGCCATTCAATTATAGCATGTGATTATTGAAGTACATGTGAGTGTTTTTTTTTTTAACTGATAAAATTGGTAACAAAGGGAATAATCTGTGCATATGCGCCAAATCATGAAACTATCCCTTTAACCTGGCTTCTATAGCATGAAGCAACTAGGATGGAGTATTGCTATCTCCTCCCTGGATGGGATGGAATCTAAAGTCCAATGTGCTACACAATACACCACCATGCCTCTATCTTAATAGGCTGTAATAAAACTATGATGTATTTGTTTTGTTTAGGTAGATGTTCTAGAGGATCCAGTCTTCAAAAATGTAATACTATTACAAACTGTTTTGCAAGAAGTTCAACATCTCAATGCTTCAGTTTACAAAAGAATTAGAGATATAATATCTAGCAAGGAAAGAAAGTTTTTTGTGTTTTCAAATGAACACCACAGGTAAGTCAAACACTTTGTCACTCTTATTAGCACAGAGTATGATCTCACCTCAACTGATGGCCACATCCCTACAATGGCCACATCCCTACAATTGGCCACCTCTATATAACACGCCTCTATTTTTGTCCCCTTTATTGATCATTCTTTTACTCTTAACTGTAATCTCCATATAATGGTCAACTCTCCACAATGTTAATGGCCAGCAATCTATCACTGATTCTTTTATTTTCTGTTATGTCTAAATACTTAATCCTACTTCACAGAGAAACCTACATTGAAAGAAGAAAAGAAGAATCCTCAAATGACAGAAACGATAGAGCCATAAGGACTGCAGCAAGGTGAGTTGTACATGTACCCTGTGAGCAAACGTATGCTTGCAATCAAAGCCTACTATGAGCCAACTTGTGAATTTGAAGCATTCATACCATCCCCTCTCCTAGGCATCTTTGCTCTACCAACCTCCCACCCCTTGCGCCTAACTCTCCACCCTCCTCTCCCGCCAACGCCATACTAATAGGTAAGGCAGCTGACCATTACATAATGCAGGTGCAATGTTAACAGCTGATCCACCAAATGGAAATTTGCATTTTTCCGCCCAATCACTATAACTCATTTAACTTTTTGCAGATTCAAGAGTTAAAAAGGAGGAAAGTAGCAAATGGTTTAGGGTGGGTGGTGCAAGCATTAAGCCAGGAATCCATCTACTAGGGAGTGGGTGTCATGAAATACCCACCAACACAGTCTGCTTGTTGAAACCATTCCCATTTTTAGACCAAATTATGACTGTTTTTTTCCTTACCCACATTCAGACCTAACCTTTTTTAAAGCCAAAATGAAAAAAAAATCCACATCACATTCATCTTTAGACAAGAAGGCAAAACATTCCTACATGTATACTCAGACCAAACTTGCCAAATTCTATACCCATTTTCAGAAACAATCACTTGAAAATGCCATGCTCTTTCAACTAGGAGTATTGCCCCCCCCCCCCCCCCCCCCCCCCCCCCGCCCCAGAATGGGATGTTAGTCCTTGCAGGATTACCCCCAACATTTTGTCATCAGTACCTACATGTACATGTATGTATACACCTTGGTGGATAGAAACAATGGGTAAAGTTTCTTGTCAAAAGAAAAAACAGGATTGCCAAGACCACGCTTGAACCACCAACCTTTGGAACTGAAGTCCAACCCGCTAATCACTACACCAGCAGTTCTCCACCCATTGGTTCAGTAGTTAATCTTAATGCACTGTACTAAGTCTTATGCTGTACACTGTTCCTTCAGCTGGTATGATGAGCATTTGAAGGAATGTGAAGGTGGAAATGACGAGGAACTGAGGATAAGAATTGTTCTTCTCACTGATGACAAAGACAACAGAGAGAAAGCTAAAAAGGAGGGAATCATTTGCTTTACAGGTACATGTACAACATACACAGAACTCATGGGGTTTTTAATTGCCCACATTTCAATGTTACCATGACATAAATTGAATAATGTGTTACAGTACATACAAGTCCAATAAAATGAAAATTTTGTCCCTTGCATCTAAACTTCAATGCGATGATTGTTGCACTGATAGGTACTTTGTATATTAAAATTACTACTGGTTTGTATGATTCATTTGTGGTCTGACCTCTCACAAGAGACCACCTTGGCTTTGTATTTTGGGTGGTAAGTTATGGCAGGTCAATTCTGTTGAATATATTTATTCTGACTAGTACTTTATGGGAAGGGAGTTATTTTCCAGTTTTTATGGTATTTGAAATACTAGTGGGAAAACATGACTGTGAAAGACTTTGTCAAGCTTTTGTCTCAGATTGGCAGTGATGGATCCAAGGGAGCACCCCACCTTATTCACTCCTCTGCCCCCCCCCCCCCCCAATTCACCATGCCCCCCTCCTTATTCACTCTGTCTCCCAACCCCCCCCCCCCCTGTAACATGCATGTATTGCCAACCTGTCTTGCAATGATCTCTACAGCAGTCTGTTATATCAAGTTGCAAGAAAAATGGTATTGCCTTAAGCGCTACAAATGTATGCCATTAGTGCTTAGAGTATGTTCTATATTATTACACTGCACCAGCTCAGGAGTATGTTGAAAGCCTTGAGGGATGTGAAGCATTAGCAGATCGACTAGCCCACCCCTCCCAGACAGGACAAGAAGAGGTATTGCTTGAGTGGAGTGTTGACTGGCATCTTGTGTGTTGCATATTGCATATATTTACTAGCTTCAGTTGTGGGCATAGCCATCTTTTGAGCTTTTGTAGAACACCACATGTTAAAAGTCAATAAATAAACAGTCTTTTTTAGCTCAAAAAGCATTATGTTGCTAACATAATGGCTGGTTAACATTAGCTGAAGTAACAGAGATTCAATTAGACCACAACATCCCACATTCTTTAAAAAGAGTGTTTTGACTGTTGAAGAATCATATAGCTTACTTTGTGGCCAAAACATGTATCTTGTCTTTTTTGTGAAAATATAGAATCTTGTGACCTGTATGGCTCTCTTTTACTCTAACTTTCACAAACCTGTCATAACTGTAACAAGAGAGTGCTTTCTTGGCTAAAAAAAAAAGCAAATTATTTTGAGTGAAATATTTCAAAATTCTACATTAAGGTGGCTGAACACAGTTTCACTATACCTATGCGTCATTCATTGTCATTTTAAAACCACTAACGTCTGGGCGCCCAAAATTGGCAAGGCATACGATTAAGCAACAAACTATATATTTTGATATTTTTGTTGAGCTTTTAGGGTGTTGCCATGGCAACACGGTGGAATGAAAATCAGCCTGCAATATTTGGTTTCTTTTATTTTCAGAAAATCCAGTCATTAGATTTTGTCCATCATTTGTCAACAACACTTTCGCGATCCACGCTGAGCAAAATAAAATGATCGCTGAACAGGCGCCACGTTTGTTTTTCTCAAAACTCTGCGCACGCTGACTCACGTAAGCAGCTGAAATTGAAGAGCGCGCGCAAACTGTGTTCAGCCACCTTAATAACAATTCTAATTATTAATTCTAATGATTGGAATTAATTGTCTGGGGTTTACTGTTATTGCCACAACATGTTTGTTGTAATGTATGTTGTAACTTGCTCCAGCAAGTGGTCAGAGTAAATTTAATCTGGGTTGTAATTGATAATAATTAGTATTATTACTTACAGTTAATCTAGACAACCCAGATTAAATTAACTCTGACCACTTGCTGGAGCAAGTTACAACATACATGTTGTGGCAATAATTTTGTCTTTACATGTATTTATTTTTATTTATTTCTTAAGCTAGTTAATATGACTACATGTAACTGATTTACATTCATGGGCTCAATGATCTTCTTTTGTTAACTTCATTCTTTGTTTACTTAAAGAGCGATGGCAGGAAAACCAGAAAGTTGGTTTACTCTGAGCACCTTCCTCTAACAAAAATACAGGCTGGACTCAAAAGTGGCAAGTACCTACAGGTACATAGAGGCAGTTGTTTTTATTCCTATAACTTCAGGGTCCCAAAGGAATTAAGGGCTCCAGGCATGCATTTCTCAAAACTCCCGAAGACATTTCAGGCCCGAAAGCTATTTTTAAAATGTGGTTTCTAGCGAATGACGTTGAAGTGTTTAGCCTGCAAACCAGCTCAACTTATGTAGTAAATGTAAGAGTTTTGTGCTTAGCTTTCAAAATCAACAAAAAGCAAATCTTTATTGGTAAACATTCTGCGCATAACACAGCTTTTCGGGCCCGAAAGGTTCTTGGGACTTTCGAGAAATGCACGCCAGGATTCCAACCCAAAAAGCGAGATTCCGGGGCTCCAAGGCCAAAAAAGCAGGGATTTTTCAGGGTTCCAGGTTACAGACATTGTCCAGTGGAAAACATTCATGGGGCTTTGAACTCTGAACTTTACATAATCAGTTTGTATAGTAAATTTGTCACGTTTTTGTTATTCTTGTGAAGATCTGTTTGATTAAATCTTAGAGACAGCAGCTGAAGGTCAATTCATGGGTGGAGTCTGGGTGTACCCTCTTGTGACCATTCAGAACCCATTCCAGTAAATGATTTTGTTGTTTTCATCTTTTTTAGTTCTTAGACCAACTACTTTATTCCACTCAAACCATGAGCTTCATAATGTGTTTTTAAATCTGTGACCATTCAAGTGAAAGCTCTTCTGCCAAATTTCCATTTGGACCCCTCCTCCCTTTATTTTACTCTTACACATATTAGCATTAGGCTGTTAGTGTAATCAACGTTTAAATATTTTGTGCATGTAACATTTTTGCTCTTTTCATTTAATTTTTTCTTTATTTTCTGTTTTTTTTTTAAAGGGAGCATTTCACAGAAGTAGGTGAGTTGTTAATATATACATTAGTAAGTTAGGCCAAGGAATAGTACTGGACGGTATATTGTGACAGAAAAATCTGAGTTGGTTTGACCAGTACAACCTATCAAATGAAAAAAACCCAGTGTGTACAGAGCAGATTCAAACCCTGCATGGCCATGCCTGAAATAGCTGTGTGTAACCAAGGTACCAGGTTGCACAAGTTAGTTTTGCAGCATGCTAAATTTATGTACATTGCATAAGAGCGTGGACATGGACTCTCCAGGGGAGGGGGGATAGGCATGCTTTAGGACCCTTCAAAGCAATTCACATCCATTGGATATTTAATCATTGTGAGTATGGTACTTCACTTGCACAGACTGCCAGCAGTCCCTGTCTGGATAGTTGAACAGGTAAGTGAGCAGTGGACTGAGGAAGAGGCAGGAAATGGGAGAGGTCCACATTCTCTTCCCACCTCTCCCCAAGTTTCCCTTAGCTTGTTTGCTCACCCCAGTCTCGACGAGCTTGTTTTTGTGATTTGCACTCCCACTCAACTGATTGAAAATGGACAACTAGCAGTCTAACAGGCCTTCAGCCCATGCAGAAGCACTGTTATAAGGCATATTATCTAAAGGTTCTGCTGTGTGGCGACCTAATTGTAAGACTTTTGTTCTAATCTTTAGGGAAAACTACACAGAGGCTTATGTGTTTGTTCATGATGGGGATAAACAGGTATAATTTGTGTAATGGTACTAAATGTCTGTACATGTATACCAGAAAAATCTGAGCAGGTATGGTGCAGTGGTGAGAGCACTCGCCTGCCACTAGTATGGCCCGGGTTTGATTCCCGGAGGCAACGCCATACTCCAGGTACTCTGGTTTTCCTCCCTCCACAAAAACCAACATTTCCAAATTCCAATTTGATCCAGAAACAGTGGGAAGTTGAAGCCACCTTGTAGATTTCACTAAAATTTCTATTTAATAATATTTTTATTTATTTTACCACAATTCATTGTATTATTGGTAGATCAAGTTTTATACTGATAGAGTGTTAAAGAAACAATTTCATGTGCATCAATTTCTTTCACTTTTCCTTCACAGGTTTTTATTCAAGGTCTTGTGAACCTCAACCGTGCAGTCCATGAGGATATAGTTGCTGTGGAGATCTTAGCAAAGAGTCAGTGGACCTGTCCATCATCTGTCATAACTACAGCATCGCCAACTGAAAATGTTGATGATGACGATGATGACAATGACGACAGTAGTTATGGTAATGACCTTAAGGTATGCAATGCTTTTTCTTGCCAGTTTTTTTTCCAAGATGATGCTGAATGTCTGAAAGAAAAAAAAGGATATAATTTTCACATCACCATTAGCTTATTCCAGGCATTCAGATAGTGGGAATGAAGGATAGGCAGTACGCTAAGGAAAAATATAGTGCTTATGAAGGGGGAGAGTCTCCCTCCATTCCCATTCACATAATGGTTTTTTGCTGCTCCCTGGCCCAACAATCTTAATGCCTGGAACAGGCTACATCACTACATGTATACCAGAGAAATGTCTTGAAATGTGATGACATGGCATGGCACCACCAAATAAGAACTGAGATGTGCTTTATATCACTCAATTTTTGTTATCAGCCATTCTTCAGATGACATTTGCAAGGTAATGTAACAGAAATGCAAAGCTTTTTCTGTTTTTAATTCTCAGATTTTTTTGCCATTAAAGAATGTTAATTTTTAAAAACTATTAGGCCCTGCTAAATACAGGTGCTAAATACAGGTGCATATAGCTAAATCCTGTTATTATTGTTTAGAGTGTTGTGCATGTTATTTTCATATCTATTTTGATTTGTTTATGTTGCAATAAGGCTTACTTCAACTTTTCTCCAATCTCTAGTGACAAGTCTCCCCCACCCATCAGCCTCCCCCCTCCCCCAGTAAGCCCCAAGTAAGCCCACAAATGTCTACCCTGCAAAGTAGGCATCAGGGAGGGGGGAACTGGGGAGTGAGGGAAAGGACGCCTACAATAAAGACCACCTTTTGTGTATATCTTTGAACAGTAAAGACCACAAAAATCATATTCGCTAATTTGCTCTGGGCAATAAACACAGTAAATTTTGTATGAAGTTAGCTAGCATAAAAGCAAGAGCCAGTTCTGATTGGTGAACATATTGACAGTTGACATAATTGGATTACCAGGAAATCAGTGGGCGTAATGCGAATAGCCCAGTTCTTATAGCAGGCATTCCTTCCCTTCTCCCCCTCTCCTTTTTCACACCCCCCCCCCTTCCCCATTTACACCTTCCACGCAGGCTAACAAATGTCTTTTGAACAAATGTTAGCCAAGCTGGGCATTACAGTTTGTTAACTTGCTGGATAATACCTATCTTCTGGTTTATTTTCTTTCAGATGGGGAGTTCAAACAAAGTGCTGTCAGGCAAGGTATGTAAAACCTTCTTTTCTTAGCATTCCCACTTCTCCCAGAAAACTCCTGGAAATACATACACTGGATCAAAGATTAGTTTGCACTTGCCCAAACTCAAAGTCCCCCTCATCTCCTACCAAACCATTAATAAGTAAATAAATAAATAAAACCAAAAGCAAAGGGAGCAAAATATGTTTTGTTTTTCCAAAAATGCCACTTATGCCATGAATTCCTTAAATAATGTTTTTCAATGTACAATAATTGTACATTGAAAAACAAAAAATAGTATAATTAATTATCCACTTTATTCTGTTTCTGTGCACAGGTTGTTGGTATCATTAAGAGGAATTGGCGTCCATACTGTGGTGTCCTGTCCAAGTCAGCCAAACCACAGGTAAAAAGATTGACTCAAAAATATTTGTATATTTATCTCTACATCATGTACCTTATCTTAAAGGCTTTAAAAGCTCTTGTAAAATAATTGTTGATTACAAGTTCAAAAGCTGTTTTGCATCCTCAGATCGACATTATCTAGTACATGTATGGATTTTATTCATGTAGAATCTTTTCAATTTTTTTATTAGGTGTTAAACCTTATCAGAGCGAACAACTTTTAATTCACTTGTTCTGTATATTCCTACATTCAAAGTTGATCCATCTCCACCAGTAGTCATTTTTACAACTATCCTCACCTTAGTGGGTAATATAAATTTATTGAGTAATACAATTATATTGTTCTTTGAAAAGTTCAAATTGTCTTTACATCTGAAAGGGAACGAGGCATCTGTTTATAGCAGCAGAAAGGAGGATCCTCAGGATTGTAATTGAAACACGCCAGGCCGCCTCACTGGAAGGGCAAAGAATCATAGTTAGCATTGATTCCTGGCCTCAGCATTCCAAATACCCTGTGGTAAGTACTGGTATTAAGCATTAGACACTTAAACGCCTCACTGGAAGGGCAAAGAATCATGGTTAGCATTGATTCCTGGCCTCAGCATTCCAAATACATGTACCCCGTGGTAAGTACTGGTATTAAGCATCAGGCAATTTGGGTAGTCATTCATATTCAAAGGTCTGTTTGTATTGAACTGAAAATTTTACAACATAAACCTAGGGATTTGTCTGATGGTAATTTCTTCCAATGAAAAGCATTGGATCATTACTTGCACTTTGTGCCCCACCAAGTTTGCGACTGTCTTGATACAAAGTAACCCAGGGTTTCCTGGAAATTTATTCTGGGATTTTCAGGTCATTTTTTAAAGTACGCACATGGGTCGACTAGTTCATTACTTTGTTGGATTATCAGTATTTTGATTTAATCTGGAACTCTGGAAACCATTTGTGAGTGTAAAGAGTATAAACTGTACAACTAAAGGACAGAAATTCTATTCTTGATTTTAAATATAGGGTCATTTTGTTCGAAAGCTGGGTGCTATCGGTGACAAAGAAACAGAAAATGAAGTGCTTCTGCTTGAGAGAGATGTACCACACTTACCATTCTCAGCGGCTGTACAAAAGGACCTTCCCGTCATGCCTTGGGCCATTACAGATGAGGTTTGATAGTTAGCTTTATGAAAAGTTACCTTGGGTACAGAAGGTTCTTTGGCAGCACATTTTCGTAAGAAGTTGTGATCGGCTGTGAGATTTCATGAGATGTCGGGGCCGGCCGGAGGCATTAGAGACACAAGAGGCTTAAGACATAAGACATACGAGGCATGAGAAACATAAGAGGCATGTAATATGAGAGAGATAAGAGCACGAGACAAGCATTTGGCATCCAGGGTATGCTTCAAATTTCTAACCAGTTGGTTTGAGTAAATGGCGAGCAACCCTCACTACTTCTCATGCATTTTTAATTTTACAAAATCGTCAGAGTTCATTTTTGCAATGCAAGTTTGTGGAAATAATGGCACAATCACTTTAGTTGTTTTTTCTACAGAGTGAAAATCGTGGGGAAAAAATCCGTGCATAATAGGCTCCTGGAATGTGTGAAGTATGATCAAAGAATTGACCAGTTTTGATATTACACAAAGCTGTAAAAACGCTGTGACACAAATGTATTACGGTTGTTTGTTACAAGAAAAGTGCTCCGTATTTAAATCACGTTTTTTACTCTCTAGGTCACTTTTTCTCAACCATCCACCGGTATGCAAACAATTCTTTTTTTCGCACTTGCTCATACTCTATGAATGCTTGTTATTTATAGGATGTAGAAAGTCGTTTAGATCTGCGCCATATTGCCGTGTGTAGCATTGATCCTCCTGGCTGTACAGATATCGATGATGCCTTACACTGGAGACAAATGAAGAATGGAAACTACGAGGTATCAACTGATATGATTTAAGGCTCTTATGAGCCAACTCGTGAATACCAAACAACCTTCTGACCCCCCCCCCCTCTCCTACGCGTTTTACTCCACCGACATCCAAACTCCCCCCCCCCCCCCCCACCCGCCCCTTCCTCCAACGCTGTCCCCATAGGGGATAAATAAATAACTTATATTTATTAATTAATTGTTATTCTTTGTATTTTATTTTATCCACTTTGTAACTGAAAAACCCTTTTAGGGAGTTACAATAAATATGTATGTATGTATGTATGTATAGGTAGGGCAGGTGACCATTACCTATTGCATTTGGAACAGGCAAAATATTTGCGCAAGCCTAAGGGAGGGAGGAGTGAAAATTTGCATATTTGTCCCTTTATGCTATAACTCGTTCAACCCTTCACGTATTCACGAGTTAATAAACTGTTATGGGAAGGAAAAGCTGATGAACCTGGATAAAAACGTTGGGGAAAGGACAAGGACCGACAACAAATGTAATACCTATACAGGGTTTTCCGAATGGACCCAGACACCCAAACGTAACGTGAGGTTGTTTTCCGTGAAATATCCGGTACAATGAGTTTGCAAATTTATCAAAATTGGCGCATGCAATTGCATGCTATAAACGTTTTGACTTGAGACTAGGTAGCCTGCAAAAGCAGTCGTTTTACCCGGCTCTTCACTCAATGAGAAAATAATGGAGGAAATCTCAGTGGGTGAACAAGAACCGGAACAAATGTCTGTTCTCTCAGACTTGAGAATAAACGAATAAGGCATCAAAAGTTAATGATTGGATTTAAATTCAATTTAAAACTAGCCTTAATAACTCTTCGGTGATTCTCCGGACTTATGAATCCTGGACCTTGAAGTGGCTTGACATGGAGTAAAATTCGCAAGATCTTTTTAGGGATGCATGTCAACCAAACCCCACCAGAGATTAAGAGATTTGCTGCTAACGGTGCTTGAATCTTGCAAGATGCTGCAAACCAACAATGAGACCCATACTATTCCGGACGACTCTATACTGTGCAAACCATGCAGAAAATCCTAGGCTATATATAACTCTAAGTCCGGAAATCAAACCCCGGGTCACATTAGTGGGAAGCGAGCATCCTTACCATTGCACCATCCCTGCTCCCTCGGAAATCATCCTTGTGATGTGGTCATGATTTCTTCAGTAAATTTAAACGTTTGACTGTTATCATCAAATCGGTTTGCAGCCCACAATTAGATGTAAACAAGATAATCAATAATCAAAGGTAGAGTTATCAACACTGTAGCTCCTTTTACCATTTCTCATTCACAACTCTTAACATTTCCCCTGCTTTTTAACTTCTCATTAGGTTGGTGTGCATATAGCAGATGTGACGCATTTTATCAGACCGGGCACAGCACTAGACGATGAGGCAGCTAATAGAGGAACCACGGTCTATCTTACAGACAAGGTGATTCTGTCTTTCAAATGATACCGTCAAAGTTTGACATTCAGGCCCGAAAAAGGTACTGTTCTTGCCAGACACAGGTATGGTTTGGCATACAGTACTGACAATGACCTATTCTTATGAGACACTGTCTTAACTTTTAACGCACCTTATCCCTATACAGCGCATTGACATGGTACCAGGCCTCCTCAGTTCGGACCTCTGTTCCCTGAGATCCAATGTTGACAGGTTTGTCTATATAATTTGCTAATACGAAAATATTAAGTAGCAAAAATAGCACTATAGAGAAAATAAAAATTCATTATTATTGTTCAACTGTGCCTACTATTTTGATGTTGTTCGTGTAAGCAAAAACGGTTTGTCAAATGATTCAAAACACCTGCAGAGCGTTTGCACGTGACGTCACGGCGGCCATATTGGTGTCCCAAAACAATGAAATGGCGGCCATATTGGTGTCCTAAATGAATCCTATGGGACTTAGGCTATATTCTTATTTAAACATTTCCTATTGTTTTAGCGCTCCAATATGGCTGCCGGTCACGTGAGTGAAAACACTCTACAGACTGGACGATTACACGCAAATTGCGCTGAACGAGATTTGACTATTATACATGTACTCATTTACTGCGGATTTTCTGATTTTCAGAAGTCCAGATGGTGTACCTAATTATCTTCAAACGGAACTTGCTACTTGTTAAATATGTTAAGCGATTGACCTGGTCATGTTTTAAAGTAGGTAAAAAAGGTAAAGTGGCGCAGAGCCACAGGTGACCCACTCAGCCGGAGCTAAACCCAGTTTTCGAGCACGAAGCTACTCCCCCTGGATGGGATGCTAGTCCATCGCAAGGTTACCCCCAGCATCATGTCGCCAGTAACCATTTATACACCTGGGTGGAGAGAGACAATGTGAGAAAAGTTTCTTGTCTAAGGAAACAACACGATAGTATAGACCAGGCCTCGAGCTACCGTATTCCAACGCGCTAACCACTACACCACCGCCCCCCCCCCCCCCCCCCCCCAACATGTTTTATAGCAGGCTAAATGCTATGTTGTCCCTTGTTTTAGATTGGCGTTTTCCTGTATATGGGAAATGACACCCCAAGCTGAAATTGTCACAACAAAGTTTACAAAGAGTATCATCTGTTCAAGGGTAGGTCTATCAATGTTAAGCTTTTTATCGCAACATGTGATTAAAAATTGTTTGACCAGTTGTTGTTGTTGTTGTTGTTGTTCCTCATGATACTGGTTGTATATTTTCCTGCACTAGGCACCGGTTGTACGTTTTCGATTGTTTCATTGTAGTGTTCGTGTTTGTTGCGATTAGGCACTGAAATTACGTTGTAATAAAAGCAAGAAGAAAACCCGTTTCTTAAGCAGGACATTCAGTACATTCTCTCAGTGCACAGGTCAACCTGCAGAACAAACGTGGCGCGTCGAGGGAAATAAAGTAACAAAAGCAACTCTCCACTCTGCGGGTGTCTCTTGCTTTTGTCAAAAGTTTCTCAGCATAAGTTATATTTAGCTATTGTATTAGCTATTGCGTTTTCCTGCGGTTTAGTTTATATCAAGTTCATTCCGTTTGGTGATCGATATTGATCTCACTTTTTTAGGTGTCCTTTACGTACGCTGAAGCACAAATGCGTATTGATGACCCAAGTCAAACAGATGAAATAACTCTGAGCCTCAGACACCTCAAAAAACTAGCAAAGATTCTCAAAGCAAAAAGAATTGAGAAGGGGTAAGAAAAGTTGATGTTTAAGAGTATGATCAAATCTGAGTTTCTTTCTTGTGTAACTCGTGATCGGTAACCGACTGCTCACTGGACGAACCTAACTTGATTAGTTTTTTGCTTGTTCACCTTTTTTCCTTTCAATTCACATATTTATGCCTATTCTGATTTCAGAGCTTTAACACTTGCATCGCCAGAAGTTCGTTTTCATATTGACAGCGAGACACATGATCCGGTGGATCTTCAAACAAAGGAACTAAAGTAAGTCTTTTTTAAATCTGTCGGCAGCTTCATAGGCGCTAACTATTATAATAATAATAATAAATAAAAAACTTTATTTCTCTGTCAAGAGAAAATATAGCAGTTACCCACTAAGAAAGGACACCTATCTAAACTATCTAAATAATTATGTAAGCTAAATTACATAAATAAATAATAAATAAGTAGGATTTTGTATAAAACTCTATTACATAAAATCTTATAGAATATTAATCCAAATGTAAAATATGTGTACAAACAAAGAATTACACAGGACATAACTTTTACAGTCATACGTTATAAGATTAATTAGATCTTGTTTTCTGATTAGCTTCTTAAAAGCTTCTAGAGTAAGTAGTTCCCTTGCATTTTTGCATTTGCATCCTTTTTTAGGGTTATTTTAACTCCAAATTTAACATCAAATCCTGGGTAACTCTATTTGTAATTGAGTTAATTTAATTCTGTTGCATAGGATGATAACTCATTTTCGGGTTTAATTTAACTCCACTTGTATTCTGTATTCCCTTAGTTACTCGCATGTCATTCCTGGACCCGGGGTTGTGTTTTGCAGTTTGTTGGTTCGGTTCTCGCCTGCATCATGTAACAGCTCTCAGGTGTCACCTTAGAGGTGTGTCCGTTATAAGAGAGTCGAATGATCTTTCACTAATCATTCAGTCTTTTTTCTTGCTTTCTTTATTTGCAGGGAAACGAATTCTCTCGTAGAGGAGTTCATGTTACTAGCAAACATTTCTGTGGCCAAGAAAATTTTTCAGCATTTTCCAGAGTTTGCTGTTCTAAGGAGACATCCTTCACCTCCTCCAGCAAATTACGACATCTTAGTGAAAGCCGCACGCTCTAAGGTCAGCTCAAAATCCTTTTAGTTTTGTATTCTTGGTTGTCATCAATAGGTCAAAATAAGTTTGCTTCGCATTAACGAAAGATTCATACACAAAAGCATTAAAAAAAGGAAAAAAGATACAATTTTTACGAATCCAGCTCTTTAGTAGTCTTCAGAACAAGGTTATGGAGAAAATAAATTTAATAAAATTACAAGACCTATTTTGTCACGTGACACACGATGATATGGTGTTTTCGCTGGTTCTTTTCAGTGACTGGCAGCCGTGTTTGTTCTCTGGCAATCTCAAACCGTTGTTCAGACGAAACAAAGACATTTCATCGTGTTTTACGCAACAAACTCTAGCAGTTTTGAAGTGTTTTGGCGGTCTTGTTCCGAAGGGTTTCTACACCCGCCCCGTCATTTTGAAACCAGAGAGGAGCTGCTCTACTTTTTGTGAATTTGTCACGCAAAGTCCAATCTAGCGGCATTTTGTTTCAAGTGGCGTATCTATTTTCTAGGTACACTGTACTCACAGAACAAAAATGTATTCTCTTTTTTCTATCAGGGTGTTCATCTTGAAGTGGACAGTGCTAAGTCCCTCGCAGTCTCTTTAGATGCTGCTAATATCCCGGATGAACCTTACTTCAACACGCTGCTTCGTATCATGGCGACGAGATGCATGATGCAAGCGGTGTACTTCTGTTCGGGCATGATTGCTGAAGAGGAGTTTCTGCATTACGGCCTGGCAACTCCAATCTACACGCATTTTACATCACCAATCAGGCGGTTTGTGATACTCAAACGCTCAATTAATGAGTTTCATTTTCAGTTTTCGTATTTTTATTTCTTGGATTTCCTCAAATAACTTCTATTCTAGCACTTAAGGCAGAAATTTTATTCCACATTCTAATAAGCGATTTTATATCGGGACGAATTGTATTTCGGTGATAGAATACTGTAGCTCAGTCTCACATTTTGTTAGCTCACTGATTCCAGAGAGCTAGCAACTTTCTTTTCATGTCATAAGTTGAATTTTGTATCACATAGAAAGTCAAATACATGTAGTTTATTGTCCTCCGCAGATATTCGGACATGATGGTGCACCGGTTGTTAGCTGTGGCAATTGGAGCTTTAAATTCGTATCCAGATCTCCTCAGCAAAGACAAAACACAGGTACGCGTTGCTTATCACAGCTTGTAAAATTCATTAATAATTCATAAGGGTACTAACAAATAGAAATGAGCCATTCCAATCACATGATTACCCTGTATAGGCCGATACAATCTTGACACAACTCACGAGTGGTTGTATCTGATTTGCATTCCAGATACAACTCACGAGTGGTTGTATCTAATTTACATGTGAATGTGAATTTCACAAGTTGTTTACTACATTCGCGTCCGTGTTGTATCGGCACTATACATTCACTCGGCTGCACCTTGTGATTGTATAGGCCGATACAACACTCCCGCTCATGTAGTAAACATTATACAATTTTGAAGGCAAGGACCAACGTAACAAACAGAAGCACCGGATCCAAATTGAGGATCTAATCAGCTATAAATAATAGTAATAAACGAAAAAAAGCAAGGCTGATTCGACAGTAAAGGAATATAAAAATGTAAAAAACATTTACATTTTTATATTCCTTCACTGTCGAATCAGCCTTGCTTTTTTTCGTTTATTAGTAAACATTATGTACATGGTAATAGTAATAATTTATTTAAGGCGATAACGTTGGGAGTGGTCACCCAATCTCCCGAGCCAGAGGCTTAAAAAACGCTCGACAAAAATGCAATTTAAGTTATAAAACAAACAAAAAATAACTTATCTAACTAGTACTTCAATATGCTAAAATACACTCCAAAGCCCAACCTCGTTCCCAGGGTCCTCTCTCTTCAGCTACGTCATCGATTAGCTGAGGAGAAATAACCCTGGAAACGAGGTTATCCCAAGCCACTCCCGAGTGTGCATCTTTCCTTGCAAACGTGTGGCAACTAAGCACTGTTTTTGTGTTGGTTATTAATTTCATCTTTGCTGCTTTGGGAATTCCCTAATGAGAAATTTCTATTCGCACTTCGAAAGTGAGGGTCGGAACTAAAATAAGCTGTAGTATCAGCTTAACCATTTCACTCCCAGAGTCAATAATGGCATCATGAAGTGTAGTTCTAGTTCTGCCAGTCAAGGAAATCCTGTGGTGTGACCATTCAAATTAAAGTGCAACTAACCCCCAATAATGTTTTTCGCCAAACGAAATCTCCTCATTGTTCTGATTACCTGTGCGAAAACATTTTCACCGTAGCATTTTCCCTTGATTTTTTATAGTTTTTTAAAGTTTCAAATTTTGGCGGTTCTTTTGGCCAGTACCGAGCAATGTGAAGAATGGGTCCGAGTTTTGCTTTGACGTCTTGTGACGTCATCGAAGGGGATTGATTTTATGTGAAGAGCAAAGGAACTGTGGGCAAACACAAAAGAGCATGGCATCGGAGTGCACAAAATCCCTTTTTTGGCTTTTGAGTACCATTCGCGTTAAAATGCCTTCTCCTTTGTTGCTTCGCGGTGATATGCTTATGAGAACGCGGCACATGGTCTCCTTCAATGACGTCACAGCAAAGTTCGTACCCAGCTTCCACAAATGCTCGGTAATGAGACAGAAGCACCTAACTTCAAAGAGCTGTAGAAACGCGGGGATTTTATCAATTACGATAATTTTTTCGCACAAGTAATCAGGACAAACAGCGCAGGCAGATCATTCTTATGCTTATGTCAATGTTCGTTTCACTTGACGCAAATTCTTATGTCGGGCCCGTTTTCACTGGACATAAGCTGTGTTATTCTTCTGCTTATGTCCCTAGTGAAAACCAGGCGTAAACAAATGTGCTAGTGAGATTATTTGTGTAAAACAGATTTGATTAAAAAAAATCGCCTCATTTGTATACTGACCTCTTGGGGAAGCAATCTGTAGACCGAAAGGTCGAGTTTGACCTTACATAACTAAGTAAGAAGTAGCCTGTGAACAGGCTTCTTTTTGGGGAAATGGGTTAGGTTAAAATCGGGGAGCGAAGCGAGCTAACCCAATTCCCCAAAAAGAAGCCTGTTCATAGGCTAAGTAAGAAGATACTGCATTTGTCATAGCATCTCGATAACCACACAGAAATGGCAGTACCGAAGGCATACATGTACGAAACGGCCCAGTGCCGCCGCTGAAATAAAAATGGGTCCGCGATGCGAAGATGTGTCTAACACGCTAGTGGCAGTATGTTTTCTGGACATGCAGGTGAAGTCACTGTAATATCGTTATAAGTGTCATAACTAAGTCTCTGTCTATTTTTTTTGTTTATATTCCAGAAACTCTGTAATCATCTGAATTTTCGTCATAAAATGGCTCAGTACGCTGCCCGGGATTCCATTGACTTGCACTGTCAGGTAACACGGTTATTTCACAGTTGCACACTTGTTTAATTCCCCAGTGTATTGATTGTTAAAAGATGATTTCTTTTTATAATTCTCCAGTGTATTACGTCAATCAGTTGTTTCGACAGTCTTGTTTCACACAATGCATATTTATGTCATGCTAAGATGTTTTGGTCGTTTTAAATCTGTTCTTCTCTTCAATTCTTTGACTTTAAACTCAGTATGGAAAATTAAAACCGATCTGTGGACTTAACTTTACATTGTTTCGTATTCACGAGATCTCTCTTAGAGCCCTTTGATTTTAAGTAGGGATGAAAATGTTGGTCGATGATTGGGAAGTCTATGTCGACGTAGTTCCATATTTGTTTTGTTTAGAGGACTGTGCTGTGTTGACTGGGGCATCCCTTACATGTAACATGCGGTAGATCAAAAGAAGCACTTACCCCAAGGATTTCATTCATTAAATTTTAAGAGCCCTTCGATTTTTCTTTTTCCACTTTTCAGGTTTTTCAATGAAGTGCGTCATAACGGTGCAACTCCCTGAAGTTTAAGATCAATGTTGAAAACTTTTTTGCATCCTTCTGTTTAATTTTTAAACTTGTCAGCCAATCGATGTTCCAATAAACGCGCGTGTAATTTGTCAGCAAATGGCAAATTTTTCTTCGATTTTCCGCCTCGCAGACTAACTTGGCTATGATTGATTTATTCTCTTGGCAGCTGTTTTTCCAAAATAAAGCCATAACAGAGGAGGATGCATTTGTATTGTTTGTTCGCAAGAATGCGCTCCAAGTTCTGATTCCAAAGTATGGTCTGGAGGGAACTGTGTTTATGGACAAAGCTGGAACAGGATTTGTTTTCAACGAAGAGGTAACCTCGTTCCCAGGGCCTTCTCCGTTTTCAACATGGCGGGGCGGGTGGAGACACCGCAGGACAAGGCCATATTATGCGATATTCGGCTCTGTCCCTTTGGTGTGCGTTAAGACATTTGATTGTACTAAAATGAGCGTGTATGCATTTGTAGTTTGTATTGTATAAGAAACTGCCGGAAGGGAAGGCTCAAACGAGAACAAAGGTCACTGAATGTTGACGAGATTTCAAGGTCGGTGAAAGCGCAAGGAAAGAGTGCACGAGAGAGTCAGTCGAGCGGGCGAGGTTATCCCGAAAACGATCTCCATTACTTTCGCAGCGAGGGCCGTTCGCCGGCATGATACTCGTCCGCTCGACTATCCAGCGAGTTCTACCGTAGGGTAAACAAGAACGCATAATGACAGAGGGTTTGTTGTCGTTTTATCCTGGTTTTAAAGAGTATAAGGGCGCTTTCCATTTGTCAAAACTGGCCGGCCAGACTGATCAATTCGGAAACAGTATACACCCTTTTGATGGACTGGTAGGAACAAGCCACGCTTCAAGAAACCGTATTCTAGTGACAAACTGATCGGTCCGGCCCGCCAGTTCTGACAAATAGTAAGCGCCCTAAGTTGAGTTTTTTTTTTTTTATTCCGTTTTTAAAGGAGCCATCGCTGAAAATAGGTGACGTCACATATCGACTGTTTGATCGAGTGGTTGTGAAAATCAACGTGAACAAGTCATCAACGGAAAATAAGTTCTTATCCTTCAGTCTCATCTACAAAAAGGTATTAAACAGTAGAACACGAATGCGATTGCTTTTACCGCATGTTATAATATTAGAGCAATAAATTGAAACAAATCACGCACCGCTCGCGAACGACTGTTTGATCGAGTGGTTGTGAAAATCAACGTGAACAAGTCATCAACGGAAAATAAGTTCTTATCCTTCAGTCTCAACTACAAAAAGGTATTAAACAGTAGAACACGAATGCGATTGCTTTTACCGCATGTTATAATATTAGAGCAATAAATTGAAACAAATCACGCACCGCTCGCGAACGGACTTGATTACTTCACTAAATATGCTAGCCTGATTCGCAGACAGCTTAAGGAGTGTGCTGTCTCTCCCTCCTCTCGAGCAAGAAAGACGACCGTCCCTGGATCATTTAAAATCAGTCTATGCATGGGTCTGGGTCATTTGAATGCTTACACTGGGTTTCATCCACAGACTCAAAAATAAGAACCCCCTTGTACAGCATAAAAGGCAGTGCCACAGGAAAGTACTGATCAGTAGCTTTCATTTGAATGGTCACCCTTTAGAATTTCATCCACAGACTCACAAGTAAGAACCACCTTGTACAGCATAATAAACAGTACCACAGGAAAGTACTGCTCAGTAGCTTTTATTTGAATGGTCACCCTTCGGGATTTCATCCACAGACTTAAAAGATAGAACCACCTTGTACAACATAGCAGAGAGTACCACAGGAAGGTACTGCTTAGTGGCTTTCATTTGAATGGTCACACTTTAGGATTTCATCCACAGACTCAAAAGTTAGAACGATCTATTGCAGCATAACAAACAGCACCACAGGAAAGTACTGCTCAGTAGCTTTCATTTGAATGGTCACACTTTAGGATTTCATTCACAGACTCAAAAGTTAGAACGATCTATTGCAGCATAACAAACAGCACCACAGGAAAGTACTGCTCAGTGGCTTTTATTTGAATGGTCACACTGTAGGATTTCATCCACAGACTCATAAGTTAGAACCACCCTGTACAGCATAATAAACAGCACCACAGGAAAGTACTGCTCAGTAGCTTTCATTTGAATGGTCACCCTTTCGGGATTTCATCCACAGACTCAAAAGATAGAACCACCTTGTACAACATAGTAAGACAGTATTACAGGAAAGTACTGCTCGGTAGCTTACATTTGAATGGTCACACTATTAACTTTCCAGTCTGAGGATGAAATCCTAACATTCAAAATGACTCTGAGTTGTATCATATCAATCTGCCCTAATGCTCCCTGCCGATGAGAAAATAAATCGTTGGTTAGATGTACATTAATTTGCACTTATCGGTCATGGCGCACGGACCTCGCTGCGCTCGGTCCGTACGCCATGTCCTCGAGCCAAATATTTTCCCGTCCGGCCCGACCTAACTCAGTCAATAAGTATTTTATAATATGACTAGAAAGTACAAGAATAGTCGTACAGTGCGAGGTCACTTGAACTCGAGCGGGGCCGGACGGCTTTTTCCGGACCGGCTCACGTCAACCCGTCCGGCCCCGCTCACGTCACCTTGCATTCTGTTTTCTGTAGGATTGCGTCAGCGGGGCCGTACGGTCATATTATGAAATGTTTTCTGTATTTTGTGGTTAGGGCAGCAAAGCAAAGGAAAGCAACGAGCCCGTCCCCAAGAAGAGCAAGATTGGTTGACAATATAACACTTGTTTCTCGATACAACCACTGCTACCAACGGAAAAAGGTGCGGGTGACTCGGCGAGCTGATGTGGGCAAGACAAGTGTTTCCCTGCTTGTGAAGCCAGTACCAGGTCGCGTAACGCTTCCTGTGAAATTTATAACAGAATACCCGGCAGCCGGGAAAGCTGGAGGCACTCTACTTTGCGTACAGGTACCAGAGGTTCTCTCGCGGCACGCTTTCGTAAGAAGTTGTGATCGGCCGAAAGCCGACCGACCGAAGGTGTGCAACGAGCAGCGAAAATACAAGAGATGTAAGAGGCGTATAATACGAGAGAGTTGAGAGCGCGAGAAAAGCCTCTGGCACAGGGAATCCAGGGTAGAGGCACATAGATTATGGAACTGATTCGTTTCGTGACAATACAGCTAATGTTGCAGGAATTGACTGCTTCTAACAACTGCTCCTCGGAGTGCGAGACATACTTCAATACCATCTAAATAAAAGTAAATTTTAAACAACAAAGAACTTTTTATTTCATTTTAAAGTATTGTGGATAATCGTCAGCGATCATCATCTGTCTTGTGAGACGTCTATACATATAAAACTAATAAAATGCCTGCAAGTACATGTGTTTTGAATTTCGTTTCTTTTTTCTTTTTTTTTCTTTGTTCTGCATTTTCTTAAGATTGCATACGGTTGAGCTGGGGTTTTTTAATTGTAACTGCAAAGCATGTGCTTTTTTAAACTATCTACATTAATGAAATCGCAAATATATTTATTTAATTCATGATCGTTCTAATATATAGCAACAGTGACTGCGACGAAAACTCCCCCATCGAAGATATGTTCCAGTGTGAAATAATCTTCATTTTCATAACACTGCAATTCGTATACTCAGAACTCAATCGTTTGTGCTACCTCTGCCTAGAGGCGTTATATCATTCTTATAAAGAATTTCTTTTGTTTGCTTAAAGTGCATACAGAACGATTTTTTTTGTTTGCCAAATTACGGATATAAGTTCAATTGAGTCCGAATTTTAAGAACTCTAGATCTGACCTAATAATTTTTTCTTTGTTGAAAAAATATCATTTTGTTTGCACTTTACGTTGTGGCTGATTCTAAAGCAACACCGCGAAGTATTCTTTAAAAGCCTGCTAATTTCAATGCAACTGTATAATTAATATGATGCCAGCTGTGACTTAAATAAAACCAAGACAAAGTATCGTTGCTTAAACGAAAGCATTTTACGAGGGGCAATGGACTTTTTAATCGACGTGTTAAGTATAGTTCACACTAGCGGCATAACGACATAAGAACATAGACATAAAAAAAAAAGAAAAGATCAGTTTTTTCTTGATGTCGTTACGTTTATGTTCTTATGTTTCAATTAATATGTTGTGTTGGTTCACACTGGTGACAAAATATCGATATAAGTTGTGTTTTGCATTTGCATAGATAGATAGATCCGTTGTGTCGTTAGGTCCCTAGTGTGAACCAGGCTTCAGCAGGCATTGATTTTTATTACTGATGTGATTAGCTGATGTAATTATTTTCGATATGGGAAGTACAGCCAAAGCTCTCTGTGCGGACACTCGTAAGCGGACAGCTCTACTTACCGCCGCCCTGACAAAACCCCATTTGAATTCTCCTCCTACGAGAATGGTTCCCGCGTAAGCAGCCAGCTCCAGTTACAGACACGTTTTCTGCTTCCCGAGGGTGTCCGCTTCCCGAGGGTGTCTGCTTCCCGAGGGTGTCTGCTTCCCGAGGGTGTCCGCTTTCGGAAGCTTCAACTGTATTTATTTTAACTAAAATGAAAGCGATTTCTCATAAACTGTTTTAAATACTTGGCACTACCTTTAAATTTGCAACGTGTCCTGGGATTGATTCACCCGTTCAGCTGGCTTCAGTACCGTGTGAATTAGTTCTACTTATTTATTTCTCATCTAAAGCATCGTTCTTCAGAAAATCTGCTAAAATTCGTTACCTTACCCAAGGTAAATTAAATACAACATAATGTTCACTGTATTTACAGCCTTAAACTACCCTTTACAAATAAGGGTTGTCAAAATGTTCTTTACTCGATACACCAAATAGCGAATAAAGCACAGTCCTCGATCTAGGACTGACAGTATTCACCAGACTTTCTGACCAAGTTTTCACCTTCTTGTTAAATGCTCACGAGAATGTCTAATTATTCTCCTCGAAAGATAAAAAAGTGTTTTGCTTTAACTGACACAGGATCCTCGTGAACTGTGAAATTGAAAATTGGGACAGTGTAAGATGATTGAACAGCGATCCTTGTGTAGCTTTCATTTCATCAATAGTTGTTTGTATTCTCCGCTATTTGGCCGTTTTTATAAGGTTTTCCATTGTTCTACTGTCTACATGACCAGTCGGTTGGAGAATACAATGTAAACTTGGTTATATGCACATAAATCCGTTCGGGTGTTGCTGCTTGTCCGGTGGGCACATACATTTGTAGCTTCCTGGTGTGTTCACACAGCGATGTTGGCACAGAAACGAATATCTGGTGCATTCATCGATATCTGGAAAAAACATAGTCTTTAGAAACTCGAAGATTTAAAGTACCTTCCATGACATTGCAGTGATTTGCCACCAGCAGTAAATCAGGCCTACTTCAAATCCCACAGTATCCCGCGAACTAGTTTTAAATCCCATCGTACCCCGCACGCCTGTTTGAAATATTATCATACCCCACGGTGGTTGCAAAACCCATCATATCCCGCACGCCGCATGTTAAAATTCTGTCGCACCTCGGGGAGAACACATCGAAGCCCCGCGTCGAAACCTCGCATCGAGACCCCGGGCACCAACACTTTTCCCTTACCTCAAAATCAAACAAGCACAACTTGGTACAAGTCCGACGACCTGCTCAACCTACTAACTGCTAATAAAACCTCGCTACAACATGCAACAATCATAAGCAAAGAGGAAAGACGGACTGCTCGCAGATGTAACTTTAAAAACGTCAAAGAATCAACCAACAAGAGAAAGTTGATATTTACCTTTGCACGTTTTCCTGTCCCCTTGTAACATGAAGCCGTATTTGCACGAACACCTGAAGCTTCCTGGGTAATTCTCGCACCTTTGACTGCAGCCCCCGTTTGATCTAGAGCATTCATTCTCGTCTAGAAAAGGAAGAAAACACTTGCCGTTAGCACTTTTCTATGGTACTTTTTTTCAATACTTCAAATCATTGCTTGAAAATTGTCGTTGATTTTAAATTCCTTAACACTCTTCTAAGTTGGAGTTCAGGAAAAATCGCCTATTCCTTTGTGTAAAATATTTACTTACCGACACAGATTTTTTGTCTGTCACTAACAAATCCCTTGGGGCAATCACAAGTGTGTCCACCAATCGTGTTACGGCATCTCGAGGGATAAGGACATATCCCAGGGTACAACGCACACTCGTTTAAATCTACAGCAAACAAGAAAAATTACTGTAATAACGCTGTTTCATAGATTTCATTAGACCGGTTTTTGTGCAGTTCGGGGTGTCGCTTCTTTTGCCAGCACCTTTATTGGAAAAAAATAATTGATCGCGCGCGTTTTCCCGTCTTTACAGAGCTTGCTTGCTTTCCGCGCTTGACCGAGTTTGCATGTTTCCCGCCCTTGAAATAGCTTGCATGTTTCCCGCCCTTGACACAGCTTGCATGTTTCCCGCCCTTGACACAGCTTGCTTGTTTTCCGCGCTTCACACAGCTTGCATGTATTACTGGCGTTTGTAAAAGTTGACAAGTCGTACTTTCTTTAGATGGTTTTAGTTTAACGGCAATCGCCAGGAAAAAACGTATGGTGTTTTCACATACCTACGCAGGTCTTGAGGTCATCACTGAGGCGAAATCCTCGTCTGCATGAACAGAAATAAGAGCCGGGAACATTGCGACAGTTGTGGTGGCATCCATGAATTCCTCGCGAACACTCGTCAATATCTGCATCGATAAAATAAAATAAATCCAAGATAAGATTCGCAATGAAAGAGTTTATGAGCTCAGAATACGTATGAATCGCTGTATTTCTCAGACTGAACATCAGAAAATGACCTCTACACTCTCTTAGAAACAGGTATATATCCTCAATGGACAAGGTATTTTAACGCCAGATTTTGCTCTGTACCAGACAAATGGAGAAATAAAACGCTTAGTAGATCAACAGGACTCGGTGGTTCCACGACTAGTATCTTTCTGTTAAATTTATGTATTTATTCGGCCAACGTCCAATACTAACAAAGTCCATTCATGATACGGCGCATGGACTACAACAATTAGCTCCCCCCCGCCCCCTCCTTTAATAGTAAAATTATCGTCCTACCTGTACACGAAATGCCATTGTCATTCAGCTCGTATCCATGAGAGCATGAACAGCGGTATCCCCTTGGCGTGTTCACACAGTTCTGATGACAAACTCCTTTGAACAAATTGCACTCGTTCACCTCTGAAAGAAAAACGTGCACAACAATTAATTAATTCTTACCATAAAATGATCAATAGATCATAGCCAGGGGCCGTATTCACGAAATCCTACCTAAGATATATCATAAGATATAACTTAAGAGAAAATTTAGGAGCTTCCTAAGATATGTCCTAAGTGCTATTCACGAACGATATCTTATGACCATCCTAAGGTTAGCGTAACTTAGCAGTCTCCTAAGTTTAATGGTCGCGGGCAGTTATCGATTAGTAAAAGTAAACCTATCATAGACAGTTTATATGGCGCGATCTTATGAATAATAAATAAGTTATGAAAATTACATGAATTAATATTTTGTATTGTGTAAATTGTTGTTGTAATCACAATGACGATACAATGATCTTTATTTCATCTCGAATTTAAGATAGCAAAACCGTGATAATATCTTCGTTCATGGTCAGTAGCGAAAGCAACAAACAAATCCATCATCGTTTTAATAGGGTCTACTTCGATATTTCTTGTACAAGGGCTTATTTTCACGAAAAACGGAAATATAACTCTGCAAAGAGAAAGAAATGTGGAACCCGTTAATGACACGAAGGCCTATATAAAACTAACCGTGTTGTTTGACCTCACTAGAAAATATTTAATTTTTCTTAGCATTATAATGCTTTAAAATGTTTATCTAATCGGTAACTATTGTGATACACAATAATCACGATGAAAATCGACGTAAAACTCGTTAACAATCGAATTTAGCCTCCGTCAAGACATGTTTTAATAAGTTAGGAGGTCAATTTTGACCTCCTAAGTTTAGGAGAAAAATTAAGACATATCTTAAGTTAGGAGGTCTTCGTGAATACCAGTTAAGTCATGTCTTAAAAATTTAGGAGGTCCTAAGTTTAGAAGAAAAAATAAGACATGTCTTAAAATAGGAGGTCTTCGTGAATACCAGTTATCTCCTAAGTTTTATTATTCGACTGTGATTTCATTTTACCTTATAAGGGAAAGAGAACACGCAAAATATCCGAGCGTATTACACAGTAGATTGCCGTATTACACCTTAGCATCCCGGTTTCAAGACACAAGCTATTATAAATAAAATAATTTCAGTCGAATAATAAATCCCTTATTCGATGGTTTAACAGATAATACGTGCAGACATTTTACTCATTGCTCGCCTTTTTTCTCGCCCCTGCGGGGCTCGAAAAAATACTACGCAACTCGTAAAATATCCGCGCGTATTATCTGTTAAACCATCGAATAAGGTGTATATATCTTAGGAGGCTGTTTGGACTTAGGATGCTTTCGGCCGTATTCACGAAATCCTACCTAAGATATATCTTAAGATATAACTTAAGAGAAAATTTAGGAGCTTCCTAAGATATGTCCTAAGTGCTATTCACGAACGATATCTTATGACCATCCTAAGGTAAGCGTAACTTAGCAGTCTCCTAAGTTTAATGGTCGCGGGCAGTTATCGATTAGTAAAAGTAAACCAATCAGAGACAGTTTACATGAATGAATATTTCGTATTGTGTAAATTGTTGTTGTAATCACAATGACGATACAATAATCTTTATTTCATCTCGAATTTAAGATAGCAAAACCGTGATAATATCTTCGTTCATGGTCAGTAGCGAAAGCAACAAACAAATCCATCATCATTTTAATAGGATCTGCTTCGATATTTCTTGTACAAGGGTTTATTTTCACGAAAAACGGGAATATAACTCTGCAAAGAGAAAGAAATGTGGAACCCGTTAAATTACATGACACGAAGGCCTATATAAAACTAACCGTGTTGTTTAACATCACTAGAAAATATTTAATTTTTCTTAGCAATATAATGCTTTACAATGTTTATCTAATCGGTAACTATTGTGATACACAATAATCACGATGAAAATCGACGTAAAACTCGTTAACAATCGAATTTCGCCTCCGTCAAGACATGTTTTAATAAGTTAGGAGGTCAGTTTTGACCTCCTAAGTTTAGGAGAAAAATTAAGACATATCTTAAGTTAGGAGGTCTTCGTGAATACCAGTTAAGACATGTCTTAAAAATTTAGGAGGTCCTAAGTTTAGAAGAAAAAATAAGACATGTCTAAAAATAGGAGGTCTTCGTGAATACCAGTTATCTCCTAAGTTATATCTTAGGAGGCTCTTTGGACTTAGGATGCTTTCGTGAATACGGCCCCAGGTTAATAAATTATAACGTTACCAATTGGGAGGATCAAGAATATAAACGGGCCAAGGGGTGAGTAGTAAAGGAAGGACCTCAGGAATTTATCCAGTTTCTGCATAAAATCAACCCAACGTTTGTTTTTCGACGAGTGAATGGGCACTCAAAAACACATTGCAACTGCATGCTGAGTCGGTGACAAGGCCATCTTTTATTCTTTTGTGTAATATTTAAAACATTAAAGACGGAAACGTTTGTTAAGTGCATCTAGGACACAATGATGACGAGTCCGAAATATTAATCATTGATGCTAAGTGAAAACGGTTGTTGTGTTGATGTGATGAGAGAGTTCAGTTAAGAACTACCCTTTAAAATCGTTTCACTCCCTAAGTCAATTATGGAGACATGAAGTGTAGTTCTAACTTTTGAGTCTGTCAACGAAATCCTATGGTGTGACCATTCAAATGAAACCTCTTCAGCAGTATTTTTGCATGGTACCATTTGTTCTAGTTTGAGTCTGTTGATGAAATCCTATGGTGTGACCATTCAAATGAAACCTCTTCTGCAGTATTTTTGCATGGTACCATTTGTTCTAACTTTTGAGTCTGTGGATGAAATCCTATGGTGTGACCATTCAAATGAAACCTCTTCGACAGTATTTTTGCATGGTACCATTTTTTATCAGCATTTTCGACAAAATGAAATTTGGGATTTTTCTTGAATTTTGATTTTTGGCGCTCTTGGGAGTTCACTATTCGGAGCATCCAAGTTCGAAATTAAATACAAAATGTTTTATAGAATGCTGAAAAACAAACAGCACCACAGTACTGTTCAACAGGTTTTATTTAAGCGGTCACGCATTGATATCGCGGCCTAGAGACGCAAAATTAAACCATTTTCTTAAACAGAGATCTGCATTCACAAGTAAAAGGTTGATTAATTGAAACAGCTCACAGCCCATCATAGACATGACTGACTGTCAGGTCTCAGTATCTCGTGTTATGAATGTACTTGTACGTTCTTATCCAGAGTTGAGAAATAATCTGTAAACCACCGATAAGCTTTCGGTCAAATAGCTACATTTGGCTTTCATTTCCTTGTGCCACATGCTAGACGTTAATGCAGACAATTTGATAGAAATGGACTCAGAAAACCCCGCCCTAAAAATTTAGCTGAAGGACATTTGTTAGAGTAATTTTATACAAATATACTAATGGCTCATTGAGAAAAAGAATTAACACGCTAAATGGTCAGTAAACTTGCCGAACGAAATTGCATTATTATTTCAATGCATCAGTCAATTCCAGCAGTGCTTATGTCCCCCCAGGACAATCCTCAGTCATTAACATTTGTCGGTAAAAAAAATTGGCAAATGCCCCATGGCGGGTACAGAAAAGCTGTGCAAATGCCCCGAGATACAGTAAAATAAAGAAGAAAAAAAATTCGAATCTAGACTCATCCAAAAGTTATTTGAAGACAAACTAAGTCAACAGAGAAGTGTTTTCCCTCCGTTTTCTGTCAGAGATGGAGCCAGGATTCGTTGATGACTAAAATACGAGGATGTCAAATGCTCCGGGGTACACTGAGGATAGGCCAAGGCCGGCCCCCAGCATTCAAACATGAGCAAATGCGCCAGCAAATGCCCGACTAATTCCCGGGGGGGGGGGAGGCATGCGCACTGCTGGAATTGACTGATGCATAAGAACAGTGGCCAGGTCAAAACAATTTAATAAGCTTGCCGGAAATACTATTTGACTTTCGTGAAAAGAATTCTGTCAAAAGATCAATTTAAACCCCAGACATAATGGCGTTGGGACCTTGGAGAGGTCAATTATGATCTTTTGAATTTGTTTGTTTAAAAATATCTTTATTTCCCGTTAAATTCCGCTTTCTCGAATATCAATTGAGTGATACACAGATGCTAAAGCAGTTACAAGTGTTTTACGGGTTTCTAGTGATTTCCCAGCAATGATATGATTTGCTGCGTTTTGCGTTGGCTGAGCTTTAATTTACGCAATGTGCGCTAACCATTTCGAACAAAGACGTCTTCTCAGTCCATAAGACGCCGGTTACTTGGCTTTTTGCTTCTATAGCTAAGGACAAACCAAGAATCAGTTTTACAGCATGTATATTGAAAACCACTATTATAGTCACTTTAAACTGAGCAAGAAGTAGTGTAAGGCTAAATCTTGTTCATAATTGTGGCTTACACGAGCTGGCAAAGCATTTTGCGCAAAAATCGAAAATAATTCGTATATGAGTAAAACCAAACAATGACATAGCAACCCGTTTTGTGTGCGCTAGTCCTAGACTAGTATTTTAACAACGCATGCGTACACCGACACGGATATACTAAGCGATATAATCACGTTTCCTGAGCCCGCGCACCTGCCTTATAACAAGCAGCCAGGCAATTTCTTCGTTCGACTGACTAAAAAACCATGAGACGAAATGAGGCTTTTCAGCTTTCTCTTTAATGAAGGGCTGACCGTCAACGTCAGGAGATAAACTCTTTCACTCCCAGAGTCAATTATGGAGACTAACGTTTGCCGAAATCCTATGGTGTGAAACCTCTTCGGCAGTATTTTTTCATGGTACCATTTATTTTTTCAATATCTTACAAAATGAAATTTGAAATGCTTCTTGAATTTTGATATTTGGCACTCTTGGGAGTTCAAGGTTTAACCGGAGTGTGCTGGTAAAAGGTGGTAGAAACAAACACTTACCAACACACGCTTCTCCATCTGGAGCCATTACGGTTCCCGGCGGACATGAACAATTTCCAAACTTACATTTCTCAATGCAAGCGATGTCGTTCGGTGAACAATTAGTCTTCTCTTCTGTAGATAAAAATTAAATATACATACAATGATCGCTTGCAATCTCCACGGCTTTTTTTGTTTGAAAGAGATAATAAAAGATATGACACGGCGCTCGCATGAAGCCCTTCACTATGAAGCGAAGCTATATCAAGTTGAGTCCATTCTGTTTCACGTATTTATAAGTCGGTGAAATAACAGTTTTTCTACCCAATCGTTCCTCGAACATACTTGGGGCCAGCGTGATTTAAATAAAGCTTATGCCATACTACAATACTGTGTTTACTTTGCTTTTTAAAACAGCATGCTTCTACAGATCGTTAAAAAGATGTGCCGTAGTTATTTTGGGATGGTTCATTGTGATTTTAAGTTTTGAGTCTGTGGATACAATCCTAAAGTGTGACCATTCAAATAAAAGCTATTGAGCAGTACTTTCCTGTGGTACTGTTTATTATGCTGTACAAGGTGGTTCTAACTTTTGAGTCCATGGATGAAATCCTGAAGTGTGACCATTCAAATGAAAGCTACTGAGCAGTACTTTCTTGTAGTGCTGTTTATTATGCTATTCAAGGTGGTTCTAACTTTTGAGTTTGCGGATGAAATCCTACAGTGTGACCATTCAAATGAAAGCTTTTGAGTAGTAATTTACTGTGGTACTGTTCTACGTTTTGAGACGTCTGTGGATGAAATCCTTAAAGGGACACTGTCACCTATTTTTAGCATCACTTTGAAAAGCCAAAAAACATATTTGTTACAATGGAAACCTTAAAATAATGGTCCAGTTTTATTAACAAATACTCTACCAGTGCACAGAAACTAGTATTCGTTATCTTTGGCTGCGGATGGCCAGGATGGAAATGGATTGCAACTTGAAAAAATTGGCCAATTTTTTCAAGTTCCTCCCAAGAGTCGTGGAAAAATCGCAGAAAAACTTATTATCGTTTGTTCTTCCTTGAAGAAATCACTTGATATTATCTTCTTGGTGTTCTAAAAGCAATTTTATGTTTGAGCAAAGGTACTTTGTCATATATTTAGTGTATTTTGACCAAAACACAGCAAAATCTGCGTGACAATGCCCCTTTAAGTGTCACCAATTAAATGAAAGCTATCCAGCAGTACTTTCCTGTGGTTCTGTTACTTTTCAGGGTGATTCTAAGTTTTGAGTCTGTGGAAATTCTTAAGTGGATGAAATTCTTAAGTGTGACCAATCAAATAAAAGCTCTTGAGCAGTAAGGCTCATTTTTTAGTGATTTATAAAATTGAATTTAATTGTTAATTTTGACTTTGGTGGCTGCTTATGGAAGTCCAAGATTAGCTCAGAGGCCTATAGTTTATGAGTACCTTTGCATGTTGTCTTATCCGATTGCAGCTCGAATCCTTGTCTACAGGAACAGGAAAATGAGCCTGCAGAGTTTGTGCACAGCTGTGAGCACGGTGACTGTCGACATTCGTCTATATCTGAAAACAAAAGAATACATGATTGACATGGTGCGATACTCGTATATTGCGGTCTACGACTCAAGGGGCAACTATAAATATCGATAAAGCAAAGATTTGCAGAAAACGAACAAAATTTCTTCAATATCCATTTGCGTTTTTGCAACAGCCATGTGGAAGACCGTTGCGGCTCAACTTTGACTATCACCTCAAAACGTCATCTCATGCTAAACATTTTTTTGAAACATGTACACAGGGCATCGTGCAAGCTTATTCCCAGGGCATCTCTTCTTAGGGGACGGGAAGAAGAGGGACCCTAGGAAAGAGGTTGGGCATCGTGTACTAAAATGTTTCATTTGGTGTTGTTTTGCGCTTGGATCCGGGAGATCGAGACAAAGCAGGAAGAGATATATTTTTTGCGCCCCACTTTAGATTTCCAGTCTCCTCGGGAAGCTCGTTTCTCTCCCAGTGTTGATCCTTTTAAGTTTAGTTAAAGCTGAGTGGAGTGATCACGTGATCCTCTAGCCTGTGTAGCAGTCGTTTCCTTTACGAGAGCGCGGGAGGCGCGTAAAGGCATTATGCATGGCTCCTTATCGTGCCACATACGCGCGCGCCACACGCCTTATCGCGCCTACGCGCTCTCGGAAAGGAAACGACTACCACGCAGGCATGCTCCTTGGTTCAACCTGTTTACTATTTGTGATGTTTGTTCACCGGTGAAGTTGTGTAGCACTCGATCGTACTTACCAACACAACTATAGCCATTCATGTGCAGCTGATAGCCGTCACGGCACATGCACTGAGGCACACCATCATACTCTATACACTTGTGTTCACACTTGAGTCCATTACTACACCCATTCTCAGTTGACTGTTGCATTGGCGCAGGGACCTTGGTACCACTTGGAGATGATCGGGAACCGCCGGCTGAAAGTCAAGATGTCGTTTTTCAGTGAAAATAAAGTCGCGAAAAGACTCGATATGTTGGGATGACTGTCATGCTTATCTCTTATCTTGCTTATCTCGACTTAGGATATTGTCAGGATATTAACATTTTCAATCCCAGAGTCAATTATGGAGACATGTAGTGAAGTTCTAACTTTTCAATCCTATGGTGACGTGTGACCATTCAAATGAAACCTCGTTTGTGGTACTTTCGCATGGTACCATTTGTTTTTCAATAATTTACACAATATAATTTGGGATTTTTTTTTTGAATTTCGATACATGGCACTCTTGGGAGTTTAAGTTAAACGGATTTTGACTGTTGACGTTTTACCTGCACAATGGGCGCCATCACTTTGGAGAATGTAGCCATCTTTGCACCGACATTCAGCTCTGCCGTTATCCGGTTCATGGCAGATATGCTCACATTTTAAAAAGCCACTCTGACAAGAACTTTTTACAACTGCATGTAGGGAAAAGAAAAACAGAATAAAGTAAGAATTCACTGATTATTTTGTGACACTTCAGACTTGCCACAGGGAGGGAGCTCCCTTGAGGGGACATCTGACAATAGCCGGGATCCTCACACAAAGGGCGGGGGGGGGGGGGGGGGAACCCCTATAACTATTGATGGTTTGCACGGCGAAACAAGAGAAACCATTTCCATAAAAATAACGTTTTATTCTCCAATGATTCCAATTTCATGGTTTTGTCAACCAATATCGTCACCGTGCAAACCACCAATACAAGATTTAATCATTGTTGGTAATGGAGGGGTAAAGCTATAAATTAAGTTATCGTTTTAGTTGTTTTCAAACAATAGTTTGTTTTGGCAGTAGATGATATCTTACTGCCATTAATTTCTCGCCGTTTTCTGGAAGAAAGGTTGGATAGCCGATTAAAAGAAACAGGACGCCAAAACGCGCAGTGTTTCTTTTAATATCAAACTGCATGAGCTAACAGATGTATAGTTTAATATGGATCACCTAGGAGAACCAAAGTGCGAGATTTACAAAATTTTACAAATTGAAAACACAAAATTCTTCTCATATCGCCACTTGGAAGGAACTGTTCGATAACTTTCACACTTTCGGGTTTCATCGACAGTTTTAAGAGTTGGCAAACGCAGCTTCACAAACAGCACCACGGGAAACCACAACTGAAAAACGTTCATCTAAATCAGTAGTCACACCAGCATCAGAATTAATTATGGATTATTACTATTTTGTTTTTGCAACGACCTAAGCTACCATGCAAGGATAAAATATTTTAATCTTCTTTTCAAAACAAACAGGATCATTTTTTAAATCCTCTCCATGTTGTTTTCTTACCAGTACTTAGATCTGTAGACCAATGTAAAGCACAAATAAGCAAAGAACTCAACAACCGTATTACAAACGGCTTGAAACACTAGAGGTGTTCAAGCTAATTCGTGTTGACAGACACATCGGAAGACTATGCCGTTAGAGGAACATGTACTAAAATGAACACTTCATCGGCATTGACATATCAATGAAATCGATCACATCCTTCGCCACTCCCAAAAACTGCCAAGTTCAAAATTATAACAAACAATTCCTGTTAAAAAAAATGTTTAACAGCTTTCAAATTATGGAAACACGTGAGGGTTTTGTCCATGCACTGTACTCGGAAGTTAGATAAAACCTTGATAATATATTTGGAGCTAACAAGACATGGTAACCATTCATTTATAGCCAATAATAGGCCACGTTCTTGGTTCGATTGCTAGACTGCTAGCAGTCCCTCTCTCAGTAGTCGAGCGGGTGAGCCGAATCACGCGATCGGCGAGTGACCGGGCGAGCCAATGGGCGGGATGAGAAAGAGGCCTAGTCAGACCACCAACACCTATCGCATGGTAACAACGAAATTGAGACGCATAAATAAACGAATTTTCATGGCTAGTAATATATCGCAATTCTGTCATCAGTCGGTATGTGTTCACGGTCCGGCCTCAAGGAAGGAGGTGATATGCAGGAAAACAACAGCGCAGCAGAGCTTATTTATTGACCGTCCTTAAGTTCCCAAACTTCGGGTTGTTATCTTACAACTGATAAAATAACTGTTTCAAGATTTAAATGTTTGTCGTGATAACCTCGCATGTCTTGCATGGGCAGGACAAATAATACACTGTCAGATCCCGGAAACGTAATAGGAATCTAATTAAGCCAGACATTGCCGACTTTGCATAAATCGCACTTATCATTGTACAAGTATAAATAGAACGTAACCACTTTACAATCTTCGTTATTTCAATATTAGACAACAAATTAGTACCGCAATCGGACTAGGCATGCTCTAATCTAGATGAAGATGAGCGGGTAAGGTACGGGCGTATACGAAAGGGGGGAATATACTATGGGGGGATATGAGTCCAGATCTACTTTACAGATGAGCGGGTAAGGTACGGGCGTATACGAAAGGGGGGAATATACTATGGGGGGATATGAGTCCAGATCTACTTTACAAGAACACTTCTTATTCCTCCCTCCCCCGCACTTTATTCATCATTTGCGGTCCAGCTGATGTTTAGTTAGGAAGAAACCATGCTATAAGTCACGCATAATTCGTTCTTGTAAACATACTAAGAAGATTTATTCCAAGAACTAAACCACAAGTACGATGACGCTTTGTTTTTGTTTTTCTCTGTACTGTTTCCGTTCTGGCTTCGCAATGAATCCAAACATGTATTCGGGTCTATTCAGCGCCGCATAGTTGTTCTTCTTTAACTTTTAAACCACCTTAGCTTCTTGCCATTCAACCTGCAGTACGCCTGGAGTGCTTCTATTGATTTATGTTGTTTCAGTATAGCTAGTGGAGGTAAATGCTACTCTAGCACAAGCTTTTCCTGAGCCGATTATCTGATTTGTCTCCTTAGGAGGTTCACTGAAAGTCGCCCAAGCATGAGGTTATCATACGAATGAATTCCGAAATGCAATGTTATTTTTTTTTATGAATGTTCACTCAAAAATTAGCAAATGAACACACATCACATAACTCGAGATCTGTCTTTGGTGAGTAAATTCGCCTCGAGAGGGGGGGGGGGGGGACCATAAAAAATTGACGGGGTTGACTGTCGAAACTTTTGAAAGGAACGACTACTGAAAAATACCGGCCGAAACCAGAAACCCGTTTTGTGGGTGTGGCTCGCAGTAAGAGGTACAAATTCCTTCTCAAAAGTTGTTCCTGTCAGCATTTTTATCTGGCTTAATACCCTAAAGGGTTACGGAATAATACTAACAGTGGTCGCTTTCGATTCCAATACCTTACCTTAGTGGTAAAAAAAACATGAATTTTAACCCCTTAAAGGTACAACGATCATCCCCGTCACTTTTATATGGGAGTCCCCCCTCCCCCACCCCCACCCCCACCCCCACCCCTCCAAGATGAACACACATACGAAAGGAACGCAATGTCAAAATAGCAATGTCTTAAAGTCCTTAAACGTACTATTTCCATAGATACACTGCATTTCGGCATCCCCTTGTAATCCTATGCTTCAATAGTGGATTACATCCTGCAAGCTACAGCTAATCTGAAAACTACAGAGATATCATTGGCGAAGTTCCCAGGTTTTATTTTGAAGAACGAGCTAAGAAACAGCGAAAAAGCTGTGCACAAACTGCTTTGATTTCCTCTTCTGTGCCGCCGTGGATCATGGATCAAAAAGTGTTTACTAAGCCACATGAAAAGGCAATAAAAGAAGCAACAACTAATCACCCTGTCATATGTTAGCATGACCACGGTGCCAACTTAACAGTTTATGCTTGAAATCCTAGAGTTCCCGTTTGGGATAAAACGGGATTCTACTTGTTAAGGCATCTTACAAAAAAGCTCCAAAACGCGTCCCACAGTCAACTCATCTGATCAATTAATCACGTGTTTAATCGATAAATAACTGTCGTTATGTTCTACTTGGCAACAGATGGGGATTTTGTCTTCATTTTCCTGACCTATATATATTGGGATATTATTTTTATCGCGTGCGTGCGGTCTCTATACGCCAGAAATATTTCATTTTCCTGAAACATTTTAATTCTTCCTGGTCCGTAATGATGTTTACGGTTAAAACTGTGTTTTTAACTTTAATACGTGATAAAACGAAAAGTGTTCAACAACGATCTGAAGACGCAAAAAGTAATTTTGATTCAAAGCGGGTAGGCTTTACGCTTTAATACGTTTTTACGTGCTTTAAACTGCATTAGTTTCGATTTATGTTTCAAAGGTTCAACCGGCAGCATGTTTAGTGTGACACGAGGCAATTTAGAAGAACCGATGTGGCTTTTTTTTCCGTAAGGAAATTTCCAGAAATCGTGATTTTAACCCGGAAAAACAATATTTGCGTTGAAGTTATTTTAAAGTGTCAATTTAGAAACCACAAAAATTTGTTCTGTAAAGGAATTCCTTAAGTTGAGTGCAACCCCTTCAGCGTGAAACAGAAACGAATAAATGAGAAAAATTTCATTTGTGAAATTCGAGTCTGTCGAATCTATTCGTCGTCACAGATGAAGTTTAATTTCCCTGAGGACATGAAAGTCGAGAAGAGAATCATAGTTCAATGAGATTCCATTTGTGAAAATTAAACAACTGTTGAATATGCATCTAATAATCTTAATGCTCTAGTTCTCCGTTCATAAGAAAACGATTCCTAAGTAATAAAATATCACAGAATTAAATAAAAACTGCATCTCAACGCTGACAAAAAGTCATGCTTGAGAGCTAGGGACGTTCTCGCGAAATGCAGCGATAAGGGGCGATGGTATTTGCAGGATCGTTGCTTTTAAAACACATGGTTCTTGTTAGTTAATCAACACAAAACAGTTTGTTTTTACGACCGAACGAATATGACAACCACGATGATAAGAATTGAATTGACAATCAAAAACATTGAATAGAAACTCGCAGAAGAATCTGACACGAACACAAAGCTGTATCCCTGCTACATTTATAAAGTAACTCCGGACAAATCAAACAGTTTTCTGTTTCTGCTGGTGGTTACCACCACCAATATTCAACTGTAAAATACCGTCAGGGATTATAAAAAGTGCCGGAGTAAAACAAGTTCGCATGAGTGGTGTAACCAAATGAAGTTGACAAGCGTCGAACAATTGATCCAAAAATAAATCTTCAAAAAACGGCGGTGAATGAAAATTCAATTTAAAAACGACTGCTTTAACTTCTTAACCAGATGATCTTTCCTTCTTTTATCTCAAATTTAACCCTTTCACTTCCAGAGTCAATTATGGAGACATGTAATGTAGTTCTAACTTTTGAGTCTGTGGACGAAATCCTATGTGTGACCATTCAAATCGGAAACCAGTCTTCGGCAGTACTTCTGCTTGATACTTTTTATCAGTTATTTTTGAATATTTGAGAAAATGAAATTTGGGATCTTTCTTGAATTTTGATTTTTGGCACTCTTGGGAGCGTTTTACTGGATAATATTCGAAATATCGTTTTATTCAGGTTAAGATACTGGAGCATAGCCAGATTCATAAACGTCCTGGTCGGACTTCGAGATCAGTTCGGCTCTGCATCTCCACTAGCGGAACACACAGTTTTCTAGGAAAGCGAGGAATGAGAAATTAAATCCAGTGTTATAGAGCAAAGCTGACAAGCGTAAAAACGTGGAAAACAAATTACAATGGGACCACCGTTGTTGTTCCAAGTTAGCTGATTCTGAAAAGTCACGAAAGCTCTCGTGTGGCTTAAATAAAGCGGAAGCCTTTGATTTCTCTTTTGTACTCGACTAAACAAAATTTGTCCCACACTCTCGCGTATACTCGAAAAGTTCAAATTGATTAGTCAAAGTAGTAGTCTAATGGGCAAATTGTTATTTTAAAATTTAGCTACTTTTATCTTATCTGCACTGCTTTGGGTTCATTTATCTAAAATGGCTTCCTTTAGAAATTGGGTGAATTATTTTTGGCAGTCACTTGTTCAACTAATGGTGAACCGCGAAATAACAAAATTTCGCTTGCTTATTTTCATGTTACATTGCCAAATGCCACCAAATATCATCCAGCTTAATTGAATAAGGATAAAAATACTACATACAGCAAAACAGAAGCAGTAGTTTCGAGGTAAAGTGCAGGATTACAAGGATGGAAGTGGAATTTGATTTCGTGGCAGGCGGTCAAGAAATCAAAATTGCCATTCTTGTGGAATTTTGACTTTCTTAGGCATTATTTTCTCTCTTTAGCCGAATAATATTTCTTTGCGTTCATCTCTTTTGGCTATTTTTTCTTCCTATTTCAAGATCATAAATCAAGCTCCTAGGCATAATCATGAAAACACGATATTTCAGCCGGGACAGTGTCACTTTGATCTAGGAGTGGATATGGCTGTCTATCAATATAGACTAATAAACCCTTGAAACTCCGCGCATTGAACCGATAGTGTATCGGGATATAAAGAGCACTTAATTTCGCTGAGAATAGATCAGTCGGAAATGATATATTAATATAGAGAAGTGTTCTATTCGGCTGTTCATTTAAAGCCTTGAAAGATGGAGAGCTTTTGGTTATGATCTAAACTTAACTCGTCATTTTCTTGAAAGAGGAAATAACTATAAGTAAAAATATAACAAAAATTCCCACTTGATTGCATCAGCTTGAGGAAGCAAGGCGATCGAATTAAAGTAGAAACCATTATAGAGAAGAGCGGATGTTTTTACTGAAACCATTCAGCTGAGTTAAAAGAGACGAATAAATCGATGGGGTGGAAAACAGGAAACAGATTCCCCACTTTGCGGTAAACTGTTTTTTTTACAAAGATGTGTTTATGTTAACGAAAAATGTTAAATACGTGTTTATTTTAAAGTCGAATTACATTTAAAACTGTATGAGTCTATTCGTCAAATGTAAGGTACCATGTAATTTGATAGTAATCTGCAATTTCTTCTATTCTGGAAGTATGTCAATACTTCATACCACATTATTATAATATTAATCTGGTATACAATGTGTATTGACACGTCTATACCTCTAAAAAATACAGTTCTTAGTGTAAGCTGCTGGAATATTAATGGTTTTTCGGATCGTTTCATTTTAGGTAACAAATTAGATAATCATGAATTTTTACGTTATTTTGAAAATTGTGAAATTATTATTTTAACTGAATCTTGGATGAAAAATGAAGTAACCCTACCTGGTTTTAAAACGTTCTCAAATTCAGCACAAAAATTTCGAAATAAGAAATCTGGAAGACTTTCAGGAGGAATTGTTCTCGGTTGTAAATATTCTCTTGACTGCGGCATCTCTTTTGTCAAATCAAATACGGATTATATTTGGTGTAAACTTGATAAAGTTTTCTTTAATCTAGAAAAAGATATTTATTTATGTGCAATTTACATACCTCCTCGGGATTCCCCTTATTTTAACCCAGATGTTTTTGTTGACATAGAAACAGACATCGCCGTTTTTACTAGAAATGGTTCTGTAATGTTAGCAGGTGATTTCAATGCCAGAACAAGCAACGTTTCTGATTTTATTGATGTAGACAACTGTAATCATATACCTGGCGATAATATTCCATTACCATACTCTATAAAAAAAAGACAAAATTACGATAACAATATAAATGTTCACGGAAAATCACTGATTGAGCTTTGCAAAACATGTGACCTAAGGATTCTGAATGGGAGAACTAAAGGAGACTCTTTTGGTAAAATAACCTATCATTCTCAAAAAGGAGTAAGTACTGTTGATTACATTATAGTAAGTCATGATATTTTAAATTTAATTGAAAGTTTTATAGTTAAAAAACCAAACATCTTCTCAGACCACTCTCAACTTATTTGTTGGACGAAAATTACCGTATCCAATCTCACTCCATTAGTTAAAGTTCAACAGCATAAAAAAGTTAATCTCCCAAAGCAATATATTTGGGATGAATTCTCTAAAGAAAAGTTCTCTGACACTTTTCAACTAAATGAAATTCAATCACAAATATTACTTTTTGAAAATTCAGTTTTTGAAGAAAATGACAAAGGCATCGATCATGCAACTACACAGTTCACTCAAATTCTAGATGAAGTATCAAAACGTTCTCTTAAACTGTCTTGCCAAAAGAATTCTAAAAACAATCATACATCAAAGAAATGGTTTGATCAAGAATGTAGAACTTTTCGAAAATATCTTAAACAAATCTCAAACAAAAAACACAAACACCCTCATGACACTAATCTAAGAAACGATTATCATCAACAGAATAAGACTTTTAAGAAATTACTTAGAAATAAGAAGCAGAAATTTCTTGACTCTAAAATTGATGAATTGATCAGTAACAAAGATAGTCATAACTTTTGGAACACTTTAAAATCAATGAATCAAAACAAACTTAATCAAAACGAAAACAAAAATGAAGTACCATCGGATATTCTATATGACCACTTCAAAAAATTACATTCTGCGCCTGAAAATACTTCTTTTTCAGCAACACATTTGAACATATTAGAAAACAAACATACATTGGAACAAAACAAACACCTTTATAATAATTTGGACAACCCGATTTCTCTGAATGAAATTGAAATAGCAGTTAAAAATCTTAAAAATAAAAAAGCACCTGGACCAGACAGAATACGAAATGAAATGTTGAAATCTAGTATAAAATTTTTAAATACATCATTATGTCATCTGTTTAATCTTATACTCAAATCTGGTACTTTCCCAACAACTTGGTGCGATGGCATTATAACAGCTATACATAAATCTGGAAAAATCAATGACCCATCAAATTATAGAGGAATTTGTATAAATAGCTGTTTAGGAAAACTATTCTGTTATATACTTAATAACAGATTACATAATTATACAGAAGAACAAAACATTCTACATCCTGCTCAAATTGGCTTCTTACCGAATCATCGCACATCTGATCATATTTTTACTCTTCGGACATTAATCGATAAACATGTAATTCATAAAACCAAAGGTAAACTATATACTTGTTTTGTTGACTTCAAAAAAGCCTTTGATTCCATTTGGCACCAAGGACTTTTGTACAAGCTACTAAAGTATAATATTGGAGGAAAATTTTATGATCTCATTAATAGCATGTATTTAAAATCGAAATGCTGCGTACGATGCGGTTATCAAAGATCAAAATTTTTTGATTATAATAAAGGAGTAAGACAAGGCTGTATACTTTCACCGATGCTCTTTAACCTATACTTAAACGATTTACCTCATGTGCTTAATAATAGTGACACAGATCCCATTTTATTGCCGGATGGCTCTCGCCTTAATTGCTTACTTTATGCTGATGATTTATTATTGATTTCTCATTCAGCTGAAGGTTTACAGAATGCTATTAATAAACTTTCCAAATATTGTCAAGAATGGATTCTTAATATTAATCCAAAGAAAACAAAAATTGTTATCTTTCAAAAGAAAAATAGAAAATCAACAGCTGATAAGCATAGCTTTAATTTTATTGATGAAAACATAGAAATTGTCAACAATTACACATATCTGGGAGTAAATGTTTCTGCAAATGGAAGCTTTAACAATAATAAAGAAACATTAAAAGAAAAAACAAGAAGATCTATTTTTGCAACAAGACGTAATCTTGACTTCTCTAGTTTACCAATTGATATCAATAATAAACTTTTTGACACCTTATTTCTTCCTATCTTATTATATTGTTCTGAAATATGGGGTATCTATGATAATAATGATTATAAATCCTGGGAAAAAGACATAATTGAAAGAACGCACGTGTATTTTTGTAAAATGTACTTGGGTGTAAACAAAATATCCCCAAATGCAGCATCCAGAAACGAACTTGGTAGATTACCTCTAAAATCCCACATCGAACTTAATATTCTTAAATTTTGGATACATCTAGAAAATCAACCAGATGATAGCATCGCAAAACTCTGCTTAAACATCTCTAAAGAAATGGCAGATACTTTACAAACAGGTTTAATAAATAAGGTAAACCATCTTTGTACAAAACACAACATTGATATTTCTTATTTAGACTTTGATAACCCTTCCAATATACTTTCACAAGCAAAACAGAATATTAAGACTAGTCTCATGAATCACCAAATCAACCTATTAAATTCAAATAAAAAACTCAAATTTTATACAATTTTCAAAAATGATACAAAACATTCTGTTTTCCTTAACTATATAAAAAATCAAAAACACAAGAAGGCTGTTACTAAATTTAAGATAGGGAACCACAAATTGAGAATAGAAACTGGAAGATATTCAATACCAAAAACTCCAGAAAATTTAAGGATATGCACTCACTGCAATTCAGATTCTGTTGAAAATGAAATACATTTCCTTTTTCACTGTGACTTATACGCTAATCTCAGAAGTACCTTCTATGATGAAATAGATAAAAGAAATAGACACTTCAAAAACCTAGATAATACATGCAAAAGTATGTTTCTGTTTAACAGTGTTGATCCTTTTATTTGTAGAGCAACGGCTGCTTTTATATTTAATGCAATGAATAAGAGAAATGAAGATATGTTTTAAAACTACACATAAGAAATAATTCCATATTATACACAATACTGTTACTTCCTCTATTTATTTTATTTGTAATTAACCTTGATACAGTAATGTACAATGAACTTCTTTTTGTAATTTTTATTATCTGGTAATACCATGTATAGAAATGGGAATACCTGAATAAATTGTTGTTGTTGTTGTTGTGTTGACGACAAAATGAACATGGACGTGCAAAACCGCCACCAACAATGCAAATCCCTCCTCTTGACGATGTTTACATAAAGGATCTTCATCAAATCCTATTTACTTATCTACATCTAAATGTTTTTAATCTAAGAACGATTCCAATGAGCTTTGACCTGGATGGAACAACATAGTTTCGATAACAGAAACAGAGAGACGGAAGAATGGAAGAGTTTTAAAAACAAACTCACCGGCTGTTCTCAACTGTTTTTTGTTTTTCATCTCTTGGAAATGAAATCTGTCAATTTGCGAACAGGGAACACATGGTATACATGTACGACAGAATAGTTGAAACGATTCCTAGAACAAACTCCTGTTTGGACTGATTAAATGAAAGGTCGGAATGTAAACCTGTTTTTATCATCATCTATGTCAGACCTTTCATTAACAATAGCAAGTCGGTAATGTTATCAGCATAGTATTTTATTTGCATTCAACCTGCCGGAATCGAAGGAACAGACTGGAAGGAATTTTCCTCTGTGAGGCAAACTAAACAGGAGTTGCCAAGATTACAACAATAGCAACAAAAAGAGATTGGAAAATTATCCAAAAACGAATTGAAAAGCCATCTTAGTCTCTGTGATAGGTGAAAAGAGAGAAGGAATAGAGAGAAATTTGCACGAAGCGCGATCGTCCTACTGGTTTATAAATGCCGTATTTTAATGCCTTGCAAGTTCTACGGTCTGTTCTGTGTGGTACTGAAACGGAAAAAGACGGCGTGTGACACAATCGAAAATTACTCTCTTTTCACATCAGTGCCACAAACGACAAATTTACAACAAATCGATTTTATTTCTATTTTTTTATTGCGTCTTTTAATTTTGTCCCTTCCTTTGCCCTCGTCAAGTTCTTCCGCACTTAACTGGTCGTCACTGGTCAAAATAAGACAAAGTCAAACGCTTAAAACGCGGTTGACAGAATGTCGCAAACTTCACAAAACTGAAAAAACTGCCAACGCACTTCTCTTTTGCAGTCTTATCTCGTAATTAAATCAATCCATTTTAATTTAAAATTGCTTCTTGACCTCCAAAAACGTTTCGCGGCCACATTAAATGCGGTTTTTCGGCGAATGAACTGAGCAAACTTCGGTAAAGCTCCTCCAGTGATGATTTCCTTCCTTTGCAAAACAACTGCGCTTGAATCGAATAATTTTAAGGAGCAAAATTAGGAACAGCTTGCTTCAAGATTTATCAGCGGTCACGTTTGTAAGTGATTAGAGGAAACCGCACTTTCGAGCGTTTTCCTTCCAGCGAACTACACCACTCAAAAGATGCGCTTTACCGAGAGAAAAATAGTTTACGTTTACATAAACTTTTATAGTGGTGGAAATAGTGAGATGGTTTGCTTCGAGAAAAAAAGCTTCTTAAATATGCTGTTTTACTTATCAGCTGTAATCAAACTTTTCCCTAATGACGGCATTTTGCCTAAGAAATATGAGAATAATATATATGTACGATTAGCCGCTACTAGTTTGTTTACAGTGCCGAGAGTTCGCGGGAACGGCGCGGCGAAAACGCTCGAATTTACGTTTCGTTGCCTTTTCACCTTTCTCGCTTTTAAAGAAAAGAATAATTTGCGACAAAGCATTTGAATCTTTTATTATAAACACTTGTTATGTTAAAAAATACCATTACTTTTATGGAAACGCAGTGAATAAATTGCTGGTAGTTTAGAGCTGTCCAAATCCGTCAAAACACACGCACGTGAAATGACAGCAAATTACGCGAAAATGATCTTTCCAAAGCTATCGCTAACTTGTTTTGTTGAATAAAAGCTTAAAATGAACGTCAAAGTAAGCTCACATAACCACATCTGACTGACCTGCTAACTTGAGGTAAGAACAAATCTTTCCAGGTCGTTTTTGAGATATCTAAAATCCGACACATACATACGCGAGTGAAATGACAGCAAATTACGCGACAATAAGCCTTTGAAAGATATCACTTTAAACTTGCTTTGTTGAAAAAAAAGCTTAGAATGATTGTCAAAATAGTTCAAATAACCACATCTGATTGACCTTCTACCTGAAGTGGATTTAATGCAAGAAGACGTTAATATCTTTCCAGGTCGTTTGGTATGGAGCTGTCCAAATCCGACACAAACACGCGCGAGAACTGACAGCAAATTACTTAAAAATAAGCCTTTAAAAGCTATCACTAACGTGCTCTGTTTATACTTTCCATGAACGCGTTGCATTTGGATTTCCAATGCGTTGGATTTCAGTGAGTTTCTTGCGAGTGAATAAACCGGAACCTTCAACCGCGTTTCCGGTTTAAAACCCAGAACTTCATTCCACTGCTGGCTGAGACCTTTGTTATTTCTGATAAATATCACACTTACGCAGCATCGTACTCTGTGTTTATCACAATCTATTGTTATAAAAACTGCAGCAAGAATAGCGTGAAATAAAAAAGGTTACCTTTAATGAATTTGCTCTTCATGTCATCCCATAGTGTTGGTTCGCCAGATTTTTCAGCACAAGCATGGTAAGTTTCAAACCACAACTTCGCCTGGTTTCTTAACCCACGGGGAATCGAACGCTCTGTCATCTCCAAAACGATCCTTGCGGCCAGAACCGAATACAGCGGTCTCCTCAAATCGCTATATTTTATCTTGGACCAAGTCACACCAAATGTACGCCGTACCGTTTTATGTAGCATTGCCAGTTGTTTGTTCTCTTTGCGCTTGCTCTGTGTAGCTTTGAAGGCGCAATGATCAACGTTCCAAAGTCCCCCTTCCTTCGATGTCCTGTTCAGTGAGTTTTCAACCATTGCAACTCGTTTGATGAAGTGATTATCGTCCATGAAAATAGGCTTGGAAGCTTTCGTCACCGCCTTCGTCGTCAACTCAGCCGCGTCGTCGATCACGTCCATTCCTTGCGAGTCAACAACAAGCAAGGATTTGGGGATGGTGAGGCGAACTCTTTTAGATTTGGCCTCGCATGGCTTCACAGTGCACATTAATACACCGACTGCACACACTAGCACAGCCACAAACTGCATTCGCTGAACCATCATTCAGTTATAACACTTGAAACGTTTTTTTTAACTCCTTGACGTCTTGATTTAAGATACGTTCCTTCTTGAAATCCTCCAAACTTGTTCAGTTTTAATAGCACAAAGATCAATCCACCTCCAGCTAGATACGCGACTTAACCTGTGTGGAAAAAATGTCAAAGTGAAGCGCAACAAGTTCAGTGATCCGAAAATGCAGGCCCAAAACTGACGCTTCTCGAATTTCTGTGACCTGCTGTGATTCAAATCATCAATTGAGGGCAAACAGAGAAAATTTCTTCCAGATTATCCCCAGAACCTGACAGCGTAAATCAGCTACGACAGTGTAGCTGTAAAGGCTTACCAGAAGATCTAAGCTCAGTGATTGACTGCACAAAAGTGGCTCAGATCAGACTGAAGGTTTATTAAATAGAAATGTGGTGTTCTCACTCACCTGACAGCAAAAGTGACTAGAAAAAGGCTTTTTATAGACAGCGGGTTTACATTACATGTTTACCAAAAGTGCCACTCTTGGTTAGAAAAAACAAAGTCAAAAATCAAAACAACAAGAAGAATGCAAAGCGCACGCGATCCGCTATTGTACCGAGCTGAACAACCCATTTCAAGTGTAATATAATCAAATGCCATGGGGAAATATAAAAATATTTACTATTCGATTAAAGTTTTCCTTTACCTTAAATAGATATCGAGACTTGCCTTGACGAAATAGATGTCTGCAGTCTGTCAGTGGGGAAAGCAATCGAATGGAAATAAAGGTTGATTTGAGAGTGAAGGTTATCTTTGAAATCACACCTCCTATATCTTTGTACGCGCGCGTTTACGTTTAAATCGGACTCGATGTGAAAGGGTGTGATGTGGACACAGCCGGATGGATTCCTTTCGCGCGCGTAGTTCCTCTGACTTCCTAATTTTCTAATATTAAACTGACGTAGCACAAGCGGAAAACTTGCTATTGAGCAATTTAGAGGAAATAGCGTCTGTCATTAGTAAACTATACTTCACAGGAAGTCGGTACACCTTTGATTTTCCCTCACACATCATAAACACGTTCAATAGCAGCCACTGACCCGTGGTAATCAATTACGTTTTTACATGACGGCATTATGGCTAATTATTTTCTTATATCGCACGAAACGCAGTGTTTTTCATTTTTGGCGTCATGGAGACTCGCTGCGAACTGGATTTTAAATGTAGGCTATTGAAAAAGGTCACTGCTTCATAACCTTGATGAAAATAAAGACAAGCTATTCAATCTGCCATTCGCTGCATGAGGCCGACTTGCTGTTCATAGCCATCAACGACCGCGACCCGATATTTCAAGCTGACTGTGACGATTTTAATACCACCCCGATATGCCGCAGTACTGTTGGTTTGATATTCCCCGGCCACAATCTAACATGGTCCAAGAGCCTGTGAAACGCTAAAGTACGCTTAACATTTTTCCCACGCAATGTGAAGAGTTAAGTTACAGTTACAGCTCTTACAGACAAGGAAAACAGTTTCATCCGCAAGAAAAACAAGTTTTAACCTTGGGAATGTTTCTTTAACCGTGAAGGAATGAAACTGTGGTCTAATCAGTAGCTTAGCCGGACTTCATTAACTCTCGAGTAACAGCTAACTCTAACGTAACGTCGGGATATCGTTAAGATCAGAGTCCAACGGTTAACGCAAATTGGGCCGTTTGTTTATGCGGTAAAGCTTAGAAATGACCTTGGCCACAAGGTGTGGTCTTTAATAAAATTTCGAAATCTTTTCTCTGAAAAATAAACAATAAACAAGCCTAAAAAACAAAACTTGAAAATACTTCTAAACGATAGTTACCACGCAGGGCAGATAACACAGTGATAACGAATAATTATTTTTTTTAAACTCTTAGATCAGTTTTTTGACGTGTAGAATCACACGCCAGGAAGGATAAATCAAAATATAAACCGGCACAATTCCGGCCAAAAAACTCCGTTTCAAGTGTTTCGTAAATAGATTGGACTCACACGTACAAAGATGGTCACTTATGAATTGTTCATGTTCTCAAACCGAAGGCTTTGCTCCACCCACAGTTTAATCGTTACTTAGGGACTATTTTCCGTCAAAATTGTGTGGGTTGCGATTAGATTTGTGGGTGGGCAAAGGAGAATCGTGTTTTTAATAGACTGGCAACCACTTTATTAAAGGTGTGTTTCATTTGGTCCTCATGCTGTTTGAGCGATAACCGATGTACTGACAACTTGAAAACAACTTTAAGGGTTTCGTCTTTTTTTTAAATAACAAAAAATTAAAATAAAATAAAAAACAGGACCACGTGAAACTATTGCTTCTAAGCTTTCATTTGAATGGACACGATTTTCACAGGATTCCTTTCACAGGCGTGACCGCATTACACGTGTCTAACGGTTTGACTTGACGTTTATCCAAGAGAAGGATTTCTTGTTTTGTGTCTTTTAATTCTCCGGCCCTTTTCCTCATCGAGAGAGAAGGGCATAAGTCAAGTCTTTTAATTCTCACTAAACCAAAGGGAACTAGAAGCCCAGGACTCTGATTGATGGATAGCCAAGGACTACCGGCCGGTAGACGTTGGTTTGGTAAGTCCAAAGAATGTCTGCGTGGGAGTACTACGAAGGTTTCATGGAGTCTGCGTGGGAGAACTTTTCGAGGATGCACGGAGTTGATTATCTAACAGTTAGGTTGAACGGTACCCCTCCAAAAAGTAAAACAGTCCTCATTTTTGTGACCATGCAGATTGCCATGTGTTCGGTATAGGAATAATGGAGATCAAAAAATAGTTATAAGAGTAACGAAGGTCTGTTGTTTTTCACTTTTAAAACCCTTTCACTCTCAGAGTCAATTATGGAATCATAAAGTGTAGTTCTAACTTTTGAGTCTGTGGACGAAATCATATGGCGTGACCATTCAAATAAAACCTCTTCAGCAGTACTTTTGCATGGTACCATTTGTTTTTAAAGGGTTAAATATATTTTCACTCTTAGAACTGAACTCAACCGAAGCAATAAATTAAATCAGTGCTAGATTTTTAAACTAGGATCTCGCTTTTGTCTGATGACGTATTAATATTAGTTTAAGTCCTCAAGTAATAGTCTCTCAAGAGCCCGGAATCTGTTGTTTTTGTTAAGATCTCTTATTTTAATTCCACTCCAAACGACAAGACAATTTTTGGTATTCAGTCCATTCGATCACCTTTAAAAAGAAAAACAAAATCCCACTGGATTCCTTTCAAAGAAAAATCATAACCCAAGCCAAGCTAAGATCTGACAGGAGAACATATTTGTGTTCTCTTGTTTTTGAGAAACTATTAAATAAAACAGTGGGTCAACCATGATTTCTGCATGACATGCACACGTTATCAGCTGACGACCACTTACAGTTAGACGCAGCAGTCCCAACTGAACGAAAATAGCTTTATACATGAGAGATAAAGAGGAAAATGATCCCTTTCTGCCCTGTCGTTCTTGCTTTAACCCTCTAAGGGCCAAGAGTGACAAAAATCAAAATTCAAGAAAAATTCCAAATGTTATTTTATAAAATATCAAAAAACAAATGGTACCAAGCGAAAGTACTGCCGAAGAGGTTTCATTTGAATGGTCACACCGTGGGATTTCATCAACAGATGCAAAAGTTAAGTTAGAACTATTCTACATTTCTTCTGTACATAAGTAAGTACATGTACCTTGGATCATGGAATTGCTCGCGCGTTCTCTTAGTTAGCGCGCGGGAAAAAACCTTGGTACCCGGGGAATCCTGTGAGGAGAGAAAGGTTTGGTCTGTATTTGCTTTTGTTCCAAGATCGATTTCCCCATACATGTCAAAAAAAATCAGCAAGAAATACTGACTATACATTTGCACGATCTGGTATGTAAAGTATTTCTCGTTATCAGTCATACCTTATATTAGACCAGGCAAGCTGATGGAAGCTTGCATGCAAACTTAAATAATTTTATAACCTAAAAATGACACATACCCAATGGGGCCATTAACATAGAAGCCCCGTTAGGCTTCATTTGTTCTGCATAAACTGCCAGAAACGACACTAAAATCAACGAAATCAGTCGCCATGACACGTCTTTTAGAGGAGTGAACAGCTTAGACAAACCTCCTGCTGCGCGCGACCAACCTAAATCAGGGATTTATCTGGTTTTGTGGTATATTATTTACGTCAGGAGCCCTAAACATTCGCCTTGTGTTCGTTCCTTGCGCAGTATTTTTCACTTTTTTTTGGTTATGCAATCGAAAAGGCTGCGAACAATTTAGAGACATTTCAGCAGTTTATGGTAATCTCTTTAATCTGCCTTTCTGCGGTCTCTTAAGTTTCACACTCTGGATAGTGTAGATTAGTTTTTCAACTAGAGAGTTTTGAGAATTTGGTGGGTAAATCAAGAAAGCATACCAACAACGTTAGATGGTTTTCGTTATTCTCATAACTTATCTTTTTGACCATGTATTGAAATTGTAAAGAGAAATAAGATTTTGGTCAGCTGTCTGACACAGCTGTTGGCGTCATATGGCTTCATTTTAATACTATCAAAATAGAACTCGACTGCTCCAGTTGAAGTTTTGATGGCATATTTGTGGAAATCCTTTTACCCTGTAATCTTAAAAATCCGTTAACATAACAATTTAGAAAAAAGCAGTTTATTTTTTACAAAATTTCTGGGGAGTTATCTCAGCTTATTCAGTTAGTTTATCTTGTTTTAGCCGCAAGGTTGTTCCTTATTTATGTGATAATCTTCGCAAACATATCATGCAATTTACGGGTTTTTGTTAAGTAGTTATTATAATGGCTTTATCTCTTTTCCCCATTTAATTCGACTTATCAAATTTTCACTCGTTTTTTTATACTCCTGATTTGTGGTTAACATCTCTTGTTAACAAACGACTAAAACGATCGGCAATAGGCAATGCAAGCTTTGAACACACTGTGACTTTGTTTCGTATCTGACAGGCAGTGACGTCGAGCATGGCTTATAATCTAAAAAACAACTGACAGTGTTTGACACCAACAAAAGGTTTGTTCAGTCTATCGCGTTCTTACGTGCATCGAATCACTGCGATTTTCACCAATTCCAAATCGGAAATCAATCGAAATAAAAACCAAAATATCAACTCTTATTAAACACAAGTTGAATGGTGTGTTTGTTATTTTATCAAATTGTTTGTTGCAAGCATTTTACTATTTACAATTTGAAGAATTCTCTCACCTTTGTTTCATACGTTTCCCTTCTTTGTTTGTTTCTTCTGTTTTGTTGCAAAAGAATCAGTAAAAACTGAAACAAGGTTCTTCTCCACACTCGGTTATATATGTCTTGATTACTCAGTGACATGCGCATTAGACATGACAAATCTAGTTCGGGATCAAGGTGATGCATCATAGCCAATCAACGCCAGTCTAGTACCCAGGACTCTCGGTCACCGATCGGTCGTCCATGAATGAACGCATTACCGCTTTTGTAACCGATTCTATAACAAATTGATTCTGAGGCAAATTGTAATCCAATTTCATTTTCATCATTTCTACCCATTGTAACTTTATAATCGGTTCGTGTCATTTATCGAGTGTTGTACTTCAGTATATAAAACAATATGTCAATTATCTTTCGCCTACCAATACTCTGCTGGGGGTCAAAGTCTTTTCGCGCGCTCGTGTTACATGCCTCTTATGTCTCTTATATTTTCGCCTTTATTATTGCTGGGTGTCAAACCAAACTTCTAAAACTAAACTTCTAAAAACGCGCAGATCCTCTTTAGCTGAATCACAGAGAGTCATAAGAGAGTCATAAGAAGACTTCATTCAAATTGAGTCGTGCTTTTTTAAAATTTTCTATTAATCTATTGCTGACATTGCTAATAAAAAGATATAGAAGTTTCATTTACATTGTCACAATGTAGGAGAAAGAGGGAAACGTCAAGAGAAAGAAAAAGACAGCCAGCTTACTAGACTGCTAGCAAAACAGCCAGCTTACTAGACTGCTAGCAAGACAGCCAGCTTACTAGACTGCTAGCCGTCCCTTTACAGTTAGTCGATCGGGCGAGCTAATCACGAAAACAATTTCGCTCGCTAAGTCGATCGCCGATCTCGTATTTGCTCGCCCGGTCGGCTATCCAGAGAGGGACCAGTCTACTGGACCAGCTTGCTAAAGCCAGGATATCACAGCAAGTAAGCGCAAGAGCCATATCATCCAGTTACTGAAAGCTGAAAACGTGGGGTGATTTTTCGTAATGGACCCTCTGCCTTAGTCATTTCACTCCCAAGACGAACCGGGCGGGACCGCGGGAGGCAGTTTAATCTTAGTCTCCGGTCATTTGACTTGAAATTGCTTTTGTTATGATTCACGTTCATACTGTGTTCAATACACCCAGGTATAAAATCGAAGTAAACGGCTTCTTTGGGTTTTTCTTTCAGGATAAACATAGCCACTACCACTCCTCCCCTCCGCTACTTTCCCTCCCCTCCCTCTCCTCCCCTCCCTTCTCTGTCCTCCCTCCCCTCCCACTCCTCCCCTCCGCTACTTTCCCTCCCCTCCCTCCCCTCCCTCCCCTCCCCTCTCCTCCCCTCCCTTCTCTGTCCTCCCTCCCCCTAAGAAAAATCATACGCGGAAGGGGCAGCTGTTCACAGGCTAGACTGGAATTTCTGAACGGTTATTTTGACCTGAGAGTATTGAGTCGTGTCAGCCTGATAGCCTGGTCTGTGTGTGGACTTAAAATGGAGACAGACCCTGCCTTTTCCTCCCTCCCCATGAAGCTACCCATTTGTCTTGGGAACTACAACTGATCCCTAGCCTGCGCGGGCTAACTAGTCACCGGTCTGTGTAGCATGCTTACTTTTGGGGGAGGGGGCGACTGCGCTAGCGAGAGCCGAGTTTACGTGCAATCTTGCATTCGGAAAACACAGGAAGCTAGGAAGCTTGAAGTACTACAAGTAACGATTACACGAAATGAGACTTTTTCCCTCCGGAAATACCGATTTTAATCTTGGTTAGTTTAAAGTTATGTACTTACGTATTTCCCTGCCCGCGTTCCTTCTGGTTTTCGTGCTTTTTTAATGCAAGATGCCAAGATTTGTATTTGTCTGTTTTCACTGGCTGTAAGTGACATGCAGAACTTTGCGTGTTGCTCCACCTCAAGTTTAGAACCTTGTACAGGATAATTTGTCAGTTTAAAGACTCTTAAGATGCCAAGATAACACTCCGATACGGTGTCACGTATGCCGATAAATTATACACCTATCCCTGAAAATTTGTGGTGTAATCTGTGGTATTATGGTATTACAGACCGAATTATTCTTTGAGCCATTGAAAAATTTTAATTGAGGTGTCTTCAGAAGAATAATTTGTTTATGTAAGGATATTTAATCAGTAAACATGCTTTTATCGTGAAACAAAGGAAATAAAAGCTCAACAACAGAAGTTACCACAAAATGTTATCTTTTCGCGAGATACTTTCAATGATTGTCAAAGTTTATCAACCATTTTCCCAATTTGTGGCGCCAGATTGTAGCTTTGTTTAAATTCACCCTTGACCAATTAACCTTCCACTTACCTGACCATTTACAGTCTTTGGACACAAATAGAAACATGCCTTGGTAAGACGAGGGAAGCTTAAAATAGTGGAATACGGAAAAGTGGTTTAATGAGCTTTTATTTAGAGATCATGCAGCGAATTGTGTTGATAAGGAAAGATATGGCCAATTGCGGTTTCTTTATCAAATTAAATATCAAACAAAGCTTCCTTGACTGTCTCGACACGTTGTTTCACGCGAAAGAATGATCACTCATGTTATAAACAAAATTTTTCGAAATATGAGATGCACTCGACAAAAAGATGTTTTTTCATTGTAGTGCTGTAATGCTTGGAATAATCTAGAATAATGACGTCACTTCGTCCTCTTCTCGCGGCCTTTTTCAAAACAATAAACAAAATGGCTACCGTCGGCGACCAGGACAGTTTCCAAGTTCATTACGTCCGATGACTTGGGATTGTGAAAGTATTTCAGTATGATGGCACGCTTGCAAAACTGCGTATAATTAACAACTATTCACCGAAGTGGAGGTGGCCAGTAGTGAATATGGCCACCGATACCGAGGTGAATAGATGTTTTAGTATATACTAAAACAGTGAGATAATATAGCACGAAAATAATGATTTTTAACTCATTTATTCCTGTCAACAATTACAATTTTCGCGCGCAAATTGCTTAGAGATGAATATCAGAGCACGCCAACAAAGCTATCCACTGTTTTAGTATGTACTAATTTCTGATGTTAACGGTGTGTGCATCCCTGAAAATATCGAGAAACAAATGGTCAAAAATGGGGGTCAAAAATGGGGGTCAAAAACCTCATGCCACCGTTTCCACCGTGAAGGGTAAATACCAGTTACCATTACCGAATTATCATGCTCATACAAAATATTTTCCTCGATTCAGCGGAATATCTGAGTATCCCTATTTTAAATTAAACGGAAGAAAAATGTCGGTTAAACCTGATCGGATAAATCCATTACGAAAACAAGACTGAGAAGCTAAAGCTGCGACATTTATGATGTCTCGCTGCCATCCGTAGCCGGGGAGAGAAAAAGAAAGGATTGTATTAGGGTGCGGAGGCTACCTTTCTGTGGCAAAAAAAAACACGCGTTCAAGGTTTCCGAGGTCCTTTCTCGTGATAAGGAAGCATTTTGTAAGCGGTTGCATGGCTGGTCGCTTTAAATACGCTCATTATTTGCATGTTCACGTTCTTGGACGTTACTCACGTTATTTTGGGTAACCAGCTACTGTATCTATTTTTAATTTATATATTATGTATACACCTTTGTAACTTTACAGTGCGAATAAACATTGTTGTTGTTGTTGTAGTTGTTGTTGTTGGACTGAACCGCGGTCTTTCGATCAAATGAAAGGGTGATTTTCCTCCAGCACCGAACAAAGAGAATTCGAATGTGACTTGCAGACCATTGCTTCTACCACCAGAAGTGGTTCTCTAACACAGTTGTCCATATATATACATGTACTAGTTATGCAAAAGGCTTGTGTGTATACTGAGAAAAATCAACTCACTCGTGTGATATTTAACGGCCGGGTATATCCCTCGAAACCATTGCACAGCTATTTTATCCGAAGACTTCGTCAATTTTCCGAAATATATATATATATATATACGTAGCCGAGTGGTCCGAACTAGAGATGTAAAGGAGCTACTGAATTAAACCATTTTCATATCTTCCGTAATAATATCAGGAGCTTATTATATCTTCCGTAATTTTTTATATTGTTACAATGCTATTTAAAACTTTGCAATCAATTTCTGAATTTTTTCGAAGTTTACCGATAATTTACTGAAGATGTTCCGAAAACTTCCGTTGTCTATTCGAATTTAATTTTCCTAAAATTACTGAATATTGAATATTATCAGAAGCCTATAATAAGCTCCTGATATTATTAGTCTTCCGAAAATTACGGAAGATATGAAGATGGTTTGATTCAGTAGCTCCCTTACATCTCTAGTTCGGACCACTCGGCTACGAATATTCAGTTCAATTTATGACCCCGAGAAACTAGCACTGAGTACAACCCGGCCGTGGCATTCAGCAGAATATGCAACGGCTTTCCAGCCTTCTGTTGGACGGTGCTGTTTGTTACTTTTTGACCAATCACAGGATAGTGCGTTTTCTGGCACACGTACCGCGATTCGCCACTCCAGAGACTGTGGGGAGACTGTGCACCATCTTTTGGCACTGAGATTTCTGGGATCGTTTGGGTAACCAATACGAGCTATGATTGGTTAATGGCTGCCTTTGGAAACCATCAACCTATCGTAACTAACGCTGGTTACCCAAACGATCCCAGAAAGCATAGTGCCTAACGTTCAGTGAGACTTGACAATTGGTCGGTGGTTTTATAAATAAGAAATAACTACGATTTCTGGGTGGAATAATGGCAATTGCGTGATCTAAATTTAAAAAAATTAAATCAATTTATTTAAGTGTCAGAGTTCTACAGGTAATAAGCTCCTGGCGAGTGCTAATTGTGGACACTTTCCAGATCTAATTGGAATTTGGAAATGTCAAATAGCAGGCAAATAGCAGGGTAAGGACTTTTCTAGAATAGTCTTAATTCTTTGGAATAATGTAACAATTATTTTGAGAATGAAATGGTAAATTAAGAGAGCTTACAATCTTTACTTTGAATCAACAGTGATCTGCGGATAACTCCTTTAACTGGGTGACCGTCCTAGGTGGATTTAAGGCTGGGGGGGGGGGGGGGGGAGGGGAGGCGAAGGGGCCGTACCCCCTGTCTGGGATTTCGCCCCGCACGACAAAGGTTGTTGCGGCTATGGGGCATGATCATCCAGTTCTATTCTACGATGGTGCTTTACTATTATGATGTACCAGGTGACCCTTACTTTTGAATTTTGTTGATGAAAAGTATTACAATTGAAATCAAATTGTCAAGTCTCACTTCCTTGTGATTCTGTTTATTATTCTGGATAAATTATTTAAAACGAAAGCTATTAAATATCAGTGAACGGTTGTGTGTTACTTCTTCCTCTTAATGCTAGCTGCTACTAATTGTTGTGCTGCCCAAGATAGCTCTATAGCTTTTGAATCATGAAAAAAAACGGCTCAACTGTTACCATTCCGCAAATGAAAACAATTGATAACTGAAGTAAATTGTATTCAGTTTGTCGTGAGTGCCAGCCCACAAACCCCTGTGTGGGGCCTTTCACACACCGGCTGGATCACTCTTATAATTACCACCAATAAATCATATTATTTCAAATGAAATAAGTGCATATATAATGTTAAATTTCCGTCGTCATAAAGTTTCATTCGAACACGTAATTAAAGGAAGCATTTTTCGTGTTATCAAGTTTGTATTATATTCACCTTTAGAAGTAGACTAGAAACGCTCTGAAGGGCAAGAACATCAACAACTGCGCGGAGATACGACAGGGCTCGCTTGACTTTCCCTGATTCACTATCCCTGAATTCAGAGTGGGAATACTACAACTTAACACTGTTTGCGTGTTTGCGTGTTTGCTCGTATAAACTAATACTCTCTTTGAACTAAAGGTAATTGATTGTCTGCCAAAACTAAGATGACCCTTTGATAAATATGCCATCTAAAATACACTTGGCTATTAACTCTTTGTTCTTTCCAGAGGCAGACATTTAAATGAGTCATATATTCAGCATTCTTCTTCTAAGTTAGTCTGCGGTCAACACGGCGTAGTCCCAAAGAGTGTCGTTCTAATGAAAGCTGCGGCAAGACGAACTTTGTGTCTAGTTTTTTTCTGTTTAAAACTTTACCGCAAAACGTGCCGTTCGACGGAGTATTATAAGGCGGGATTAGTGAATTAGCTTCATGATCTCCCTTGAGTTAATCCATAAAGTCATAAGGAAACAGATTAAACCGCGAAAATAGTTACATGCAAATAGTAGCTTGTATTCTGCTGACAAAAAGACAAGAACATTTCGTGAAAAATCTACTCTTTGCTCGCAGTTTTTGTGCGGGGTTCCTCAAAAGCGTCCCGCGTTTTTTTTGGACCAATGAACTCACACTGGACTTATCAAAGCAATAAATACTTATTATATAAGTATTGCACAATTTTAGTGAGACAACTGAAGCGGCAACTAAACTGAACAACCTCAGGACTGCTTAAAAGCTTTGTGGACGCGCTAAAAAAACGTCAGTAGACGCTGAGTAGTTTTAATTCTGTTGACAAACGTTATTGCTATGAAATAATCTCCCGTATTTAGTTAATTTTGTGAAAAAATAGATAATGTAACCAAAGGATTTGAATGATGTTGAACATATCCTCGACATCCTCAATGTTCAACTCAATATTTCCACGTGTTTATTGACCTCCACTCCTGGCTCTATGACCGTAAATTACCAACGATTTCTTGAGAAAACACCCAACAAATCTGTCTTTTGGAAAGCACTACTCTCGCATGCTTGTGGTCGCGACTGATTTTAAGCCATTGGCCTGTGTACAGCCGCCCCCTACCTATAAGCCGTACAACTTCATTGTGTGGGAGTTTAGAGTGACCAAAGAGAGGGATTGAAACATATCGCGCACGTGTTTTGACAGAAAGCTACATATACTTACTAGCTTTTTCACTTTTTATATTCCATGAAGTTGTTTTACAATATAGTGTTTACCACTCGGTTGGATGACCATGTGGGGATCAGTACTCGTAGGAAATTTTAAAAAGAACCCCTACGATTAAGAGCCTCGTGACAAATTTAAAAATGCAGAGAACGCTACGATAAATTTCGCGGTAACTTTCTTTCAGAATCTCCTCAACCCTTTCACTCCCAGAGTCAATTATGGAGACATGTAGTGTAGTATTAACTTTTGAGTCTGTGGACGAAATCCTATGATGTGACCATTCAAATGAAACCTATTCAGCAGTACTTTTGCATGGTACCATTTGTTCTAACTTTTGAGTTTGTGGGCGAAATCCTATGGTGTGACCATTCAAATGAAACCTTAGCAGTACTTTAGCATGGTATCATTTGTTCTAACTTATTTGAGTCTGTTGACGAAATCCTATGGTGTGACCATTCAAATGAAACCTCTTCAGCAGTACTTTTGCATGGTGCGATCTGTTTTTCAATGTTTTACAAAATGAAATTTGGAATTTTTCTCGAATTTTGATCTTTGGCACCCCTTGGGAGTTAAAGGGTAAGGGATGCTTGAACTAGATCTGTACTGGACGTCACTCACGGTGTAGATCAAGCAATTCACAATTGAATTGATTGAATTGATGTTTGTTCTTAAATTTACAAGCATTTTCATGCGCTGCCTTCTGATATAAACAGATTCTACTTGCACTGAGATGACCGTAGATTTGTTCCTTTTTTATAACGGTCACGACCCTCTTGATGATCCGTTACTGGTACAATGCTCTTTTTAATACCAACTGAGCTGTCTATCTTAGGCCAATTGGAGAGCTGGCCATTTACGATTCCATTGATAATGGATAAGTCCATATGTGAACTGTAGACAAAATAAAAAGTCAGTGATTTTGATACGTTAGGTGTTCAAGAGCATCATCGACTAATACCATCATCATCATCATCATCATCTGCATGCATATTGTAACGCAGGCGAACACGACCTTCCCGGGGGGGAGGGGAGGTCGTGTTCGCCTGCGTTACAATATACATGCAGATGATGCATGCAGATGGAAGTCCCGGAGTGATCCCCGGAAATGTTAAAAGAAACACCTAAAAGGTACCAGAAACCTGTTTTGTGGGTGTGGTTCACATTGATTTCTAACCCTTAGAGATACCAATTCCTTCTGAAACGTTGCTCCTGGCAGCATATTTTTCTGGCATAAGGGACGGACCATTAGAAAAGTGATGGGCGGGGGAGGGGGGGGGGGGGGGGGGGGGGGGTGGGGAAAAAAAAATCGTGCAAGGGAAAATGCCAGAAAAAAAAAATTCGTGCAAAGTTCAAGGCAAAGAAAAAAAATTCATACAGAAGGAGAAGTTTTATTGTGGTTGTTATTTAATATATAAAAGCTGCCAAAGTGCCTTTTGAAAATAGCGCTCTTGGCGTTTCAAAAATTCAAAACATTCTTGGGGCCTTCCTATACTATTATTTATAAATAGTATTATAAAGGTGACAGGACAAACACGACTCCCGCTAGTCGCAAAATGTATAAAGAAGCCTTTAGAAATGCTTTCCCAAGAAGGTCTACGAGATATTTATTCTTTTTAGATCACCAATATAGAATTGTGACTAGTCACTATTATCTCTGTCTCAGTTTTGCATGCTCGATGTGTATTGTATGACTTTTTGATGATCTTTGGGATAAAAATATCTTAAGTGACAGGAGATTTTCATGCTGTGTAGCCATTTATGGAATTATTGTTTCTCTATGCCTTCATTATGCTAGCTCTCTTGGCATACCGTATTTTCTTAATTAAACGCCCCCGGCGTTTATTTCAAACTTGGCCTTGTGGACCCGGCGTTTCTTTGAATCGGCAGTTTTTTCTCGCCCGCCATTTTTTTAAAAAGGGTTATTATTCGTTTTTCTTGGCAGCCGTGTACCTTGCCCTTAAATCTTAAGTTTATTATACCACAAATAAACGTTTGAGGGGCTTACTTACAACTTCCTCTATTATACCCGGCGTTTATTCGGGGCCCGGCGTTTAATCGAGAAAATACGGTATGTTAGGGCTTCTTTGGCTAACTTTTGTTGCAAGATATGTAGTGATCGGCTGCGGTTTTTGTTATTGTTATGAATATGCTAGGATCAGTCAATCTCTCAGCCCGTGCAGGGGCGTAGCTACCTGTACGCACGTACGCACCTGAAAAAGTCGGGAAAAAAGAAAGATTTGGGACTTGAGGGTGGGGGAGGAGGTAGGGGGAGTGTTTGGAAATTGATTGTGCGTACCTCTGAAAAATTCCTGGCTACGCCCCTGCCGTGATTTAGTGTTAAAGTCTGTGGTGTGCAAGACTTGTGAGAAAGTGGATCTTTATCACGGATGTAGGCGTCTAAGATCAAAGTCTGAAGCTGCCGTGTCTCTATTGGAATCATGACTTCTTCTTCTTCTTCTTCTTCTTCTTCTTCTTCTTAGGTCCGGACCCCACTTTCAGACCTGTGTCTCCCTTGTGGTTCATAAAAATAATAGAATAAAATTGTTTTATACGTAGTTGTTTCACCTCCACCAATTGACTGATTGTCAATTTTTTGACTTAACAAACGCTTTTCGAGTTTCAGGAGTGCTGGAAATGGCGTTTCAGAGGGTAAAATAGGAAAAATTTCCTGGCAGGCATGAACCCGGACCCCCCTTTCAGAAATCCCTGGATCCGCCTCTGTTTTAGCTCCTTGTTTTATATATAGTTCTGTTTCTGAGAAGTGTTTCTTGGAGCTTGAAGAACCTCCGTTGTTTCATCATGGCGTTATTGCATCCCGACATGGCTTGAACAGATATGGTGATCTGTATTGAAAATCTCACGGACGCTAGTGAATTCTTACGTTTTTCTTAAGCAAGACTCGAGTTTCGGTTCTTAGGTGAACCTCATCAGTTGCTCCCATAAGTAACTGTCTCGCGGAATAATGTGAAATTATTCCGTTGTACATGAAATGTTTGCCGCTTTTGTACTCTTGGGAAGGATCGAATGTTCCGTTTTCTCATTGGCTCGTTTAATTGAACCAATAGCATTGGTGTAGTTTCGATCCGACGTTAAGTTGTGTTTCTTTCTGAGGCTTTATTCTTAATTTCATAGCATGTATGATATTTTCTGACACAAAGAATAACTCTTTTAGTGTTGTAGAGAGGAGGTCTCCGGCGTGTATGTCTCAATGAATTCAAGATACACTGCATATTTTTTCTTCAACAGGCGTGTAATTCTGGTGTCAAGTTGTGTTTGCTTCATGCGTTCCATAATAGGATATAGTCTTGTGCAACGTAGCGGACTATTCCTAATATATATTTTTCAAATATACGTAATGGTCAAAAATGGTTTTTAAGTATTACACCTTTTTTTTAATTAGTAAATGAAAAACAAAGCAATATTTGTCTGAAAAAAAAAATTCGTGGAGAGGGTTTCACCTGCAAAAAAAAATCCTGCACAAGCAATGGGCGAAAAAAAAAATTCGTGCAAGCTGAAAATCCCCCCCCCCCTCCCCCCCCCATCACTTTTCTAATGGTCCGTCCCTAACCCTAAAGGCCCGTTTACACAGGCGATTTTTTTGTGCAATTTTTGTCGCACCTTTCGATGCAATTTCTGTCGCGCGCAAGTTGCATCTTTAAATCGCATGTGTAAACGGGCGGCGATTTCAGTGCGATTTGGGCGCGATTTGTCGCGCGATGTCGCAGAGGTGCAACTGATGCAACTTGATGCAACTTGCAACCTGATGCAACTTGGCGGCGATTTTTGGGAAATTACAGCAAATGCCTGTCGCACCCGAATCGCACAGAAATCGCCGCTAGTTTACACTTGTTTACACTTTCGAGAGCGCGACAAAGATCGCATCAAAAGTCGCATGTGTAAACGGGCCCTAAAAGGTATCAGAATAACTCTGACAGTGGTTATTTTCGATTCAAACTCGCTTCGTGCTACTATCCCACGAACATTAACCCTCTAAAAGATACGATGATCAATCCACCCCCCCTCCCAACCTCCCGCGCACCAAACCCCCTCCCCCGGGAAATCTTCATTTAAATTTGTTCGTCTATTAGTAACAATACAACAATCTGGTTCAGTTTTTACTTTGACGCGGAACTTTTTAAAATGGTGTTCTTCATGTAATTACGCCTAACTATTCGGGTATGAAATTCTTTGTGTGCGTGTTTTTTTTAAAAAGATTTCTCTATCCTCTAAAGTCACCTTCAGTAACATAAATATCAGTTATACAAAAAGCTAATGATAAGCTTCCGCGTTTCCACAGCTAACTATTGAGTGTTCGAATATTATCTCTGTTAATTAAAGATCTTTATCAAGGTTTGGCACAAAAACTGTGTTTGTTTGCTTTATTTTTGTTTTGTTTTTTGTCGTTTTTTGTCGTGGAGATAATAAGTCGATCCTTTGAGTTAATTATACCTGAGAATATAACTGTGAACGTCTTAAAATATAAGAAATAAGACTATGTCTGATAGCTTTGATAGATAAGTATTTAATCCTTGTGGAATTAGTAAAAAAGAATTCAACGAGAACTCAGTATTAACACAGAAAAATCAGGTGTAATAACACATACAGAAAACTATTCTTACAGTCATGGCTCACGTTTATTTGACCTCATTCAGGTTTCATTAAAAAAGTAGCACATAAATTCATCCTTTCCGTTTGACGTTTTCTGTGATATTTTAGTTGGAATGGATTCCGTGTTTTTTGCACTCACATTCAGCTATAAATCTTTATGGCATGCAATTTATATTGGCATTTCAAAGAGTTTTCAGATGACCTGATGCGGGGTCATTAAGGAGAATTATCCGCTTTGATTTAGATTTGGTAATTCGTATATGATTCACGTGACCATAGACTGATAATGTGTATACCTAATTCAATACAGGTTGCTTTGGCAATTGGTCATTGGTAATTGGGTATTTGGGCATACGGAACACAATGCAATGCTTTGCTTGAGTGACCGCCAAACAATAGCTTTGCAATGCGCAATTGCCCAATGCCCGAAGCAACCTTTATTGAATTGGGTATATATATATATATTGATCTCGACCTTCTGCTGAGGGTTTTTTCTTCACTGACGCAGTCCAGATTTCTGGCTCCCTCCACAACAACCAGCCTTTTTTTTTTTCAAATTCCAAATTAGATCCGGAAACATGCAGTAAATCGAAGTAAGAGCTGCTTGATGGATTTAAATGGATAAAAAAACACTTGGAATTTGCAGCACCACTTCGCCTTCCTATGAAAATAATAAACTCGACAGGAAATTGCTGAAGGCATTATGTGAAGCGAATTAAATAACTCGGAATACAATGAATTTTAAAAATGTGTACTATCCCGTTGGCGTGGGTTTGGTGCACGAACGCGCCGTCACGACATAAGATCTGGGGCGAGCAGTGAATGTGGGACTGGACCGGAGAGTTGCGTGTAAATCTGTTACAGTTTAAGTGAAAAAATTAAGAGCTTCACGTGCGGTTGGGACCAGCTGTTTAGTTTATTCCATCAGGACTTCACAACAATTACTTTCGTGCCGTGTCGTCCTACCAGCTACCCTTCTACGCAGCTCTTCTTTTGGCTCGTCACGCACTCCTCTCACGTTCACGCTCGTTGGGAGGACTGCGTGACGATCCAAACGAAAGTCTGGGTTTGAGTCTATCTGCCAGCGGGTTCATTGTAAAGATAAAGAAAAACGGTCCCGCATTATTTCGGTAGTTTCTTGGTGTTGCGGATGGTGTGATCACCAAATGACGTAAACCAAAAAATTCAAAAGACACTGAACAATACCCACACCACAACACAAAAGCTAACCAACAATGGCTTCCGCAACACCAAGAAACACCCATTATTTCTTACGCTGTTTTGTTTTTTGAGATTTCGCTGCTCGCATGAGCGCCTCAGGCATAAACCATGGGACCCCTGTACATGTTTCGCCTGCCCGGATTAAAAACAGTTTAAAAGTAAAATCTGCAAATGACCGCGAACGATGCTGCTGCTAACGGTATACGTACGATCTGCGAGAGACCTAACCAGTCAAAAAATGAATAAACACTGAAAAATACAATGAACTACAGCTGGAGCTTTGAGCCTCATCATCTTTGAACAAAAGCTCCGGCCTCATCCTATAAATCCACAACTTTGATTAACGCAGTTTCCGATCAGATACGAGCCCGAGTATCATTTTGCTTTCCTCCGTTAAAGGGCTCCCTTCGCTCATAACACAAATGAACGTCTTCAGTATTCAGTAATGACTTTATTTTTCTGATTTCATAACAACTTGTTTGGTTATAAACTAAACACAGCACGCAGTATGTGTGTTTTTTCCTTTTTTAACTGTCAAATCGTGCTTATGAGCAATTTTTTGCAATTATTAAACTTGCAATATCAAATTAATACAGAGCGGACAATTATAAATTTACAATGCTCTCTCGTGTAATTTACAACATCTTCCTTGCGCAAACTAACAGCAAGTCCTCTACAAAGTTTGTCATCTTATAAAACCATCTTCCAAGCAACGTAGGAGTCTAATCCGTTCCACCGATTCTAGCCATCTGGCCGATTTCTTCTTTTAAACATCCAAGGAATTCTGTAGTGGAATGTTCACCTCCAATATCGGGTGTTTTCTAAAACAACAAGAAAACTAAGCTTTAGAGGGAAATTTGCCGTGGGAAAACAAAAAATTTGCAATGCTGTTAGGTATTCGGGAACACCCCTTGAATGGTGCCATGCCGGGGCGCTTTTAAGTTGTATCCTAGACTACGAGCAGTCTCTCTTTCCCAGCTTAGTCCGTCGAGCGAGAAACGAAAAAACATTAGCGAACGGATAATGGCCGCACTAATGTTTTTTCGTTTCTCGCTCGACGGACTAAGCTGGGAAAGAGAGACTGCTCGTAGTCTAGTTGTATCCCTCTCCGTTTCTCCTTTTAGTTTCACATATCTCGTACGGAGTAAATGTTAATAAAGATATGGTTCATGCTTAGCGTGCGTCTATCGAGTTACGCTTCCCTCGTGCTCTCCAATTCCCACAAAGTACATCCACAACTATACACAGCTAAAAGCATGAAGCAATTCTTTTATAACATAGCGACTAGAAATTGCAACAAACAAACAAACAAGCTTTAATGATTTAATTTAAAATTCTATTTATAAACAAAACAAAAAATAACATCGGTAGATACTTGGGGCCTCGGCATGCTTACAAACGACATTAGTTTTATTCCAGTTTTTTGGAGTGCGATTGCTTGGGTTTTGCATTGCTACGCTTTGTGGTTGGCTAAAAAAAATTCGCGCCACTTTCTCGACCAATCAGAAGTAAAATCAAAACCAATCATAAGTTGCTCGCACGCGTTTTCCCGCGCTTGGCGCCGGCTCCATGTTTTGCTTTGAATTCTGATTGGTTCAGTGGATTGTGTGCTGTTGTGATTGGCCAGAGTAATTACTTTGGTTTGGGTATTACGGCACTCGATTGAAGACTACCTTCGCTTGGAATAAACTGTACGTGTTTTTGATTCGACAAAAGTCATGTCTTAGTTAAGATTTTCAAACCTGTAAACTAACCATACCCCGCCTTTGATTAAATGTTATGTATTTTGATTTGGTAATAGGCAGTGTGGGTGGACAGGGATGGGGTAGAGAAGTTGTTGTGCTCGTCAGTGTTCCACAAGAGATGAAGAGGACTCTGGAGGGGGGAGCCGGGGGGGGGGGGGGGGGGGGGGGGGGGGTACATGTCCGCTGGGACTCTGAAACCCTTACCCTATACCAGACCATGTTCAGCTGCATTTCGCAAACCTTTTCTACACTAGACACCAAAAAATCCCTACCCTATACCCCAGACTCGCTAGTTTTCAGAAACCCTGTCTTCATACCACTGTTCAGTTTCCTGGAAATGATGCCCTATTCTAGACCAAAACTATCTGATTTCTATACCCTATTCAAGACTAAACTGTTTGAAAACCATACCATTCACAGCGACACATACCCATATAGCTTATATATGAGAGTACCCCCCCCCCCCCCCCCCCCCCCCCCCCCCCTTCCCGCCTGGGAGAGGACTAAGGTAAGGTAAGGATGAGAGACATACCATTCCCTTCTCCACAACTCTTAATATGGCATTGTGAATCAGGTCACCATAAGCATTCCACCTGTGACATCAACAAAAACTACTGTTTTACAAGGACACAACAAACCCAGGTGATGTAGTGGTCTAGTAATAAGCGAGTCAAGGTCAATCATTCAAACGAAACGGCAAACTGATCCTCACGGCAAAAAAAAAAAACAGAAACAAAAGCAAATATAATACAAGTGGAATATAATAGTGCCCAATATTTCGCTTTGCAAATCAAAGCTTCTTCGGAGGCTGTCGCTATAAATGATTACAACTACAACTATAAATGATTACAATGATTAGTTTAAAACTAATGAAATACAAAAACAATGAATATGATTGGGGAAGGGATTGATAGGTGACAAACTAAACTGACTAGTGATGAGAAAGCTTAATGAATTTCTTTGCATCTGGAAGCCCAGATCCGGCCATTCTCAACGGTTTGTTGCAGTGATCGTGCATTCTATGTTCAGTCATTCAAGCCTGGTCTTTGACTGTGTGTTGTTTTCTTAGACAAGAAACATTACTCCACACGGTCTTTCTACACCTGGGGCCCAAGAAATGGACACCAACTAATCCATCCAGGGAAAGTAATGATAATCCAGAAATCTGCAGACTTCTCTCAAAAGGAAGGAATCGTTAATATAAACGTTAAAGATAACAATAAACTATATAGAGGGCAATTATGACTAGAACAGATTAAGACAAAATCACAGTGTAAAATTTTAATTTTTCCATAGTTAAAGCGACATAATGCAGGGGAATAGCCTTGTGATTACTAGTATCCTGTAGGTAAAGGTGATATAATGCAGGGGAATAGCCTTGCGATGACTAGCATCCCATCTAGGGGGAGCGTAGTAATATTCTCAGTCACTTCATGCTACACAAACTGGATTAATCTCCCACAGTTGTGGGCCTCTTGGCTCATTGAAACCTATTGCTTAGTGTTACAGCTGGTCATAATAATTCATGCAACAAGTCTTAACTTTTTCACTCCGAGTCAATTATGAAGACATGTAGTGTAGTTCTAACTTTTGAGTCTGTGGACGATATTCTATGGTGTGACCATTCAAATGAAACCTCTTCAGCAGTACTTTTGCATGGTACCATTTGTTCTAACTTTTGAGTCTGTTGATGAAATCCTATGGTGTGACCATTCAAATGAAACCTCTTCAGCAGTACTTTTGCATGGTACCATTTGTTCTAACTTTTGAGTCTGTGGATGAAATCCTATGGTGTGACCATTCAAATGAAACCTCTTCAGCAGTACTTCTGCATGGTACCATTATTTTGTTCTAACTTTTGAGTCTGTCAACGAAATCCTATGGTGACCTATCGTGTGACCATTCAAATGAAACCTCTTCAGCAGTACTTTTGCATGGTACCATTTGTTCTAACTTTTGAGTCTGTTGATGAAATCCTATGGTGTGACCATTCAAATGAAACCTCTTCAGCAGTACTTTTGCATGGTACCATTTGTTCTAACTTTTGAGTCTGTGGATGAAATCCTATGGTGTGACCATTCAAATGAAACCTCTTCAGCAGTACTTCTGCATGGTACCATTATTTTGTTCTAACTTTTGAGTCTGTCAACGAAATCCTATGGTGACCTATGGTGTGACCATTCAAATGAAACCTCTTCAGCAGTACTTCTGCATGGTACCATTTTTTTTTTTTTCAATATTTTGCAAAATGGTATTTGGGATTTTTCTTGAATTTTTATATTTGGCACTCTTGGGAGTTAAAGGGTTAACCAATTAAAACAATTTTTTTTTTTCTCCTTACCCCAGGTGTTCCAACATTAGTGTGCTTGCAAATAGCAAACTCATAGGATTCGCAGTGTTCTTTCCCCTGATATCTAGAGCTGTATGCCTCGCGCCCTGAGGGAGATAGAATCAAAGACCTTTATACACAATAAAATACTCAACTTAGCATATGAGCTCATAAATTACAATGTACCTACTTGTATGTATGTTAGGCACAGCACTCAACTTTCAAATGAAAAGGTACTTTTAGTTTTATAATTGACAGCTTAAAGCTCTTGGAAAGAAACAGCAAAACATTCTTAAGTTCACTCAGACCGTGAACTTCACACACGGAAAGTATGGTGGAGGATTGACGATAAACCCTCGTTCCAACAGTTTTTCGAATGTTACTGGATGTAATTAATGTTTGATGAAAAACACAGAGAGAAAAGTTCGGCAACATAAAATAGTTTGCCACAGGCTAGCGGAATGTGCTTGCCGTTAGAAAAGTAATTTTGCAATATTCTTAACAGAATGCCATTACCTTCCCAACGTTAGTCAATCTAATAGATGTCAAACTTAGCTAATTTTTTGGTAACAGATGCTACATGTATAAATGTCTCGCTAACAGATGCAATTTTTTTGCAATCCCAATCAATTCATTTATTGTTATTTTATTTTTACTTATCATTATAGTTCTTACCGACTCAAACACAGCGTAGTCTCCTCCAATATTTTCACCAGGCACAATCCCTGGCCCTCCCACAAGAGATGCTCCTATGTTACTAACAATGTTGCCATACAAGTTGGGCATGACCATAACATCAAACTGGTCTGGATTGGATACCAGCTGCATGCAGCAATTGTCAATGATCATGGAATTGTATTCAATGTCAGGGTAGTCTTTGGAAACCTCACCACAGCACCGCAAGAACAAACCATCACCAAGCTTCCTACAGTGTAATATTAACAACATTGGTATTGTCATAACTTTAATGCAAATATTCTATTTTACAAATGACAAGAAAAGTAATTTAGTTAAGTATGATTTCTATGTTATAGCATCAAACAAACAGTGGAGCTAATGAAGATAGCAGTACATGTAGCACTATCCAGCGTAAGGTGTTGAATCTTACATGATATTAGCCTTGTGAACAGCTGTCACTTTCTGTCGTCCATGCTTCACAGCAAAGTCAAATGCATACTTTGCAATCAGGGTACATTTCTCTTCTGTCATTATTTTAAAACTTTCAATAACTCCAGGTACATTCTAAAAGAGAAAATGTATGGATTTGAGTACAAATTAGGACCTTAATTTATTATCATGACAGCCAAAATGCCGAAATGCTATGTTAGAATCTATTTATTGAATTCGGCCACCATATATTGCATCAATTTCGGTAATCCAACATGGTGGAAGCATGCTATGTTCTTTAATTTTTTAAGTGTTGTTTTCCGTCGGCTGAGGTATGAATAATGCCAAAAACGTTTTCCTCACACACAGCTGGGCGTCTGGGTACTAGTGTGTGGGAGGTCTAGCCCTTTGAAGTTTGTTGTAGTTGTTAGTAAACTAAATGCACCAAATTTGCATATGTCAAAGGGGTAATTTAACCTGAATACAGACTTGCGCTAATAATTCTGTTTTCTTTGTAGTTTTTCTCGCCAAATTAAGATTAACCTTTTCCAAACTTTCTGCTTTCATACTTCATACTGTAGTCCTTAAACAGTTGCATTCTTATCACTGTTCCAGAAATTCTTACAGATTTCAACATCTGAAATGTATCACATTCAAATCATTGGAGTGTCACGTCTTACCTATTGTTGTTAGTGAACTTCAAAACAAAGGAAACATCACGGTATTCAAACATGACTGCATCCTATTCTTTACCACAGTTTTTCCAACCGCAAAAAAAAATGAGGTGAAACCGGGTTTTTAGCGAAGTCAGATGAGGTTTTGCTGAGATCAAACTACAGCCCAAAACTGCAGATTGACCTCGGCGAAACCATGGCAAATGTACTAATACTTTCAAGCAGTACTGTAGCGTGGTGTAAAGTTCAGTTTCTTTGTTGCCATCCACCATGCCCGACCTATAAATTAGATATCTTTGTTTGTTTCTTGTTTTTTTTTGTGTGTGTGTGGTTCGGCTTGCCATAGCTCCTAGTTGTATGTGAGAAATATTTTTTCCCATAACTTCGTTATTAATTACAACCTCATACTGTATATCTAGCATTGCCCTTGAAGCCAGAAAAATAAAAATTACTTAAACACAGATGAAAACAATCTATAAAACAAATATTTTCTAAGTACCAAGATGGAATTTCCTGGTTAAAATGAAAGGCAGCTAAAAAAAACCGCAATGTTGAGTGCAGTGTTTTGTGCCTAACATGTGTACATGTACTTTATGTACATATTCATGTTGTGGTTCAAATTTTTCTTTGGTTTAAAAATTTTCAAACTAGTTTGATTTTTATTTTCATTTGTCTCAGAATATGATAATGAATCTGAGACAAATGAAAATAAAAATCAAACTGGTCTGAAAATGTTTAAACCAAAGAAAAATTTGAACCACAACATACACATGTTAGGCACAAAACATTCAACATTCAAATTTACTTGTTTACATAGTGCTTACATGTACATGTTAATAAAAAAACAACGAAGGAATTAACGATTCATACTTCATGTTCAATGTGGCTGTATTCCCCTTCTGTGTTCTCTCTGATAATCACAAGATCAACATCTTTATGTCTAAGAAGAAGAAAAAATAATGATACAAATAAGAACAGATTTTTTTGATTTACTGAAGAGCCCTTCTTATGTGTACATGTTCAGTGATATAAAGCAAGTAACTTGTAATTACAGGTGCCTACCTTACTTCTATCCCTGGAATGGACTTACATCTTACAACATTGGCGTACAGATCCAACTGTCGTCTGAAACACAGCAATAATTAATGCAATTTTATAGACTGATGTGCTAAAGGCATTGTTACAATGTGCAACTTGTCTTGTATCAGCATCAGTTGTGCGACAAGACATGCATAACTGACTTCTTTCTGCAGTCATTGCAGTTACAACAGTATGGTACTTACAATGTATGTCAATGATTCTGGCCATTGCAAGGTACACTGTGCAATTTGCAATGCAGCTTGTTTTGGAATGCATCAAATTATTATCAAAATGTGCAGTTCCAGGGGAAAAAGAACGTTCTGTTGGGAGTGTCATGGATATTTTCTAGAACAACAATATTTGGTTGAACCTTCTGCAAGCATTTGCCCAAAATGCAAAGTCAAAGGTGGTCTCTTACAGCAGGCCAGATCACAATACATTCACTGTAACTCAGAATCATACAAACCTGTAGTGATTTCAATGTACAATGCACCTATCTGTGCAAAATAGTGTGTCATATAGAAGTTTTGATGGAAGGGACACCATTTTTCATTTTATTGGTAGGAGTTGTACTGTAACACATTCAATTTGTGTCTCTACAACATATATTAACTATACCAACCGTAATTCCACATTCAGTGACTTGAATGCCGGTTTATCTAATGGAGTAAAAATGTTTCCTAGAACAAAAAATAAGAATAACATGTTAAGCAGATGGACTGTCACAACCAATACTCCATTTTTACAACTACCAGAATCCTTCAGTTTTTTGTTTTGTAATGTTAATTAGGGATATTGTGATTAAAACTCTACCGGGATTAAAATATCTAAATACAGAAACTAAGGAAAAACAAATTGAATTCTGCTAGTTGATAGTCGTAAAATGAGGCCATCATGAAAATAGCAATTTCCAAACTTTCATGAATGAAATCCTTGGGGTAAGTGCCCCTTTTGATCTACCAAATGGTACATGTAAGGGATGCCCCAGTCAACACAGCACAGTCCTCTAAACAAACAAATACAGAGTCATCGAGTGGACCAACATTTTCATCCCTACTTAAAATCAAAGGGCTCTAAGAACCACCTTGTGAATATGAAACAACGTAAGGTTAAGTCCACAGATCGCTTTTAATATTTTTTTAATGAGTTTGAAGTCAAAGAATTGAAGTGTAAAACAGATTTACAATTGTAAAACAAACAAAACATCTTAGCGTGACATAAATATGCATTGTGTGAAACAAGACTGTCTAGACAACTGGATGATGTAAGTACACTGGGGAATTAAAAAAACTTTACTTTTTCAATTACAGCAATCATCTTTTAACACATGATACACTGGGGAGTTAATAAAGTTTACAGATGATGGAATGAGTGAAAATTTGCATGTCTGTCCCCGTATACTATATCTCGTTCAACGCTTCGCAAATTCAAGATAACCAGGTCATGTGGGATTTTCTCGACACCTGCACAGCAGTGAGTTTGCAAGAAGAATTCTTCTCTCTGCAATGTGTTCGCCTATTAAGGTGAACTTTATATCAGATCTCTATAGGTAACCCTCCCACTGTACCCTGAGAAACCATAAGACCCTCAGCAGTATCACTAGCTTACCATAAAACAAAATCTAAAGGTAACAAGATTCTAAGCTGACAACAAAACACTTCTGATTGGCATGAGGAGAAAAAAAATGGTGCCACAAAAAGACTAACATCAAATAACATGAAATAATGAAAATACAAATAAAAAGCACTCTACCCTTAATTGCTACTCCGTTTCTCCTCACTGACGTCACTACATCATCCAATGTGTCACAAAATGTGTCCTCATCGCTCAGGTTTAGAACACTTTTCAAGGAGAGACAAACAAAACTTTACGCAATGTTCATCTTTTAATAATACATGTATTATTGTCATATTGTTTGTTTTGTGAGCAAGGAAAGTTACACAGCCTCAAACTAAACATTATGGAAGCTTTACGTTTTTTTGTATGTACTACAGTGGACTTGTATAAAGGCGCAGTCGTGTAGTGGTTAGAGTGTTGGACTTTCAACCTGATGGTCGGTAGCTTGAGCCTGGTCTCTGCCGTCGTGTTGTTTCCTTAGATAAGAAACTTTGCTCCACATTGTTTCTCTCCACCCAGGTGTATAAATGGGTACTGGTGACAAAATGCTGGAAGTAACCCTGTGATGGACTAGCATCCCATCCAGGGAGGAGTAGCAATATTCCTAGTTGCTTCATGCTAGAGAAACTGGGTTAAGCTCCAACCGAATGGGTACCCTGTGGCTTGTGTGGGACTTAACCTACCTACATATGGTGTACCTATGGTGTACCTCTGGTGTACGTATGGTGTACTTACGGTATACCTATGGTGTAGCTATGGTGTAGCTATGGTGTACCTATGGTGTACCTATGGTGTACCTATGGTGTACCTATGGTGTACCTATGGTGTACCTATGGTGTACCTATGGTGTACCTGTACAATTTAAAATACATCCAGAAATATATGAACCAGTAATAAACATATCTGTTCCTTGTATCAATAACATAGCAAACTGATGGCTATGTTATTTGATCAACAAAATGTATTTATTTCTTGAATGCTACATGTACATGAAGAAAGTTGATGGTACTATACCTTAAATTCAGCTCTTCAAAATCAACTGGTGCTCCAATATACCTAAAACGTACATGTGAGGCAACAGCATGAACAAAAGCATGTTATCAAACCAAGCAGCCCTCAGTTTACAATATTCATGGTGTAACATACTGCTGGCTGAAGAAGCTTCCTCATCTGTAATGGTAATGGGTAGGGCTACCAATCGACACACCTTGATGATGTGCAAGACTTTCTGCTGACCATCACCATTCACTCCGCAAAAGATAAAAACAAGCTACTCAAACAAGAAAGATCCAAGTAATCTTCGATTTCGTATAGGCTGTCTTCTTTTCACAAACTGATCAGCATAAAGTAAACTTAACTTTATGCAGGAAAAGTGTGCTGCATGAAAATCTTTGGTAACTAAGGTATATACTGGTGGTTTCTGTGGAAAAAGCTGTCTGGTACTACTTAAGTACAATGACTGTACATGTACTGTGCACATTGGAGCAACATCACAAAGTCTATATTTTAAAACAGATTTGCACTTGAAAAGATCGCTACCAGTGAGACATCTCCAGTCTCTTTATATTGTATGATGTGTATTGATTTATGAACATACATGTACACCTTGGTACTATTACTAACAATACCTAAATATATCTTGCACTGCAGTGACCATCTCTGGACCAACACCATCACCTGGGATTAATGTTACAGTATTACGCCCACCATACTTAGCATGTGGCGGAACATCATGAGCTTGATGGAAGGAATTCTGAAATATTTAATGACAGAAAATACAACACACTGTGGTAATACCATGTAAAATGCAATATTGTAATAGAAATAATTGTATTGTTTCAATGCATCTGTCCTCTTGCATAAATTAATTTGTTTGTAGCAACCGTATAGATAAACACATGACACATCAACATTACTGCTTCACATTTATTATTGGAGTGGTGATCAGTATCTCAAATGTCCTCACAAATGTGTACAAACAAGTACATAGATTATGCAAATTGAGAACCTGATCACCTTTAACATGTTTGGGGCCATTGCCGGCATGCAACCCAACCTCTCCAGTCAAATCAGAAATTCCATCTCTCCCACATCGCTAAAATTTTGCAGTGCATCCTCCCCTAAGCTTCGCGAGGTTCTGCGAGACACATATTTCTAGTTGTTCATGGCACTTTTCATATAATTTGTCAAATGCAGCTACATGTAGGGATCCACTAAGAGAAGAACCTTTTACAAGTACATCTGTTATATTGTAACACATTGTGGCCAAACTATTAAAAAAAACAGCAACATTAAAGATGACGGAAATACTAGGGTTGTTCAGCAAAAAAACGGAGCCTTGCATACCCAGGTTTTAAAGTGCCAATTCAATCAAATTTTTAAATTTCATTTTTGTGCATTTTTCGGAAGGCAATAATGTATTTTAAGTAACCTGTCCAAACTGTTTTGCAATCCCATCAAGGGAAAACATTTTTTTTTGGGCCGTACTTATCGCATTTTGCATGGCCACCAATGAATTTGCATGTTGAAGTTCCAGTCACTTTCGCTGGCTATCTTTTGGAACTTCAGGAACATGCAAATTTAATGGCGGCTGTGCAAATGCGAAAAGTATAGCTGAAAAAAACTTTTTCTCGTTATCGGATTAAAAAACGGTTTGGACAGGTTACTAAATACATTATTTCATTTCGAAAGTGCAAAAAAACTGGCACTTCAAGGGCACAGCCTTTTTTCACTTTTTCATGCAACCCCGGGAGCATGAACCAGATTACATTTGTACAATGAACGGTCAATTATCATCAACACATAAAAAAAAAACATGAGAAACACACAACAGTGAAATTGGGACGCTTCATTTTCATGCTGTCGTTTGGGTGGATGAAGATGACCAAGAGAAACATAGGTGTTAACAAAACCTGGATCGGATCGGGTTTTGTCAACGGCCGAGAAACATTAACACTCTCACACAACACATTCCCTTAATGAATCTTTAGACAATATTGATAATCACACTTACCTTCTTTAAGACCAAAGGTGATAGCTGGCGGCAGGTCCTCGTTAAACCGAGCCCACAAAGTCGTTTTGCAGAGCGCAACACTGGCACACTGCGGGCCGCCATGTTGCCTTGTTATGTCTCGCGGTCTCACATATTATTCAGCGGTTACATCGTTTCCAGACTACTTCGTCGTATATGGCGTTTCAACCTCTACCTAACGCATATTTCAGCACATGGCTCCGCATGGCTTTGTTGTCGCGTAAACTGATTCAGTTTTGTTTTGGTGTAAACCTTGTTTACCAGTTATTACTTAATCAAGTCTACCAATTTTTCCCGTTACTTGTACTAAACGTCATCCGTTTTGAATTCCAAACTTATGCAAATTTCGGGCATTCAAAATGGATAGCGTTGACCAGGTTGGAGAAGAAATGTCGGAGTTACAATCTCTTTCCAAAGAGGATCTTGTCAGAAGGGTTATAGAACTGAATGGAGAAAAGAAAGAGCTACTGATGAAGCTTGGTACGTCTACAGTCACTGAACAAAAAGCGGATTTAAATAAGGACAGTAATCTGACTTGTAACAAGCCTTCACAGAACCATGTACCAAAAGATTGTGATGTTCATGTCGAAATGAAGAAGAAACCCGCGGTCAAGGGCGCTATTGGAGGCTCTAGCGAGCAGAAACCGTTCGACTTCAGTCGCTATCACAAACGACACATTGCTCTGAAGATGGCCTATATAGGCTGGGATTATCACGGCTTTGCTAGTCAAGAGAGTACAGAGAACACGATTGAAAGTCACTTCTTCACAGCTCTGTGTAAAGCTTGTCTGATAGAAAACAGGGCTGATTGTAATTACTCGAGATGTGGCAGGACGGATAAGGGAGTCAGTGCCTTTGCACAGGTTGTTTCTCTTGATGTGCGGTCAAATCTGACTGAAGGTCTGGGTATCATTTTAAGTGGGGACCAAGAAACGGTACAACAGAGAATTGGTAAGTGAAAATTGACCCAGGGGGATATTATAACATCCCCCCCATCTCCCCCCCCCCATCTCCCCCCCCCCCCCCCAATGAAAGGCAGCCTCTGTCACAGGGAGTGTCAAAATATTTTTCCAAAGGAGCCCACAAAATTAAGGATTCTTTGGGTACAATCTTCAAAAGTGCCAAAAACAAAAAACTTGGTTGTTGGAATCTGGCCTTCCATAGCGGGTGCGTGGATAAAAAATGACATGTCCCATTTAATATGATTACAGCAACTGTTGCTTTCGGTTTAATTTTTGTACCACAACAGATACCCCACTTGAACTTAATATCATTACAGAGTGCTATTGATGTAACTCTGAGCAGACAAGTCCTATTTCTTTTCCATATTAGAAATAAAATGTCCTTTATTTACCTGCTTGTGAGATCTAGCATTCAAACAATGCAGGTACACAAAACAATGTTTTAAATTGAGTATAACAAGGTTGAGAATTCCAACTTAGGCAGGAGGCAGACCAGTTGGCTGTTTTAAGGTGTGGTGAAGGTAAAGTTGTACAGGAACCACAGGTCGCCCACTGTTTTGCCCACCATTTCTTTAGGAGTATTGCTACCCCCCCCCCCCCCCCCCCCCCCCCCCCCCCCCCCCAGATAGGATGTAAGTCCATGGCAGGGTTACCTTCAGCATTTTGTCGCCGGTACCCATTTGTACACCTGGGTGGAGATAGACAAAGTGGAGAAAAGTTTCTTGTCTAAAGAAGCAACATGACGGCCAAGGCAAGACCTCAAACCACTGATCGGATCGGAAGTCCAATGACTAAATTTACTAACATGGCCAAGAAGTTAAACTCCAGCTTGGGACAGAACAGAAGTTAAACCCAGCACAGCATCGTAACCGCTGGGTTACACTGAAACAGGAAAAGGGATATCTGTGATGTACCCAAAACATAGTCACATAATCAGCTTCACCTTATCAGGCAGGAGATGGTAAAAATGACCTCTAACACCAGGGCTCTCACTAATTTTTCAAATAAGTGGGAAAGTGGAGAAAGTAGCCAGTGAAAATTGGTTTGTGGTGTGGTTAGTTTTTTGTTTTTCTATGAAAGTAGCTGGGGCTCAAGCACATAAAGCCAGGGAAAATTCCCAGTCCCTGGGTCTTATTGACAGCTTGGAACACCATTTATTACTGCTTGGAATATTAGTTATACTAGTAGTAATCATAGATTATAGTGCGTCTCCTTATCCCGTGGCACCTCGTCTTAGCCTAGTACCTCAGTTTCATGAATTAATTCAGCCACTGTTGAAAAGGGCTATGTCGCGAGATATGTCACGCAGGCAAAAACGTCGGGCCGTCATCAAACAAATTCACGCTATCGCCGTGGAATCGGGCAAAATCCTGCCGTGCTGTGTACTCCGAAAGGTCTCAGATTTTTCTGACATATAAATAGTATATTTGTCTTGATTTCATTTCGGTTGTTTCTCCGATTCTGAAATCATACTCCTCAGTACATGTACCAATACCGGAACCGGAAATGAGAAATTTCGACGTTTAAGTCACGCAACATTCAACGTGAAATTTCGCAAGATTTTTCGGATAAAATTACAACTACCAATTGCAAGTAAGACACAAGACTGTTGAATATAATTCCTTTATTAGCTAGACAAATTTTAGTCACAAAACTGCGAAATCTTTAGTCGCAAATGCGCCCGATACAGGCGCAATTTCGAGCACTGTAAAGTTAAATTATCTGCGTTCGCCTGGCGCGGCCGGTCAGTGAATTATTGCTACAAGACATAAGCGAATTGCACCGTACCGTAGAACATCGCGAAGAACGACGTCGGTATTTAGGTGAAAGCTTCCCAAATCAGGCAGAGAACCACAGCAAAATCAAGATAGAACATTCAAAACATACCAGAACGGCAGCGAGGAAAATCTGTAACTTCTTGCTTGATTCCAAAGAGACCCAACAACTTACTTGGTCCGGAGAAGAACCTTCGTCCAATTTTTCCACTGCGTACTTTTACCAGGCATTGAAATATTGAGCCGTACGATTCCAAAATCGGGAAAATATCCGAAACTAAATCAAGACAAATAGATTATTCACATGTGACATTTCGGAACCCCAGCTCCCCAGGATGATGCCTGATTTCCACGCGATGCTGGATACTATTGTGACGTTTCAAAATGGCGCAGATTTGGTACCGACACTTTTCTCGATTCGTTCCGCTTAGCCTAGACGACGCGCTAAGAATGCTGGATACTATTGTGACGTTTCAAAATGGCGCAGATTTGGTACCGACACATTTCTCGATTCGTTCCACTTAGCCGACAAGATTAGGAAGCGTCTCCTTCGTCGACGCAATAAGTAATAACCGGTATTATTTTTGTTTTTGATAGGGAAAGCCAAAGTGGTAGAAGAAATTCCTTATCCTTACGTTCTAAACAAGCTGCTTCCACCAGAAATCAGAATTATTGCCTGGGCACCAGTGAATCAAGATTTTGATGCAAGATTCAGCTGCTTGCAAAGGACCTACAAATACTTCTTCCCAGCAGCAAATATCGATGTAGATGTCATGAATAGTGCAGCACAGAAATTTGTGGGGGAACATGACTTCAGAAATTTCTGTAAAATGGATGTTGCAAGTGGGGTTGTCAATTTCAAAAGAAATCTACTCTCATTTAAAGTTTGCAAGATCGACAGTGATTCACAAACCCGTGATGGGTATGACATGTGTGAGCTGACAATTTGTGGGTCAGCATTTTTATGGCATCAAGTACGCTGCATGGTTGCTGTACTTCTTATGATTGGACAGAATCTAGAAAATACTGAAGTTATTGACTGGATGCTTGATATCAAACAGTGTCCCAGGCGACCACAGTACAACATGGCATCAGAAATTCCTCTTGTGTTGTATGACTGTGCTTATGAAAAGCTGCCATGGAAACATGAATCTGGTGTTTTGGATGCTCTGTTGAAAGATTTTCAAGCACAGTGGACAACTCATGCTGTTAAAGCTACAGTGCTTTCAAACTTGATAGCCAGGTTAGATGAAGCACCGGTAATCAAACATGTCAGTGACAGTGACAAGGCACTCTTGTGTGACAGTGAAGAGAGTGACAAGGAAGTGGTATGGCGTGACATGAAGCCACGTCATTATTATCAGTTAATCTCATTGGTTCCTTTTCAAGTGGTTACAAAAACACACAAACCCCTCAAGAAGAGAGCAATGCATGATAGTTTTCAGTCTAAACTGGAAACTGTTAATGCCAAACGAAGAAAAGCTGGTAAAGAGGAATTTTTACAAAAACCATGTGATGCAGAATTAAGGGAATAATCTTTTTTTTATGCGAGTGACATTTTGAATCAAAATCGTAAATATGAAGCTGTAAGCTTTCAAAATTTTGGAAAGTGATAGTGAGTGGTTTCATAAACTGAAGATGATTAATAATCGAACTGATGCTTATTATCAAAAAGGCATTGTTTTATCTACATGTAGTATCATTATTATTCTACAGATAATATAGAAACAATCACCAGTTTGATCTGAATGAATGATTGTTTATGATTTCAGCTTGGTGATTTGTTTTTATATGGCCTTATGGCCTTTCTTGGTTGATGATTTAATTAAGGAGAAATAAAGGTTATAAAAAAAATTATTATTATTATTGGGAATTTTTCACAGGTTTTTTTTCCTGGGGCAATATTTCCAGTCAGGTAAAAAAAAAAAAATATATATATATATATATATATATTTCCAGTCAGGTCTCCTCCCGAGACCTTAGACTTCCATCACTTTCCTAAGGATATGCGCCGATCCAAGGAGAGCCGATTTTTGCATTGTTCTTATTCTGTTCTTTATTCCTATTTGCTTTAAATGGCCCGCCAACTTCTTTGATACTGATCCTAACGCTCCTACAACCACAGGTACCACTTTTGTCCTCGTTTTCCATATCCTTCTGATCTCTCTTCCCAAGTCTTGGTATTTTTCATATTATTATTATTATTATTATTATTATTATTATTGTTATTATTATTATTGTACTTTATCATTACTTATTGTCTGTGACTTAATTAATTGCCAATAAATTGTAATAAATAAATGTTCAGTAATGTTATGGGGTGCCAGTTCGATAGTTGAAGAATTAGCAATGAGTTTCTATAGTTGTTTTATTTTCATGAAGAGTCCCCACGTTTATCAATAGCATTCAAAATTGCATTCTAGTAACCCGAAACAATTTATCTAGAAATATTTGGATTGCAGTAGGATGTCAAATGAAGCCAAATTCAAAAAGTTGCATGTTGAATACGAAAAAGTAAGACTGAAAAATTAAGTATGTCGAATGAGTAATCTACATTGTTGAATATGAAAACTTGAATGTTAAATGCGTATGGCTCCATGAAAATTTCGTGGAAAAGAAATCACCGTTATCGCATGCCGAAAGCGTAATGTTGAATCACAGGGAGCCCAGACAATCTGTTTGTGTAACATGACCGTTTGTAATTTTATAGGAAATGTATGGGATTTACCTAAATTTCATATAGCGACGTATCGCCAAATGTATGTACTGATTAACGCTAAATAAACATTAAATTACCTTTAGTTATTTGTTGTGTGTTGTTGTCCTTTTGCTGTAAAAGTGATATTTTGAGCGATTTTGAAGGATTCTGAGTTCGCCGTTGACTGTACGTCTAAGAGAAGTCAACGGCGAACTCAGAATCCTTCAAAATCGCTCAAAATATCTTTTTTACGGCAAAAGGACGACAACAAACAACAAATATGGTAATTTAACATTTATTTAGCGTTAATCAGTACATACATTTGGCGATACGTCGCTATAATATGAAAATTAGGTAAATCCCATACATTTCCTATAAAATTACAAACGGTCACGTTACACAAACAGATTATCTGGGCTCCCTGTGGTTGAATGTCGAAAATTTGTTTAGATTCGAGAAGAATTGAATCAAGTGTTTGCCTACTCGAGAAAATCTTTTTTAAAGAACTTGGTATAAACAACAACAACTGACGTCAATACAACAGGTCGTTGAGAACAGTTTCCAATGCATATCACGGCTTCCAAGCTTCTAACGTCGCCTGAAATTCAACAATAGTTCAAGCTGAGCTCCAGCGGAGCTCCAGCGAAGCTCCCGCCCGTAAGCCTGTCTGAAATTCGGAACTGCAGTTTTTTATCCGGAGTCAAAACATCCGAGTGAGGTGCAGGATTGCAGAAAATTAATTCAGTTTTTTTTAGAACGAAGCATGATACAATGGATGTATTGTTATTCAATGAAATAGAAATATGATTTCCATCTCATTGAACTAGTTTTCTGCAATCCCGCACCTTAGTGAAACATCCGTCCCCTTCTCCGCTCACTTGTTTATTCTTTTTGTCCTACCTAGGCCCTTTTTTATGTTGTTAAGTTTGCTGCTTGCGCCCTGCAGGCTTGTCTCACCATTAGCAACCGTTTAATTCCTTTTTTTCTGGACATTCCATACCTCCATACCTTTTGGGTTCTATTGAAGACCTAGCCTTTTCAGGCGTTCAGATAGACCCTATTCATAAATGGCGGCCGATTTATTTATTCTTTTATATTCATGCTAATCAGCCCAACTAGCCTCATTTAAAAGCAAAAATTCTTTTGAATTTTGCACATGCTAACGAGGCTAGTTGGGCTGATTGGCATGAATATAAAAGAATAATAAACCGGCCGCCATTTATGAATAGGGTCTATAGTGTGGAGCGAAGGAAATTAAAGGCGGCGCTCAAAGGAAAAATATTGCGACTGCTGACGGGTGGAGGGGGGGGGGGGTGGAGGGGGGGGGGGGGGGTGGAGGGGGGGGGGGGGTGGAGGGGGGGGGGGGGGAGGGGGGGGGGGAGATAGGCGCGAAAGAGAGCGAGGCTGGCGCCCTTTCTCCCCAGTTTCCTCGCCTTTTTTCTCCACTTGCATTTTTTCCTTCGATCTATACAGTGCTAATACTGGAACAAGCTATTAAAAACACTAACAACCTTTCCATGTGCAGGCTTTGCTCATTTTGTAGTTCTTTTTTCTCATTTTTTTTGTCCATCTCGGGACATTCCGTGCCATGACAATATTTGTTATCATATTCCTTCGCCTGACGGCGAAAAAGAAAAGTTCTAGATTCGTTTTGTGCTCTTGCAGCTGGCGTTCGCCTTTGTGAAGGACACGGACGGGGCAGTTATCTGAAAGAAAAGAACATTGTCTTATTTCACTGCGGTCACAAAAGCCTGGGATATCAAACTTAGAATGAATAACTGATTAAGTTCTGTGCAAAATTTAGTTTACTGAAACGAGTACATACCGGCGTTTTCTCTAGCATTTTCAAATTCAGTTGTTATAAATTCCTAGTCTGTTTCTCAGGGTCTTTTCTTTTGTAATTTTTGCGCGAAACGATCGGAAAAATAGGTCATGTTCCGTTTTTTTTTTACAAAAGGATTTCTTCAGCTTTATAAAGAGATGTCAATGTTTTATATTGCCGTTACTGGCTTTTCCTGCTGCAATATCATCGGTCAAGGTGATTCATTAGCTAGGTGCTTGCCAATTTTGCGGAAAACAAATTAACACATCGCCGCATGCATCCACGATCAGCTCTTGTTCCGTGCAGCTCTTAATTCCGGTTTTTGTTAACAAGAAAAAGAAATTGCTCAGGTTTTGTTATCGCGATGTTGACCGATTTTAGAGAAAACAAATGTTTAATTTCCTAATTGCGTAAGCACGGAACACCCTTTATTCAAACAGAAAAGAAAATGTTTATTGTTGTACTTGAGTTCTCTTTACCAGCAAGTTCATAATAGCCACAAATTATAATAAAGCGACCTTGGGGAGCGCAGACCGCATAACTAAGATGACAATTTCCAGAGCGGATTGAAACAACCAGGTAAGAATGTGCGTGGGATATCATGTGTTTAAGTCCTTAATTGTAGCATATCTCAGAAATTAAATAGTGCGTGGGGCAATTTTTACCTACTTTTTGTGAAACGTCCTTGTATGTTTATTTTGCGGCCTATGTTACTTTTTACGAAATGCTCATGAAAAACCGCGGCACTTGAAATATTTTTAGAGCACACAGCAAGCAAACTTAAAGAATGTGACTAGAGTTTTATTATTTTCCAAGGAAACATTTTAAAAATGATCGTTCATTGGAAAAAAATAGAAACCAAATTAATTTGCACAGGGATTGTTCGGTTTATTTACTTTCCCTTATGGCTTAGCTCGTTGAGGTATTCTTCCGTTCTATCACTGAACGGATTTTTTATTTAAGCATGTAAATGTAGTCTTGTTTACGGTACTTGTGGTTTGATTGTTGGTACAGAAGAGCTAAGTATAGCAAAGTCACAAATGTGTTCAGTTCTGTATCGCTCTACTTCCATGCGAAAACATCTGCAGAAGTTTGTTTTCCGCTTTACTGCATAATTTTCCATTAGAAAAGGATTTTCATAATAGCCGAATCACAATTGCGTGCATTTTTAAAAAAATATATATATCAATAGTAACTATATCTTACTTAAAGCCCCCTTCATTTTCGTTTTCATCTCTTTTTTCCTAATAGATTTTGAATGGTCAACTCGGCTAATGCCGACTGGCAACTTGAGAAACGAGACAATTGCCTAGAATTCTTTTGAACAAAACACTTTAATGTCACTCTACAAATTTAAATTTTGTGTTAAAAAGAAGGGCGCTCGACGTTTTTTGCTAATTAAATTCAGGTTTGACTGAATCTGTGAAAAGTGTGAAAAGTTTAATCGGAGACAGGTTAAATGCTAATGAGAAAAGCCGAGCGTCATAAATTGTCGTTTTCGACTTTGTGTCAGTGAAAGCCATCATATTTCATTAACGCTTAAGCTTTTCAGTATCATTAAGGAAATCTTCCTTTCAATTTAATATTTTTTTAAAAGTCGCCGCTTTTCATTTTCGTTTTCAGTATGTTTTACTTTCGCGACCTTCGTGACTTTATATGATTTTCAGTTTTATTTCATCAGGTTGCATTGCCAGCCTGTGTTATAGAAAAATCAAGGGCTTTTTGCAGTCAAGGATACTAACTGTACACTCCTTGACAACATACACCCAATTTAAATCAGTTTGATATAAAAAGAAGAAAATGGTTCTAAAATACGCGTGCGCGAAAAACGCGGTATATTTTCGTCCCCAGCACCGCTCGTTTTTCTTTACCGATGCGACCTGAGTCCAATCAATCGATTGCATGCGCATGGCGATTGGCCATGTCGGTTAAGAGAATTTTGTTGAAATGTTTCTAGATTCTCAGCAAGGTTTGATAGTTCACTGCAGCGAGAGATGATAAAAAGAGGTCACTCAGTCAAAAAAGTTCTGTGGTTCATCTGGTGCATATTTTTACGCCGGGAGGAGGGGAACTAAGTCGGTTTTAATTTTTTCGAGACGTTAGGCGAAGCGAGATTTACCTAGCCGTTTTACACCACTTTTCGCTGAATCAGTTGTTTACTATTCCAACGGATCATCTTTACCCCAGCCGACAGTATCTTCTCTTGTGTGGTCAGAAGAGTGTAATAAATACAGGTCACACCAAGCCGTTATCAACCTCTAGTTCTTCCCACTTGTCTTGTAAGAAATCGCTTAAATCTGATTGTGGTTTGTTTTCTCTTCGAGGAATCACTTGGCATTTTCCTGTTGGTGCTGTAAGAGCAGTTTGTGTGAGAGTAAAGCTACTTACTCAACTATTTACTACAGTTTTAACCAAAAAGTTGCCTCTTTAACATTTAACGTCAATACTACAATGTTTTGTTCTGTCATCCCATGGTATTAAGCTCCTAGCGTGTTGTGGGGACGCAGAATCCACTAACTAATTCACTCGATCCTGATATCCATTCCCAACCTTGAAAACTCTCAAACCTTTATACATAGGATCGTCCCTCTGGAATTCTGTTCTGTTGTATATACTACCAACCTTCAACATAAGCCCCCCTGGCATTTGAACTTTTGCGATTTCAGAAATTTGGTTTGTTCAAATTTCCATCTCATGCTAAGAAAGCCTTGGGAGTCTTCGGCTTGTGATTATTTCTGGTTTTCGATCATTCAAGAATTGTTGACTCTATTTCTTCTTTTCCCATCAGCAAACTGGGCATTCACCATTGTTCGCGTGGCAAATCCCCCCCCCCCCCCCCACCCCACCCTAAGACGTTTGATATTCCCCGGCTCTTGGGACATTTCACATGATACAAGCCGTCAAATGCTCAAATCGAAGCCGTATTGCTCGTGAGTAGAATGCTAAATTAAATTGAAGTTGAAACGAATTAGCATTTTTAGCTTTAAAATATAAATAATGATGATATAAAATAGTTTAAATGTTGTATGACTCTGGGTGACGCAAATCATGCAATGTTCATGAATGTTTAATACCCTTTGGTTTCTGAAGTAACAGTGGTTAATAATAATAATTAATCCCCCCTTGGTGTTAAGAGACAAGGAAAAAAGTAAATCGATGATTACACGAACCTCCGAGACATCAAACAGACAACCGAAAGCCTGTTTCTTGCATCAAATGCGAGATTTAAAGCGATAGAGGCAAGGAATCAAGGCTAAAACATAAACCGGAAAAGAAAAGGTAGGGTAAAACGGATCGGGTCTGCGTGTCACATAAGATTTATAAACTGATTGTTGTGTCGTAATATTGCTTGAACGCTCTTCAGCAACACACATTTGTTCTCTTTTGGATTTATTCTACATATTTTCTCTTACAAAAAAGCATTAGATGCGTTTATGGCTTGAAATTAAGCAATCCGTACTAGCTAATTCGTGACTATTGTGTCAACAACAGCAACGTAGTTTATTGGTATTCCCATTTACAGATGGTATGGCCTAAACAAAAGTGATGTATAAAGTAATACATGCGATAAATTCAGAAGAAGTGTTGTCTAATTAATTTACAATGTTTACAAAATATTAAAAACCCTAGTTAAAAAAAAAAAATTATTAAGAGAAATATATATATACATATTTATATATACATGCGATAAATAATAATAATAATAATAATAATAATAATAATGATCATAATAATAATAATACAAAAATAATATATGCATTTTTTTATATCAGATGTGTTAAACTAATTATAATCTTAACTCTTGCCTAGTAGTATAAGTGTCTCTTAATTGGAATGCTTGATATGTAAAATAATCCAGTTTTCTGCAAATGAAAATTCATTAAATCTAATGAATGATTTAAGTCATGTTTAGGCAACTTAAAGTTGACTTAAATAAATGCCTTCATTTAAGCATTATTTAGGTTTCCTTAAATGCATCTTAAATCTTAATTGAGATTTAAACTATGTTAAATTTTTCATTAAACCTGCATTAAATTTGAGCCTTAAGCTAGTTTAATGTAGGTTTAAGCAAAACTTAAGCTTAGGTTTAAGTTGCTTAAACCTAAACTTAAATTTACTTAACTTGTGATTTAAGTCGAGATATTAAGTCAAGTTTGATAGCGATTAAATTAGGCCATTTCGCCTAGTGTAGAAAATAGCAAACAGTAGACTGCAAGCTGTACCTTGTCAGCCAGTCGAGCGGACGAGCCAACTGTCGAAAACAATTAGCTCTGAAAGCTCGGCGAGACTGGAGCGAGCAAACCAGCCCCCGCCGAAAATTTGCCCGCTCGCTCCACTATTCAGAGAGGGCATGGAGAGGGAATTCTTGCAGTCTAAAAAAATACCGTATTTCCTCGAATAATAGCCGTCCATCGATTAATCGCCCCCCTCAAATAATCGTTCCACTTTACCTTATGCCTCGTTGTCAAAGCGAGGCTAGGTGAACAACCTTTCATTTGAAAATGGCTTTTTATTCAAATGCAAATAAAACTCATCTTTTTATGAAAGGTTGTGCACCAAGCCTCGCTTTGACAACGAGGCATAACGTAACTCGGAAATGGCCTATTAATCGCCTCCATCGATTAATCTCCCCCATCGCCTTAACTTTCTTTCACATCCTCCCAGTCAAGTCAAAAAAATTCACTTCTTGTATAGGAAACAATCGTGACCATTACAGAAAAGTCACAAAAGCACAGGTTTCATATAGGTTTTCTATAGTGACGTTCGTGTTTTTGACTCTTTTCTTTATTTCTTGGACCTCTCTAATAAGCACATGAGCACGTTAGCACTTCCAGCAAGCAATATTTGAAATCTTGAGGCTGGACCCATGTAACACTGGGGCATTTGGGGGGTCTTTTATAACAGCATAAGTTTTTTTTTTTCATTGATGTGTGTCTTTCAGTCCTTCCGTTTCACTGAAATATCTGTCTCATTCAGTAAAAGTATATTTCTAGGCTAAATTTAGTAAATTAATTCATGTTATTTAGGTTTGAAACCTTTCAGGTAGATAGATTTCCTGATAATCACGTTTCTTAGTTTTTATCCAAAAGTTCAAATTTACATCTCTCACATTCAGAGCCAGCTGATTTCCATACGTAATAATCAGTCGAAGCAAATGAGGTGTAAAATGTCTTGAAGATAGCTCAATTTGTGCTTTTCATTGCTTGATTAATCTGAGTCCGATTGTTCGAAAGCGAACTAAAGATTATTTCTTTTTTCCACTGAGCTGTAAAATATTATTATACCTTTATAATATAAACTACAGTGAAATGCAAAGATTTCTCCCAGTGCAGGAAAATATCATATCTCGTCACAAGTGAAGAGTGAAGATATCAATATGTTTGTTACTGGTCTATAATCGCAACGCCTTCGGATATTCCTCGGAAATCTTGTGTTCAACTCGTGTTCAACTCTATATTCACCTGGTGTCGCTCACTCGTGAGGTATCGAGTTGAACACTCGAAGAGAAGTTTCATATTTCCGCACACCCATGCATTTATTGAAGACGATTTATCCGACATTATCGTTTTGTAAAACTTTAAGAACCGTGGCCTAACTAAATCCGACCTCGCAACAGAATCTGAAATAGGTCGCAAGGTTAAAATGAAGTTAACTTATTTTAATTAACATCAATCGGATAAAAAGTTAATCGCTTTCTCTTTTTAATAGTGTTTCGGCAACGCGTTGTCAATGGTATGGTTTTGAAGTAGTCAAATTGAAGCCATGCTATAATAACTTCCGTTACTCATTGTTGAGTATTTACTGAGTCTGTCGTGAGATTCATTAATTCAGTAGCAGCTGACGAATGAAGTGGCGAGTACTGCAGGAAGTGGATGCACTCAAGTTCTCTATCATTTTTTCACGCGCGATATCTTTTCTTTGCGCGTCTCGTTTTCTTCGCTCCTTGCAATCACAGGGAGCCACACAAACTGTGTGTCCGTTCGTATGGAAATGTATGAGAATATCGAAAGGTCCATATTATCGCAAAATACTGCGATGAATATTTACATATAAGTTCAGAATAAATATAATCTTACTTTAAATGCTGTGTATTGTCGTCCTTGTGGCTTAGAACGAGTAGCAGATAGACAATACGCCCCGGTAAACGGTAGACTGCAAAACTGTCGGGCGAGGTTCGAAGCAAGAGGCGCGAAGTGCCGAGACACGCGTGGAGAGGCGCGAAGCGCCCATCCGCGCTCGAGCCTCACGCACTTTAGCGTCTCTCTCCAGTCTCACTCTACGTATCCACACTCGCCCCAGATCTTTAATTTCGGTCGCGCAATTTTTTCGGAGGAATCGCACAAAAATACGGACTGTTTTGCAGTCCAGGTAAACGGCCGACTCAAAACCCTTCAAATCGCTAAAATTCGCCGTTTTCAGCTAAAAGGACGACAATACACAACATTTAAAGTAATATTTGTTTATTCTGAACCGATATGTAAATATGCATCGCAGTATTTTACGATAATATGAACCTTTCGATATTCCCACACACGCTTTTCCTTGAAATTTAAAAAAAATTACGAACGGTGGGTTCCCTGTGCTCAAAATCTGAACGCCTGAAGCAGCCTGTTTAGCAGGTATAAGAGTTCAAAACAGGACATGAGTACCCCTCTCCCTCGCCTCCCCGAAAACCCGCAATACAGCTTTAAATCTTGAACCGCTACGCTGGGTTTAGTTTTGTACCGTGACCTTATCTTTAAGGTTTAGATAAAGCTTTACGGAGCTGATAGATACATGGATACATGGCATGATAAAAATGTTACAATAAAAAGTAGTTATAGTTCACCTGCTGGGTTCTCAAGTCACGAATACAGACTCGCTCCAAATGCTATTTCAATTCGATTCTTGTATATCACATAAGTATACTAATAGTCTACTATTAAAGGCAGCTTCATTAGGAGCCTAGTTTGCTTTGTTGGCATACTCAGCTGTACCTTGCGAAATCTGTTTAGTTTTGAGTGCTATTTTCAACAATGCTGATCTTCTTAGCTAAAATTCTTGATAGATTATATCAGCTTAACCTCGACAATTTTTTTTATCTGAACCTAACATCACTCAATTTCTCCTGGATTATGTCATTATTGAATCAATATTAGGAGAGCAATAAAAGTTAGCGTTAATGCGCAGCAATTAGCACAGGTCTTCAGTTTTAGGCGCTTAGAGATTCGCGCTCTTGTCCCATCGTCTAAACAAATATATAGCTGTTCTTTTGTTTGTTTGCCATTCAAGATGAAATCTAATTTGAAAACTGTTTGTTTAGCTGATATCAACAATCATCAGAAGCCGTTACCGAAAGAGGACCAGATGAGATCGCACAAAAACCGGAATTTTGGCGGAATAAAGCTATGCGCCGTGCCAAGTACCCAAAGTCTAGGGGTGTACTCAACTGAAGGAGAAATCATCTTCCGCAAAGGTCGGAAAAGAGTGGAAATTTTTCTGCTGAGCCTGTGTGGAATACTTCTCCTAATTTGTATGGTGCTGGCTGTTTTGTTTGCAATGGAGCTTTCAAAACGCAATGAAGATGAGACCAAACCACCAACAGGCACAACGAATGGCCGACCAACTTCGTCGCCATCACCAATGGAGCCTAAAGAGTGTAACACCGCAGAATGTCTCGAGATAGCTGCGAGATTTGCGCGTAACATGAACGAATCCGTGGATCCGTGCGAGGACTTTTTCCATTTTGCGTGCGACGGCTGGATAAGGGACAACCCGATTCCGCCATCAGAAAACGAATACATCACCTTTATGAAGAAGATTCGAGCCAACAACGTTAAGCTCCGAAACTTTCTCGAAGATGCCACTGGCGATTACAACGACCCGATAGTGAAGGCCAAGCGGTTCTATCGCTCGTGTATGAATGAGGATGAAGTCGAGAGAACGACCAAACAACAAATGTTGGAGCTTATTGTAAGCCTTGGGTCGTGGGCTTTAGACAATGGAACGTGGAACGAGACGGTGTGGAATTGGAAACGTGCCCTTGAAACGATTCAGAAGAAATTTTTGCATTATTCGCCTCTATTTACTATCGATGTACTGACAGACCCTAGATATTCTAAAAAACACATTGTTAAGGTAAGCTATTTACAGTGCGTGCGGTCTATTAGCGTTGGTTTAAATTATCAGTATACAGTCTCGCATGAAAGTGACAAATCAAACTGAAGTAGGTTAAGATCCTTCGGCTTAGTTCCTGGACGTTGAAAGAATTTACTGATTAGAGGAACAAATCAAACAGAAGACAAACTCAACCTTTTGTTATAAAGTGGCCATATTTACGTGTAAGGCGGAGATCCGCAGTAAATAATAAGGGGAAGGGTTGGATTGAAACTGTCAAAGAATGGGAAAATGTTCCGCACTTCGGACCTTATTTTCTTCGAACAAAAAGGGAGGTTGTCCCCAGGCCATCCACCCTAGATTTGTCACTGTTGACAGTAGACGTCAACTGGTGATTTTTTTTTCAGTTATGGCCTGATGATTTTATTATGAAAAACTTGAGAGGGTTAAAATGCGGTAAACGTGACGCTTGTAAACTATTTAAGCCTGGTTTTCATATGTCGGGAAAATCCCAGACGATCGGGGATTTTGCTGTTCGCTATCGTCCCAGATTTTGCCGATCAACGCAGAAATCTGGGACGCGTCGGGAAAATAGAAACGCTCCCGATTTTCCCGATTTGTCCCCGACCATCCCAGATGATCGGGGATGTCTACGATTTCGTGTTTTCAAAATCAGCCAAATCTGGGACAGTCGGGAAACAGCGAAATCCCCTATCGTCTGGGATTTTCCCGACATATGAAAACCAGGCTTTAGACACGCACCGAACTAACTATTAATCCTTCAACTCACAACAGCGCCAAAAATCAAAATTAAAAAAAATCCCAAATTTCATTTTATAAAATATTGAAAAACAAATGGTACCATGCAAAAGTACTGCTGAAGAGGTTTCTTTTAAATGGTCACACTGTAGGATTTCGTCAGCAGACAAAAAAGTTAGAACTACACCGTGATGTGTCTCCATCATTGATTCTGGAAGTGGAAGGATTTAAACTCTACTATGGCGCTATCTTCTCAGGTCCCATAATTTCTCGCCCCAAAGCAGGTGGAATTGTGCTGCTACAACATTCTTTTTTGCGGCTTGTTAACTGTCTACTCTCCGCATTTGTTCTTTCAGCTCAATGTCCCAGAGCTAAGCTTGATCCGTGAAGAGTATTTGGAAAACAACAGCAAAGTAACAATGGTGAATATCAAATGATATTAAATAGGATTTTTTTTACCAGAACAGTATTTTTCTTAAACTTTCGATACTTTTAAAAACGAACATGAATTTGAATTGTGTAACTTCTATACACGATTGAACATATTTCTGTTACAATTGTGCATCACCAGGGAAGTTGTTTTTATGAGATCAGTATATATACTGGGAAGGAAAAAGGCACGATGCGCGAGAGAAAATATTGCTTCTAGCGATTCGCGTCTGCTCTCGTCCTTATTCAGTATCTGTGGATATACTACACTAGACTTCTCAATAGGAGAAAGGATACTCACATTTTCAGCTTTATATAGATTATTCACGGATTATATCCATGAAAAAGAAAACTTTTCTTCTAGAAAGATAGCATTTGAATGAATCTTACAAGAGTTGTTTTCGCGTTTTTGTAACCGAGTTTTTATAACTTATGGACGCTGCGCATCGAGATGGATGAGGCCTATTTCAGTCCAGCCTGCGTAGCTAGCAGTCGTTTCCTTTCCAATTTTTTTTGCTCCTTTTCGCGCCCCATGCCTTAATTCACGCGCCTCCCGGCCGCGTTCTCGGAAAGGAAAAAACTGCTACGTAGGCTAATTTCAGTCTTGTCCTGTACCTGCCGTGCAGTTGCGCTTGTCAGCACGTAAAAGCTCTATTTTCAGTGACCTCTTCAAATGGTCAAGTGGTACAAAATAACCTCCTTCCAAAAAAGCGTAATTTCATTAAGAACACAAATGTTTATCAATGTTCCATTTTGATTCACATATTATAAAGCATAACAGTTTAAAGTTCGTCCAGTTTGTCGTTCAGCTTTCAAGGCGTCTTCTTGTCTCGCAAATTTTACTTCAACTCGGTGGCTAAAAGGAATTTTGCATTAGTGTATTTAACACAAAAAACTATGTTTTACTGTTTTGGCAAATCTATTTGAGCGTTGGAGAAAGATGAAAATGTGAAGAAAGCCTTGAAACGCTTCTAGAAATTAGTTTTCTTGTGCACAAAATCGAGTGACATATGAGCCCGGGGGTTGGGGGACCCCCATCTGAAAGTATGGGGATGCTCGTCGTCTCATTTAGAGGTGTAAATTACGGATTTTGGTATCACTGAAGGTGTTCAGGAAGGAACGCCGATATTTTTAACTATCAAGGCATCGTTTAGGGTGGCACGTGGAGAATTAACAAAAAACATCGTCATACTGTCAGTTGGTGCTCGATCTAATTACAATACAATAAGACAATAATACAATTTTATTTTATTTTACTCATAACAATAGATATATACATTTTACAAGAACACCGTCTAAACAAGAAAAACTACAGATAATATAATACTTATAAGATATAAATTAACATTAGAGCCTGGAGGCTAAATTAACCAAAGAGTTTTCAAGTTAGCCTCTAGACATTTTATTTTAATACAGGAATAAAGGCTAAAGGAAATCAAAGAAAGAGTATTGAAGTTAACTTAATAATTTTATGAAAATAGGAAGAAATTTGAAGATCGATTGCAAACTTAAAGACACTATAACTCTTGTTTGTCTGTCGTTTTTAGAATGGTCTCTTTTAGTGGTCAAATAAAGCTTGAGTCACGCCCAGACTGGTCTCAGTTTAGGGTTTAATTCAAAATTTCCGACGAGCATCCCCGTGCCATACGGGAGTCTCCCCCAGGACATATGTGTCATTGTGATAATGCATGGTTTCTGTCGAAATGGAGTCTATTACATTCAATATTATCTAAAGTGCTTTGGTGGCTTTTGAAACTCACTTGCTAGTTTGAGCAAACCTCTTTTGCGTGGATAATATCCTTGAATATTCTCCTACCACTGTTAGCAATTAGAGGATGTTACGTCACGTGACTTGTTTTGACCAATGAGTAGCCAATCAGATCGCGCGAAAAACACTATTTGGTTTATACTAATACCTCTTATTTCATTTCCAGAAAAAAGACGCGTACTTAGAATACATGACAACAGTGGGGATGCTTCTCGGAGGACAAAACGCTACCACCCAACAGCACATGCGTGGAATTCTAGAGTTTGAAGAGAAGCTCGCTTGGGTAACGTAACGAGAGGTTGAATTGCAAGTTGAAAAAATGTTGACTTAGGGCGCTTACCATTTGACAGACCGGCCAGTTTGTGAACAGAATGCATCGTTTTGAAGACCTGTTCCTAAAAGGCCGTCAAAATGATGCGTGCTATCTACGAATTGACCGGTCTTTATTGGAGAGTTTGAAAAAATAATGGCATACTTTTTACGAATAGACCGGTCAGTTCTGACAAACGGTCGACGCCCTTGGTTTTCTATTTTTTACAAGTTGTGAGATACAGTACAGCACGAAGCATGTATTTTGTAATTCGTCTCCCACTACTCTTGTCACCTTTGTTTCCAGTGTGATTTGCAATTGCAAACGATTGCCTCGTCCCCTCCGCAGGCTATCTATGGCATAATGTACCCTACCTTAACCCTTAAACGCCCAAGAGTGCCAAAGATCAAAATTGAAGAAAACTCCCAAATTTCATTTTGTAAAATATTGTAAAACAAATCGTACCATGCAAAAGTACTGCTGAAGAGGTAGTCATTTGAATGGTCACACCATAGGATTTCATCAACAGACTCAAAAGTTAGAACAAATGGTACCATGCAAAAGTACTGCTGAAGAGGTTTCATTTGAATGGTCACACCATAGGATCTCATCTACAGACCCAAAAATTAGAATTTCATTACATGTCTTCATAACTGACTCTGGAAGTGAAAGGGTTAAAATTGACGGACATGTTGGAAGCAATTCTAAAAGCAGTTTTCGAAAGCATCGGGTTATTGTTTGGTTCTTACCTATTTTTTTCTCCACTAAGAGGTACCCCTTCATAAAGATCGGTAGTTTTGTACCTTTAGCGAGACATCTCCGAGAGAAAAGAACAGCTCCACCGACCTGACCAGCTATTCTCATGTGCAGTCTGTGGACGTGGCTGTGTGTCGAGAATAGGCCTGCTCTCACAACAGAGAACTCACCTACCGTAACTGAAGCTCGCCATCATCGTATCGATGGTTGTCCTTAAGCTAAGCTAAGCTAAACTAGGCTAGGCTAAATAAAGCTCAGCTTAGCTAGTACCCCTTCGCTCTTAAAAGATAAGTCTTGAATTGTGCAATGTGTCGATCTGACTGCGGATAAAATCAAATGCTGTGACCATTTAAATAAAAGCATTTCAGCAATATCTCTTACAGGGTTATTTATTTTTCATAATTTTACAAAATAAAATCAGTTTAAATTAGAATTTCTGGCGCTCTTTGATGTAACAAGCTGAAGATACGACGTGCATCCTTGTCAGCTTCGTCTGAATCAATCGTGACTTAGATGTTTCGTTACATCCACAGTAAAACCGTGACTGATCGAGTCCGGGGGGAGGGGACTCCCATGTAAAAATGACGGGAGTGCTCGTCGTATCTTTTAGCAGTCAAAGTTTGTAGATGGGTACCGCTTAGGGTGCTAAAATCTAAAATGACCACCGTTAGAATTATCGCGCTACCTCATTTTTTAGGGTGTTGAGCCGAAAAAGTATAACGGGAACTATTTGTCATGTTTTAGAATTGATACCTCTTAGGGGTGAGTATCCAGTTGAGCCACGCCCATTTAACGAGATTCTTGTCTTTTTTTTCTCGAAAATTTCCGACCAGCACCCCCATAATTTTTATATGAGAGTCCCCCCGGCTGATCGAGGCCTTTTAAAAACTCCTTAGATTATCCAGTTCTTACTTTCAGTCTAGTTCACGATTCCAGTTTTGTTTATAGTGTAATAAAATATAAAACAACAGAATTTGCTTGTCACCCCACATTTGAATGTCTAACGTTATGTTTACATTCCATTTCTTTACAGAATATGCCATCTCAAGCTTACCTTTATGAGAACATCCACAACAGCATAACGATAGAAGAACTCCAGAAACGCGCTCCTCAAGTAAGTGAAATATTTCTAGCCTAACTTCTACAATAATCGAAATTCCTTTCGCATTCATTAGATAAACAGCACCATATTAAAGCGATGTTTGTCGGCAGCATTTCTGGATATCAGCTAGATATATGCCCATATTAAATCTCTACCCTCAGCAATTAACCCTTCGCCTTGTAACATCAATGCTTAGTCGATGAGAGAGGTCATGAGAATTAAGGGTATGATCAACCAAGATAAATTCTCTTGATATTTAAACAACCTCTCACTACTGCTTTTTTAAGAAACGTGTGGGGACAAGGAAGGAGAATTTGCATTTTGATCGGTGCTGCGTTCTAGTTGTCGGTAGTAAGATTCTGGTCTCTGCATGGATTTGCTTCCTTGACAAGAAACTTTGCCCCATATTGTTTAACTTGATGTATAAAAAGGATCGGCAAACTAAGTAACAGTACAGGCCAATCATAATATAAATCTGTCGGGTAAGACAAAACTTTGGAAGTTGAAGTATACACTGCCAAAGAGACGACGAGAGTTGCGGTTCGCTTGAGTCATATAAATAGAGATATTTATTTCATTTATTTATTTCTTCGCAGTTTCAATGGTTGCCTCATTTGAACAGTTTGTTCGCGGAGTATAACATAACACTGAACGCTTCCGAAAACATCCTGATGCCAGCACCCGAGTATCTCCGAAACATGTCCGAAGTTGTGCTTGCCACTGATAAAACGTAAGTATTCCCAACTACGCTGGTTCAAGCTATAGAGGGTGAAGCTAACTAATAATTACCGGCTTCGTGAATACGAAACGACTCTCTCCTTTCCTAGGCGTTTTGCTCCAACTCCCCACCCTTCCCTCCCTCCCAACCCCGCCCGCATGGGTAAGACAGGTGACCATTATATATCGCAGGCTCAATGTTTACAGCTGATCAACCGAGTGTCAGTTTGCATGCTATAGCTCGTTCAATACTTCGTGCATTCTGTATTCACGAGTTAAAAGGGTGAACATAATTAAGGTGTTTAATTATAATTTTATTTCCTAGCACAATCAAATGCCAAATGTACTAGAAAGCTTCTCATTTTCATCTCCAAGTTTAACCTTGATTCTGATTGGTTGTCGCAGGACCCTATCAGATTACTTTATTTGGACGGTGCTAAGGAGACTGGTGCCATTTTTGTCCAGGCCCTTCCAAGAGGCAGAGGCCAAATATAAAAGACTCACTTCTCACATCAGAGCGGAGCCGGCAAGGTGGTTAACGTGCATCCAGGCAACCAACTACCATCGTGGGCTCACTTTTGCCACCGGAAGCTTGTACATCGAGAAGGCATTTGACAAGAAGATGATTCCATTGGTTTGTGTTGAATAAAATATGCTGCAGTTGTTTTAACCGTTTCCTTTACTTCTACGCCCTGAATCGTGTTATTCGCTTTTAACTTATGAGTCTGTGGATTAAACTCCTCAAATGAAAACTATTAACCCTATTCGGCCTGGGGGGGGGGGGGGGGGGGGGGGGGGGCACAAAGTGCCCGCGCTAACTTTCAACATTCATAACCTCTTTAATATGTATTCAAACGCCATCAAACTTTGTGACTTTTCCTAAAATTTATCTGGCAACAATTTCATATGACAATTTTTTGATCACGTGACTTGACGTTTTCATGGCAACAAAATTTTGACAGCCATGTTTTTGGAAATTTGCATATTTATACCTTTGAATGAAGAAAAACAATGTTTATTGGTATAACTTTTGTATTTTTACGTCATTTAGCGTTTATTTATTGGTTTTGATTAATTCTGCGTCAATTTGGACAGTTTTTAAGAGGTTTTAAAAAAATTCAGAAATCCAAGATGGAGGATCCAAGATGGCGGCCGTATAACTAATTACCTAATAACTACGTCATATAACGTCATCGTTCTATTATTCGGAACGCAAAGGAGACAGTTTTGGACGTACTATGTACCCTCTAGGTTTCATTGTCATAGCCTTAATGTTCTTGAAGTTACGAAGGGGGGCACCCAAAAAAGCCCAGGCCGAATAGGGTTAAACAGTACGTTTGTGCGGTACCGTTCATGATGCTATACAAGCTGTCCTTCTATTGAGCAGTACTTTTCCGTGGCATTGTTTATTATTCTGCAAAAGATAGTTCGGGATGAAATCCTATAGTATGATCATTGAAATGAAAGCTGTTAAAAAATACTTTTATGTTTTCGACCAACTGCCACTGATGACACTGTTAGGCACACCTACTGTACTTACTCATTATCCCAGCCTTTTCATGCCTAATAGTATTGGCACATTAAGCCTAAAATTTAAAGTACATATATTTAACATGGCACAAGATGCCATCGCATTCCCAATATTTAATCAATTTGTGTAAAATCTGCACAAAAAAAAAGATCTAATTGGAAACATCTGCACGCTGGAGTCATGAAATCCCCACCCCTACCCTCCTACATGAGGCTTTTGGATTGTTTTCTCCTTGCACTTTTATGGTTAAGCATGTTAAGATCTGACAACAACTTATAACTGCCCATGCACTGAGAGCTGAACAATAAGTTATAGTTTAAGAGTATACGCAATATGCATGAGGAATAAGAAAATTTTGAAACGTTTTCTTTTTTGTTTTGGACACTTTCTTATCTGTGACTTTCTCCAATTTGGTTGATGTGATTTACAACTCACCCCAAATAATACCTTTGATGTTATATCAAACGTTGTCTCTCAGTTTATAGATAAACAGTTACGAAAAAAAATAGAAAAAACACGCCATTTCCCACGGGAATGAAAGAGTTAAAACAACTCGGCAAAGGTGGCACAAATGTATGACAGCTAGAAGGGTTCAATAAACGTTTTGCGGGGTTCTTCCCTTCATGCCTTGCGATACTCCATCCCAGACCATCAGTGGCGCGTCTAGCCTCCTCCCCCTTGTCTTGCCCCGCTCCTCTACCCGCTTCCGATGGGGTTACTGTTCATGATCGACGTCCTTCTGCATTATTTTCAATTATTTTTAACCGACTGACTGACAATAAAATCTTAAATTCATGCCATCACTGCAGGTGAAGGAAATGATGGACAACATCAGAAAAGCATTCCGAGAGGAAGTGGCAAACCTGACTTGGATTGACGATGCGACAAGACCTAAAGTCTACGAAAAGGTATATACAGCTTAAAAGACTATTTTCCTCTTCTATCTTTGAACATGGCGAAAAATGGGTACACTTTGATGAAAAACAAATCGATAAGCAAAAGCGTCCTAAGCCGACTAATATAACGTAAGCTGTTTGGAAAATATATTGCTCTTCAAATGAGATGGCACATTTTGTCACGGGGGGGGACTCCTATATAAAATGGACTGGCGGGGTTGATCGTTGGGAAGTTTGAAAGAAACCCTAAAGAAAGCCCTAAAGGAACCCTAAAGGAACCCTTGAAGGTACAAGAAACCCGAATAACTCTGACAGTGATTATTTTAGTGGTACCAATCCACGATTTTTAGCTCCTAAAAGGTACGATGATCACCCCCGTCATCCCCGTCCCCCCCCCCCCCCCCCCCCCCCCTTGTACGTCCGAAGGTTAATACCCTAAAAGGTTCGATTCAAACCCCCTTAGTGGTAATAATCCACGAATTTTAGCCTCTAAAAGATACAATGTTCACCCCCATCACCCCCCCCCCCCCCACCCCCCACCCCCCACCCCCCTTGTACGTCCGAGGGTTAATACCCTAAAAGGTATCACAATAACTCTGACAGTGGTCGTTTTCGATTCAAACATCCTTAGTGATACCAAACCACGAATTTTAGCCTCTAAAAGGTACGATGATCACCCCGGTCACTTTTATATGGGAGTCCATCCCGGGCCTTTTGTTTTATACCTTTTTAAACGCCACTTTAAAGGAACACTGTCCCCCCGAAATGCAAAATTTCCCTTACCTTATTTTCTTGTAATATCACAAAATGCCACCAAATATACGAAAAAAGCACGTGACACACTCAAACACCAACCCCGCGGTCTAGCAAGTACCTTACGCATGCGCACAGCCATATCACCCTGGCAGTAGCAGCCATGGACAGCTGTTTCGTTCTTGTTATGACTCATTACATCCGCCTTGGCAGTAAAGGGCACTTAACAACGACTTTCGGGTCGTGTAGGGGTCCGACGGCTATGCCATGCTGATGAGTCCTAACAAGGACGAAACAGCTGTCCATGGCTGCCACTGCCAGGGTGATATGGCTGTGCGCATGCGTAAGGTACTGACCAGACCGAGGGGTTGGTGTTTGAGTGAGTCGCTTGCTTTTTTCGTGTTTCCACCAAATATAAAACTTTATTAAACAAAAAGATTCTATAAAACAAAACATAAGCAATAGTTTGGAGAAATAGTGCAGGATTGCAGGGATGGAAGTAATATACCGTTCATCAAATTTGATTTCTTGACCGCCTGTCAAGAAATCAAAATTGAGGTAAGTTAATTCTCAATAAAATGAGGACTTGTGGAAAGTTTCAATGCAAACGAAAAGTGGTTGTTTTCCATGCAGGAGGACGCAATTGTAGAGAAGATCGGCTACCCTGAACTCTGCGTGAACAAGACTTTACTTGGGGAATATTATCATGGAGTAAGCACCAAAATTATTGTTTAATAGGATGAAAGGGCAACATTTACGAAGCTCAAGCGGCCGCTCCTCTTGATGACCCTTTCAGTCCCAACAGTGCCAGCGAAATGTCATTTTTTAATTATTGGAAAACTAAACATTACTAACGTTCTGAGGGTGTGTGTGTGTGTGTGGGGGGGGGGGCTAGGTGAGTTTGAAGTAAATATCCTGCAAGCCGATTCTCTTGGAAAAAATATCCTGCAAATGCGAAAGTCCGATTTAAGGCTTTGTATTTTAGCAAAAAATATTCCTGCAGCGACACAGCTAAATGAAAATATATCGAGTAAGACAAATATCACTCAACCCCCTCCCCCTCCCCCCACATACTTGAAAGATGAAACCACCTTGTCAAGCATATACATGGTCACACCGCATAAGGATTTCATACACGTACTTTTAGAAAGGTAGAAACACATGCAATATATTACACAAGGTTAGACGCTGGAGTCAAAGGGTTAACCCTCTCATATTTTTCACGTTGTTGTTTAATTTTTCAGCTTGAAGTGGATGATAAACGATTTTTGCTGAACGAAGTAAACGTGAGTTGGTGGTACTCGTCCCAGTCTCTCGCCAAACTCAGGAAGCCATCAACAAGAGGGCAGTAAGTGTGATTAAGTCATTGTGCAGGCCTTGTATACAGAGGATGCCAGTGGTGGTTTAAACTGAGTTGTCCTATGTCATCAGCTACTATATTGTACTTTTTACTTTCGACTAAATGAAGTCGCTATCGGAATCACATTGTTTATCAGGTTAATGGCACACGAGCTCGAGAGGTCTCGATAAAAGCACATTTTTGGCACTCGATCTCGAGAAGAATCGATGAAAGCACATTTTTTTTAGAAATAACAAAAAATAAACCAAAGAAAGCCATTTTCCTGCCCTTTTCAGTTTTTTAGCTCACTGCTTTTGAGTTTAACTTCATCAATACTCTGCCAACAACGGTTGAAATTGGGCGAGTGGGCGCTTACCAGGGATTAAAAACAATAAAAAAATCAAACTACCAGCGTGGAAAGTGGGCGCAGTCACTTACGACAGATGGTCGCTAACGAGAGGTTTCGACTATAATGATTTGACTGGAAAAAAATGGTATATATTTTGGAAAAGTGGTCTCTTAGGATAAATGATAGCCTTCGTGGCAGACGTAAACGGGGAGGGGGGAGGGGCGCGAAAAAAGGAGAGGTGGAGAAGGGAAGGAACGCCTGCTATAAGAACCGGGCTATTCGCATTTCGCACACCGATTTCCTTGTAATCGAATTACGTCAACTGTCAATACGTTCACCAATCAGAAACTGGCACGCGTCTTTATTGCAGGAGTCCTTTCCCTCTCTCCCCAGTTCCCTTCTCCCCGACGCCTGCTACGTAGGGTAGAGAAATGATCGCACATGGAGGTTCGAGTGAAGTGCACGGCGGTTACTGAACGTCACTTAACCATTTTTTTGTATGTGACTGCTTTTCAGATGGTTTAATGGGCCACAATCTGTAAATGCGTATTACCAGTGGGAGAAAAACGAAATAAGTAAGTGAGAAATTCTCCGCAAGATTTTTTTTACAGTTAAAGCTAAGCTTAGTTATTGTATTGCATGTTCTCACACGCACGGAAATGGTCCTAATTTTTAGCTCGGATTTGAGCCAGAGTAGATATATAAATCATCAAGTCACGATTAATCACATATTAAAATATGTGATCACGTGATAAAGTGACGTGCTACACACGGTAAGTGTGACGTTCGATGCACTTTTAGGGCCCGATTACATGGCGAATTTCAGCCTGGTAGGCGGGCTGGAATTTTGTTGCGATTACATGACGAATTTCAGCCCGGGCTGACAGCCGTTGCCGCCGCTGATTTCCCTTTCCTAAACGGTCGATGCCATTTTTATCGGTTGATGCCATCATTAGCATTTGTTAGTAACCAAGCCTTTTGAAATGGTCGATGCTATTTCTCTCTATAGTTTATGCCTGGGTTGAGACGAAAGTAGGCTATCATTATTAGATAAAATTGGGCCTAGGTAAAGAGATTATTAGATCTAATCTAGATTCGCGGTTAGGTAAGATTTAGGGTTAGGGTGACCCGTTATTGATATATATTAAGAAAAGCACCTTTTATAATTAATTTTTCCTGGGGTTTGCCGGATCAACCCAGTGGTCTAGTGGTGAAGGAGAGATGTTAGCATGCAGAGGTTCCGGGTTCGATTCCAGGTAATTAACCGCATTTTTCTTTTTTTGATAGAAAAAAATAATTCTTAAATTGGTGAAAATTTTTTCCAAGTGTCGCTAAAATGGCACCGACCGATTACGAAAGGGAAATTTGCGTAGCCGCCATCTTGTTTCATTGAAAACAAATTATTGCGCATGCCCAAGTGCGCATGCCCAATGAAATTTAGCCCGGCTGAAACTTTCTTCATGTAATCGCAAACGTCTTTTAAGAAGATTTGTTCAAGAAAACGGCCCGAAACCTTAACCTTAGCCCGCCTAACCGGGCTGAAATTTGCCATGTAATCGGCCTCTTAGTTTATGTTAGACTGCCGAAATCATTTTCATCCGTTGTGTCACGCCCACGCCGCGACTACATGTTTACTTCTCTAAAGACTGCCTGGTTCTCTTGATAAAACACGAACTATAAACACGATCTGTCGATTTATTTATTTCAGATGTCCTGGCAGGAGTGCTTCAGCCGCCATTTTACCATGGCCTCTTAGCACCACGGTAATCGGGGATCGAGGAGGGGATCGGGAGGGGATCGGGAGGGGATCGGGAGGGGATCGGGAGGGGATCGGGAGGGGATCGGGAGGGGATCGGGAGGGGATCGGGGCACTACTACAGATCTTATTGGAATTTGGAATCAGATCTAACTGCAATTTGGCCTTTTGAGCGGAGGAAGGGGTGATGGAGGTTGGAGGGAGGGGGGATGGAGGTTGGAGGGAGGGGGATGGAGGTTGGAGGGAGGGGGGTTGGAGGTTGGAGGGAGGGGGATGGAGGTTGGAGGGAGGGGGGATGGAGGTTGGAGGGAGGGGGGTTGGAGGTTGGAGGGAGGGGGGATGGAGGTTGGAGGGAGGGGGGTTGGAGGTTGGAGGGAGGGGGATGGAGGTTGGAGGGAGGGGGATGGAGGTTGGAGGGAGGGGGGATGGAGGTTGGAGGGAGGGGGGTTGGAGGTTGGAGGGAGGGGGGATGGAGGTTGGAGGTTGGAGGGAGGGGGGTTGGAGGTTGGAGGGAGGGGGATGGAGGTTGGAGGGAGGGGGATGGAGGTTGGAGGGAGGGGGGATGGAGGTTGGAGGGAGGGGGGTTGGAGGTTGGAGGGAGGGGGGATGGAGGTTGGAGGGAGGGGGGTTGTAATGAGGAGGAGATGTAATGTGCGTGGGAGGAGGATCTAATTATAAATAGTTTATCAGCCAAAGCACATGGAAAGAGATCTAAAACCGAAAATAAAATACACAGTACTGTATGCCCTCTGTTTCACCTATGGAAGAAGATGGGGGACGCACAACAATGCATGGGAGGATGGGGAAGATTATCTCGAAAAACATTTTTACTCTCTACATTTCCCCCCCCCCCCTCCCCCCCCAAAAAAAAAAAATTCGGCACTAGAAACAATTCAAACATTCAGTAATACATGCGTATACGAATTTATTCAAGACACTTACACACGGTATATATCATCCATATCAACAGAGCCGTTAATTTTGGTGCCATTGGAATAGTCCTAGCTCATGAGCTAACTCACGGCTTTGACAGCATCGGTAAGGATAATCAACAATTAATCAGTTATTCTGTTTTCAACAATACCTCTAGTATAGACCACTTTCATAATGGCGGCCGATTTATTTATTCTTTTATATGTATGTTAATTAGCCTCACTGGCCTCGGTAACATGTGCAAAATTCAAAAGAATTTTTACTCTAAAATGAGGCCAGTGAGGCTAATTAACATACATATAAAAGAATAAATAAATCGGCCGCCATTATGAAAGTGGTCTATAGAATAATATATCCAGATAGGCTGAGCCTAACAGCGTCGCTCTCTGAACAGAAAGCCGATGATACAGATGATAAGCTTAACTAAGGTGAAAGATCGGAAGCACAAGAATTAAGATTGACGACCGGGCTATTTTTCAATTTTAGCAATTCTCATAAACAGTATTACGCGACCGTCTGCACAGTACATTTAGACCGTACAAAAGTTCACAAAAACAACTTTTTCTCGGTCTAGAATAACTAGTGTGATTAATTTCTAAAAAAAGACACCTGTTGCGTATCAAAATTGCCCGAGAAACTGATTTGGAAATCAAAATTGCAAACAAATACACAACCATATTTGCATAAGGCGACGCAGGGACATCTTACTTCTGAGCAAAAATAAAAAAAATAAAACTGAACATCTTACTTCAAACACGAAATGCTCTAAGAACACCAAGAACAAGATATCAAGTTAATTCTTGTAGAAAGAATAAACCGTAATCAGTTTTTTTTGCAAATTTACCAAAACACATTAAACGAACTTGAAACGATTGGCCAATTTTTTCAAGTTGCAATCATTTCCATCCTGGCCATCTGTAGTCAGAGACACTTGTTTATACTTTCATTATACTCGTAAAGCAATTTTAAACAAAACTGGACCATTATTTTTGCCTTTCCATTGATATAAAATGTCTTTTAGCTTTTTAAAATAACACTAAAAATGGTGAGATCCCGGGGGGGAGGGGGTACTCCCTATAATAGGCTATACGGGGATGATCCGCCCAAAAGGGGTACCTTTTTTAGGCTGGAGGTATATGAAAGGGTAGGGATTTCACTAAGTATAGGAAAGGGTAGGGAAAACACGAGATGGAGCATAACAAAGAGTGGGGAAAACACGAGTTTAAGTATAAAAAGGGTAGGGAAAACTGCCATTTAAGTATTATAAAAAGGGCCTTTCAAAATATATCAAACAGACACACGTAAAAGCTGTATGAAAGGGGTACCATTTTCAGTGAAAGGTATATGAAAGGGGTACCATTTTCAATGAAAGGTATATTAACGGGGTACCTTTTCTGTCAAAAATGGTATATGAAAGGGTAAGGGTTTGGACCTTGGGGCGGAGCATCCCCGTACAAAACTTTGCTGAGTACACAGTCGAATGTGTTTGTTTTGTTTTTCTATTACATAATGCATCATTTTGCTTATGCAAACAAAGTTCTTTGAACCACCTACTTGCACGCCTCCACGAAAGGTTCAACCATAATTTCAAACCTGACTGACTATAAGTTTTCCTAATTGCTGTTTTAATGCCTTTCGTCTGCTCGTATAGGTCGCCATTTTAATAAGTATGGTGAGATAAGCAAACCATGGTGGAGCAATTTTACTCTGACTGGCTTCAGGAACAGATCCCAGTGTCTTGTGGACCAATACAATAAATATCCACTGGATATCGAGGGCTCACCGATGTTTGTACGTAAAACGCAAAAATTGTTGTTTCAGTAATTTCTTTTGCAGCAGGCAAGTTAGGGCAGTTTTCAATTGAGTGTCGTAAAACCAAAACCAAAGTAATCACTCTGGTCAATCACAACAGACGCAGACAATCCAATGAACCAATCAGAACTCATAGCAAACAGAAAAACGCAGCAAGTCATGGTTGGTTTTGGTTTTACTTCTGATTGGATGAGAATGTGGCGCGATACTTTTTAACCAATCACAAAGCGTAAAAATGCAAAAGCAAAGCAATCGTGAATTTTTTTTAATTCGACGCTCAATTAAAAACCGCTCTACAGTGTATGCCCACATCAATTACTTAATGGCTGCTACCGATCTTGTATGAGATAAATAAACTGAATTCGTTGAGTATTTTCGACAAAAAGAAAACGATATCAGACCTTCTTAAGACTATGCTCTCCTGGCAGTAACTATTCCTGACATTTCTGGATTTAAACCATATAGTAGCTCATATTCTTCCATTTGGTCAGTAAGTTGCGTTTCTTTCGTTGCAACTTAAGCAGATGCTTGAACGGGATTCGAAATAATCACCTTGTGATAACTGGTGCAACGCTCTTGAGCTATCAGATTCCGTATTTCTTTGTTGTTGTTTGCTTCTTTGCAACCTCGTAAGTTGCTACAACCTCGGACAAAATTAGTTGAGACTACGCCCACATTTATTGTCCTGAAAAAAAAAACTCATGCAAACACCATTATTAATTTCCTCCCCCCCCCTCATACCTCCCCCCCCCCCCCCCCCCCCCCCCCCCCCCCCTCCGCCCCCCCCCCTCTTCTTCCAATGTTGTTTTGGGGATCACAGGATTTGTATGGGCCAGTTTTAAATCTAAGACAACATTGCATAGGAGGTGGGGAAAATTGCAAAATAGATGGAATTGTCTCAACTGTTTTGCCCAATATTGTAGCATAAATGCGAGGATCAAAAATTTCACTTTTTTGTCTCATCCACAGCTCACTACATGATTATTTCAAATATTCCGTACATTTATTTATTTATCATCATCGGGTTTATTGTGAACCCACTATTGACCAGCTCTCCTGATGGCGTGATAGCTCAAATAGGTAGAGCCGCGAGGTATGAGTTCGAAATCCTGTTTTAGCCGGATTTATTTTCAATTTTCTTTCTGACTGCTTAAGTTGCTAGCATCATGTTTACTCACTTACGCACTCCTAGCTACTAACCGCTTCTCATGGCTAATTCAACAGGTTGATGGTAGACTTACATTACCTGAGAACATTGCCGACAATGGAGCTCTTAAAATTGCTTTTAGGGTTAGTCCACAAAACGTTTACTAAATTTACATCTAAATACAATAGTTTATTTCTAAAAAAGAAACATAGAATGCACGATCACTGCAACAAACCGTTGAGAATGGCCGGATCTGGGTTTCCAGACCAAGATCAGTATTAATACTTTAATACTTTTTTTCTAAGCCTAGTACCGTATCAGACCAACTCTAATTTCCGGTTTCCCCAGTGTGTGTATGTGAGACTGGGGCCACCGGAACCGGGAGATGATCTGAAGAATATTGCGTGATGTTTCACAATAGCAAAAACAACAAACAGACAGATGCAGCTGCCAATTAAAACTAACAAGAGAGGGAAAGGGAACTGGTAATAAAGGGTTACCCCCGCCCCGAAAGTCCATCCCAGGATTATTTCACAGTATTTTGTTAGGTTTGAATCAGAGGGTGGTTTCTTCGCTAAGACAGTGCGCAACCTGGACTAGATCCACCCACCTTACGAATTCCTGTCCAGATCTCCATCCGAAAGCCTAAATATCCCTGGGGTTAATAACCTGGAATTTTTAAATTCTTCTCACAGGCTTATGAAAACTGGGTGAGAAAATACGGAGTGGAAGCGCTTGTGCCCGGCTTGAAAAGATCCAGTGAACAGCTATTCTTCCTAAGTTATGCACAGGTAAATATTTCGGTCGTGCCAGGGTATTGATGAAAAACAGTAGCCTGCAAATAACTTCCTTTGTAGAAAATAGAGCCAAAGACAAGTCTAGTTAGAGCGACAGTACAAAGGTTAAAAAATATCGAACCGTGTCAGTGTGAAAACATAAGCTTACCGCAATATTGCGTTACGTGTTAGCATTTCTATTCACGGGTTCGCTCTTAGGAGCCTTTGATAATAAATTAATATAATCCGAGAAGATGAAATTTTAACTGCATGTGTTAAACACACAATAATTGTGATTTTTTTCGCGCGCTTAATGCCGGCTTAATGGCATTCAGTTTTGGCATAATGTCAAATATTTGCCTAGTTTTTGTCGTTGCTGTACTATGCCCATTCGTAAAAGGACAAACACATGAAAACTGACGCCAATTTTACTTTTTCTGATTTAACTTATTTTCAGATGTGGTGTAGTAAGTTTAGTCCTACGCAAATCTTTAGGAGAGCTAAAGCCGACACGCACGCATTACCTATTTACAGGTAAGCTTACTTCAGCTTCAACCCTTAATTTGCAGTGAAACGTTGAGCCATGTCAGTAGCTTGTTAGTGCAGCCGCATTTTCGGTTGAGCGAGGCTGAATATTCCTTCCTGTGTTTGACGATTAATGAAATACCCATTTACTGCAATCTACGCCATGTGATGCAGGTCTAACATTTTAGTCTATGCAGGACGTCTGATAGTGTGACTTTTCAAATGAAATATGTTACTCTTTCTTTTCTCTGCCATATTTTCTTGCATGCTGAAAAATGCATGTTACATACTGCAGCAAAAACGAGAAAAGTAGATGTCTAGTCTATATTATGAAACTCGTAATGCATGCAACCTTTCGTTGCAAGATTGACTGCAAAAAGAGGGTGTTGCACAATGACGTAAAGTGTTTGCCTCGTGTGTAACAGAAAAATCAGATTTTTAAGGAAAACTTGTGAAGTGGTAACACTTGTTGAAAACGTCTTGAAAAACACCCTAAAAGGTACCAGAAGTTGGTAGTTTCTTGGTGTTGCGGATGGTGAGAGAAGAAATAGTTTTAAAAGTTTTCAGGGAAACACGGTCGTGTGAACTACGCTTGATTTTTCTCGTCTTTTTTTTTTGTCAGGGTAAATGGCGTGTTGTCCAACATGGAAGAATTTGCAAAGGCCTACAGCTGTCCGAAAGAGAGCAAGTTGCATCCTGAAAAGCGCTGCAGAGTGTGGTGAGATTTGAGCAAGATTTTAGGAAGCTGACGAAAGTTCATAGTGCTTATTATGCACGCAGGCTCAGTTTCGTTTCATTTTGACATAATATAAACATAGTATCGATAAACTAACAAATGCGAAAACCTTTCATGTTGTACATGATGCGATGTTATCTTTGTTTAAGACATCTAAGCTTTGCTATTAAGTATTTTTTTCCCAATCATATTGAAGTTTGTCGACTTTTTTTCACGGGCTCATCAGCTCAAACTCCGGTAAAATTTAGATGGCTCCAACTTGAATGAGCGGGTTAATTCCTTGTGTCACCATTTAACCCTTTCACTCCCAGAGTCAATTATGGAGACATGTAGTGTAGTTCTAACTTCTGAGTCTGCATGGCGACGAAATCCTATGGTGTGGCCACTCAAATGAAACCTCTTCAGCAGTTCTTCTCCATGGTAACATTTGTTTTTCAACATTTTACAAAATAAAATTTGGAATTTTCTTAAAATTGATATTTGGCACTCTTGGCTTGGGAGTTAAAGGTTAATTGAAAGCTGTTGAACCGCCAGTCTACGTTTGTGGAAATTTCAAATTGTTTAAATTGTGAACTCTCTGGAGTAAATAAAGTGGTTATCTATGGCCTTTGTAAGCCACTGCATTAGTGTTTATGATGTGTTGGATAAAGAGGTACTTGAACAGCTTTTGCATTGAGATGTTTCAGTAGACCAATTCATGAAAGACTTTCGCTTTATAAAGCAACTGAAAGCCTACAATTATATATTATCTTGTCAATGATACTTAAGAAGAAAATTCATAACTGTGTTAATTCTTCAAAAATGTTACAGATCTATGGACAGTAACCTTGTAATCAGCTTCAAACATTATCCTTGTTTTGTTTCTAAGAGATATAAAAAATTGAAAATCATTTACCACACTGTGTATTTGTAAATAGACTATAATCATAAAAAGTTTCATGCTTTTGCTGTTCTTAGTGGTTTTCAGTTGAGTGTTGTAAAACCGAAACCAAAATAATTACTCTGACCAATCACAACAGTTGTAGACAATCCAACGAACCAATCAGAGCTCGAAGCAAATACATGTAGCCGACGCCAAGCGCGGGAAAACGCGTGCGAGCAAGTCACGATTGGTTTTGGTTTTAGTTCTGATTGGCTGAGAAAGTGGGGCGAGATTTTTTAGCCAATCACAAAGCGTAGGAATACAAAACCAAAGCAATTGCGAAATTACTTTCGGCACTAGCTCAATTGAAAAGCGCTCTATATACAGGTCATTGTAGTATTACCCTTTCTTGATGAGCGAGATGTTAATAAAGAAAATATTATATCGCCATGTCTGTCGTATGGTTTTATTCTCGATGATAATTGGTTACCATAATTTCATTAATTATGAAAATTTTTTGTCACGAATGCTAAAAAAAAACTGTTTCAAAAACAGTTATTTTGACTGTTTTTGATGCAGTTTTTCCAGCACTCGTGACAAACATTTTTCATTATCATTTAACACGAGTGCTACGCAGCAAAAACATTGGTTGAACCATAATTTCATTACTCATTGGAAAGGCTCCGAACAGTTCCGCTTAACAGTTTGTAACAGGTGGTGATTATAAATCAATATACTAAAGTTGCGACGGACGTTTGCAAACGTTGTACGCAAAGGAACATCCGGTGTGACTGCAAGTCTACTTCAAGTAAGTTGCCTCTTTCATGAGCTGGACATGTACCGTGTTAACCTGGGTGGCAGGCGCGAGAAAGGGGAGGGTGATTTTGGGCGCGCGCGACCATAATCCTCCCTTCCTCTCCCTTTTCTAGCGCCAGTCACGCAGACCAGTACCGTGTTTGTGCTGTTTAGGTTGTTGCTGATCAACCTTTTTGATTCTGAAGATACACACGGTCCACACGGAATTGTCAAAATTAATTTGGTGCGTAATTGTCAAAAGAGGAAAACCGGAGTAGCCGGAGAAAAACCCTCGGAGTAAGGACGAGAAACAACAACAAACTCAACCCACAAATGGCGTCGCATCCGGCATTCGAACCCGGGCCACACTGGTGGGAGGTGAGTGCTCTAATATAATAAAATGGTTAGCTTTTATTTACTGTTATGGGTAGTGATATCCATAACAGTAAATAAAAGCTAACCATTTTAAAATGAGTTTTTAGCCCTAAATAAGTGCCGGATTCTTTGATGTGCATAAATTAAAACCCACCATGAAGTATATCCCCTAGTATCCTGCTGGATATAAACTATCGCGAACCCTCTATACGACTTGTCCATGCTTTTATCTGTACACGTTTCCGTGCTTAATCTCCAAACTTGTTGTATTATCCCATTCAGAGATACTGAATTCACTACTGACCCCTTTCCAACGTTAATTAGACAACTCAGTTTGTGGAGCTTTCTCGACAGAATTGAAATGCCACACAATTTTTTGCAACTCATTGCGATCCAAATTTACATAACTTTGAACTTTCGATTTAATTTGCAACATATCAATGACCATGAGCAAAAGTTTAGGAAACTAACGGGGTTTTCTCAAGTTAATAATTTTCTGTAAACTTAACGCTTTCATCTTAGAAAGTGATTGGACTAGAGGAAAACGATTAATAATTGCGCGACAATAAAATATTTACAAATCCCCCATTTAATTTGACGCATTACTCTGTAAATTGAAGGCCTAGGAATAAAAAAAACGGTGGTTATAACTTTATGAATACGCCGTAATCTAAATATTTCAAATTTTGCGTGATTTACAGGGGGGAGAGAGGGGGGAGAAGCAGGTCATGAGATCTCAACAAACACAATGTGTCCCCCATTAACTTTGTTTCGTTTCGTTTCTTGGGGGGGAGGGGGGGGGAGGGCGGGAGGGGGGGATCATGCCAATGAAACGATTTCCATCACACCAAAATATTCAGTTTAAAACTTTTACTTTTTTTTCTTTTACTTTACACACTTAACTTCTTACGTTGTTCCATACTGTAACTTGCCTCAAGCCGAGTTAACTTAATAATACTTTTTAAGTGTTAAACTACTTACAGTGCACATTTTCTATGTATCATATATTCAAAGGCGCATTGCATTTGCAATCATAAATCAATTGTAAATAAGTAAAAATAAAAAATATATGGATACTAAGAGTAATACTAAATTAAACTTATTGACTTTACAATTAATTAAAACTAAAAGGCCAGTTATAGGCTTTATGAAATAAAAGTGTCTTAATTCCACATTTACTTATAAAATTGATTTTACATGTCTTTGCATATTTTTTTTTGGTAGGAATTTTAGTGACAATAAAAACTTGTTAATATTACAGTTTACATATAACCATAAGTATATGTTAATTTGTTTGCATTTTCGCTTGTTTTACGTTACAGATTGAAAAGTTCGAAAAGGTTCTTTTGTAATAACTTCGTTCCCTTATTGGGAAACAATTTTCGAAAACCTTTGTTTTCGACCCTTTACGTGTGGACAGAAGGCCCAACTGTATAAACACTATCCGTTTTCAAATTACGACGATCGAGAACCTATTTTACAACGACTTACAGGTCGAAATTAGTTTATACCAAATTTAAACTACCTGACCCTTTTCTTTTTCCTTTCCCTCGCAAACTTATTGCGAGACGTATAAATTAATCAAACAGTTTAGTTTTGTTGTTGTTAGCAACTGTAAGTTAATGGTAGTTAGCTAAATCAATTAGAAGTTAACTTGAAGGCCAGGTCACGCAGGCGCTGAACACAAACAGCGCGCTGCTTCACGTGGTCAACAAGTGGGGCGGGATAATCTTGGCCAATCACACAATCGCAAGCCTCCTGAAGATCACGTGGTGCCAGCCATGGCTCAAAAATATACTCTGTGGGAAGGTTTTTCACCTCTGGGACGTAACGTCTAAAGACAACAAACAAACGTGAGCATTAGTCGTCATATAAACGTGTTAACGTTCTACACAGATGAATTGCATCAGTTTTGAATAAAATACCCATGACATACATAGCTCCTTTGAAGGTCTGTTCACGGTTCGCAAGAGCTATCAATCTACCTCTTCGTTTTTATCCACAGTCAGCAGCATGCACAAATCCCCATGACATAACTCATTTTAAGGTCCGTTTAGTTCGTTAAGAGCTATCAATTTTTTTTCATTTTTCGATCAAAACCTAAAAAAAACTAAATGAAAGAAAAAAGTAATTAACAAACCTGACATATTCGCCAGTAGGATCAATCTTCTTTCCAACTTCTACTGGACATAACCACGGTACATGCTCCTTAACAAAAATACTTCCCGACAACCACAGCCAATTGCCTGAATTAAGGCTCCTCTCCGCGTCCAACTGAAGCTCGTCAAAAACCTATCAGAACATGATATCAGTAACTCTTTCACTCTCAGAGTCAATTGTATAGCGTAGTTATAACTTTTGAGTCTGTGGATGAAATCCTATAGTGTGACCATTCAAATGAAACCTCTTCAGCAGTACTTTTGCATGGTACCATTTGTTCTAACTTTTGAGTCTGTGGACGAAATCCTGTGGTGTGACCATTCAAATGAAACCTCTTCAGCAGTACTTTTGCAAGGTACCATTTGTTTTACACTATTTTACAATTAATGAAATTTTGGATTTTTCTTGAATTTTGATGTTTGGCACTCTTGGGACCAAAAGGGTTAACTCTAGTCATGGCTAAGATGGAGTGATATAGACACGTCAGATGACTACAGTGGAAACTCCATTAAGGGCATATTATCGGGACCAGTTTCCTTACGCTCCGCAACAACCTAAGCGCCTGAAACAGGCTGCGAAAATCGGTATCCAGCAGGTAAACAAAAGCTACAAAACTTCAAACTTCGCTAAGATGCAACACTACGAATTGCGGGAGTAATGTTAGCCCTTTCACCATTTTCAATGGTAATAACTAGTAGTGTCATAACGATAAACACAGGATCAGTCAAGTGAACAGAATCACACTTAATAATTTTGTTTTCATTTGGCCTACCTTGAATCCTTCTTCCCAGTTAATCCACAGGCAACCGCGTGTCAAGAAGGACCCAACAGCCCTGCGTGCAATGTCGTGAATCCACCCTTCTGAGCGGAGCTGCCTCATGATGGCGTCAATCCAAGGAAAACCAGTCGCACCCTGCAATATAATGAACTTTCAAGCGTTAGCTAACATGAATTTATTAAATTTAGCCTTCACTGCAGTATGCAACCCTTAGTCAGAAATCTCCACAAATTCTCGTTCGTAGCTACTCTTAGGCGTAAATCTGGTGATTCAGTTTCTCCGTTATATTTTAGGTCGACCCCGAGTTAAGCCAAGTGGCCCAAGAGCATTGCTAAAATGTACTCTCCCTTGAATACTGAGGTTGCTAGTCCATTCCAAGGGTACCCAGCATTTTTTCCCTAGTGCCCCCGCCCCCTACACGAATGACAATTTTGATTTCTTGACCGCCTGTCACGAAATCAAAGTTGATGAACTGTAATCCACTTCCATCCTTGCAAACCTGCACTTTTTCTCCAAACTACTGCTTCTGTTTTGCTCTATAGAATCTTTTTTATCCGATTTAGCTGTATATTTGGTGATATAAAATCGAAATAAGGTAAGCAAAATTTTATTATTTCGGTGGGACAGTCTAAAAAATAGACTTATCCATCACTGACCCGTTTCCACCGCTCCAGGTAGTCGGCAGAATCTTCCCAAGGTATCTGAAGACTCAGGGGGTTGCTGACCATCTCAGACGCTTCTGGCACCTGGCTTCCCATAACAAAGAAGAACTCGCGCCATAATAGCTTACTGTATACCTCCAGAGGTGGGTTTGAAGTCTTGGCCTGTAAAAAAATTAATGAACTGTTTTTAGCAACTTCTGCCGCAGCAGTATATAGCGAAAGATACAGTTAAACAACCACTGTTGTTCAGTAATGTTCGCAACTGGTATCAACCACTGTTGTTCAGTAATGTTCGCAACTGGTATCTCGACGTCCTCACAGTTTGCACAACAGACCAGGGGTCAATTCAATAAAACTTTTACAAGTGTAATTTACAAGTGTAGCTATTGTTTCAGAGGTTGAAAACAATAGCTACACTTACAAATTACACTTGTAAAAGTTTTATTGAATTGACCCCAGATTTCTTGACCTCAACAGAGCACCATTACAGATCCCACAATCATGCTCTAGATTATCACTTCCTTTTGCTTTGTTTTTATTTTGTTGGTTTGAGGGAATATAATTCTACTGAGAATTCAAATTGTTGCAACAAATTGGATGCATTAATTTTGTTTCCCCCGAGCATTTGAGATAGTAGGATTCTAGTTGGGAGAATAAGTGCATCATTTTGAGTAATGTCCCCATCAAATACCCAAAAACCTTCTCAGCACTAGTGGGCGCTCCAAACGTCTGTGCCTACAACAACTATCAGCTACTTTAACCCTTTCACTCCCAGAGTCAATGATGGAGACATATAATGTAGTTCTAACTTTTTAGTTTGTCAATGAAATCCTATGGTGTGACCATTCAAATAAAAGCTCTTCAGCAGTACTTTTGCATGGTACCATTTGTTCTAACTTTTGAGTCTGTTGACGAAATCCTATGGTGTGACCATTCAAATGAAACCTCTTCAGCAGTACTTTTGTATGGTACCATTTGTTCTAACTTTTCAGTCTGTGGATGAAATCCTATGGTGTGACCATTCAAATGAAACCTCTTTGGCAGTACTTTTGCATGGTACCATTTGTTTTTCAATATCTTATAAAATAAAATTTGGAAATTGTTTTTGAATTTTGATTTTTGTACTCTTGGGAGTTGAAGGGTTAAGGACTGAAAAGAACAAGAAATCTTTGCATTCGTCAATGGAAACGCAACATGACAAGGCCAGGTCTACGAATGGGTGTCTGTGTACAGTTAGCCAGGATGGAATTAGATTGGAACTTTTGGCCAAGTTTTCAACTTCCACCGGCACTGTCACTGTCTTTAAACTAAGTAATTACGAAGCTTCTCGCATGTAAGATATGACCTACCTTGATATACTCTTGAGTCATTCGTTGGTAAAGTAGTCTAGGGGACAGGCAGCCCAACCTCAGGTATGGACTCAAATGGCTTGCTGATGGCATGAGAGAGCTGGCAGTCAACTTCGGCTCACAAAAATCATTTTTTATCATCTACAAGAATGAAGAAAAGGATTAATTGGTGCAAGTGTGAATGTCAGAGAATGTGGAACAGGAAGGCTCCTTCGTATAGCACTATGGAGGACTTCAGTGTAGAGCATAAAACAAGCACGAATGAGTCATGAGCCATGCATGACATTTGCACGGTATGGGAGGGGGAGGGGAGAGGCGGGGGATTATCACACAAAAGCCCTGGGTGTGCTCTTCTTATGCTTCAGGGGTCACATATGCAATTTTGTCATTGAGGTACCTTTTAATAAATAAATATTTATGGCAATGCTTCTACGAACCTTAAAAAGCAGAACACTTGGAATATAACGGGCTTAATTGAAAATACAAAGTAATGAAGTTTTTATTGGATGTTTTGCTGTAGCACATGCTGGGGTACAAATAAACTGGAGCTACGTCAGAGAAACAGTTTTTTACCGGTAGTTTTAAGATTTCTTTCACATATTCAGACTAGCGCTCCCTGTTACTTTTATATGAGATCCTCCGCTACTTCAAGCTGGTCACAAGCTTTTGTCTTGCACTGCTCATGGAAGAGTTAAGATAACCCATTAATTACCTCCTGCAGAGCTTTCTCCATTCTCTCTAAAGCTTCCTCCTCCCCACCTTGGTATAAGCCAGAGAAGGTAGCAAGTGACTTGTGGAAGCCCATCTCTTCCAGTGTAGGTACACCATACTGTTGGCTATGGTCCATTCCTATAGGAGTCACGCATGAGCCAAATAGCTTTCTATCAACCCTTGGCACAGGCATCTCAGGTCGTCCTTGCCGCAGTACAAGCTCCTTAAACTCATCAATTAACAGTGGTAATTTGCCTCCAGTTGACATCAACAGCACATCAGGATCGTAGACAGTGTGTGAAACACGGCTGACAACTTCAATTCCAGCTTGTTTGGCAAGGCCAGTGATGACAACATCTCTGGTTTTACAGTGGGGCTCACAATCAGTCTCAAATGACAACCGAGTGATATCCCACTCCTTGAAAAGAGAAGGCAACATCTCAATGGGCCTTCCTCTAAGTACAAAGAGGCGCGAGCCACACTGAGCCAAACTGTTGTCAAGGTCTTGAAGGGACTGAAGTAGGAATTCCCATCGGTTTGGACTAACAGACATCATTTCATCAGCACTGCAGTCCAGGAAGTACACACCGTAGAACACCTTGCTGTTTGCAAGGCACTCCCGTAGACTGGGATTGTCGTGAAGCCTGAGGTCCTTTCTGAACCAATGAAGGCTTCTGTGACCTGGAGACAAAAGAGGCCAATGTCCAATCGGTTAAAAAATAACTATAAATGATTGAAATTTTTCAGAAAAACGAAATGGTGAACGTGAACAATATTATTGCATGATTGGGGTGTACACCAAGTTTCGTTATTGTGAATGAGAGCTCAAATAGAAACTTTGATGAAATAAACTAAGACCCTGTTCAGAATTTCTGCAATGGAACAGCACTCAACCAAGGGAACCAGCGTGAATGTGTTAATAAATTAAGCAAAGTGCACAAGGACAGGCAATATTACTCGGGCACCATTATACGCACCAGCACTTTCCTGCACACGAATTGAGGAGTGTCCAAATTTTACCCTTCTGGGGCTTTCCAGTTTTCAGAAGATCGAAACAGACAAAATAGGTGTGTTTATGGACGGCTACGGAAGAAATCCCACTTTTTAATAGTACCATTTAGTAAATTCCATTTTTTCCCTATGCCGAAAAATGAACAAGGTAAAAGGATCCCTGTTGGGATTCCAAACAGAATCCCACTTCACATTAATTTCCCATGGGTACTTCTAAAGACGTACCTGAAATATCCAACGAAATGCACAGATCCTTCAAGCGCTGAACACATATCTTGCGCTGTTCAATGTGATTAGCAACAGGTTCGGGATAATCGTCACCCACGATGCACCGAGCTTTTTTCTGGACTTTGAACGGTGCTTTCCAGGGTTCAAACAAGTACTTCACAGGTAAACGCTTGACCTCTGGTACATATTTCCTTAAAACACAAACAAAAGTCACCAAGAGTACAGGATTGTTGGAGCCATCAAGTCAAGTGTTCAGCAGATGTTACATTGTCCAATCTTTCAAGCAACTTGCATGAATTTGCCAGACAAGTCACAGAAATAGGGCTTAAATTGTGCAACACAGAACACACATGAAATTGCTACACAAAATATAACTAGCTTCTACTTTTTGCAACCCTTATGAGAAGCTAGTATTAGTACCATACACTGTGCATGAAAAGTAGCAAACTATAACATCGTCTTTATACCCTTCATAATGTAGAGATTTCAGTCGAAATTCCCAACATAAACCTACACCAAAATACAACTAAAACGATAAATAAAATTAGTAGTCTGCGAGTGTGATCGTCGGGTTTGTGTGGTTGAGACAAGGGTTGTTTACCATTTACACGAAGTTTCCGGAAATTCCGTTTGGAACGTAAATGGAACACGCCGTTTTGGTTCTTCCCGGTGGAAATTCTCTGGAATGAACGGGAACTCTGAAAAGGTTGTCCTGTTTTTTCCATTCCGAAAATCCAAATGGAAATTTCGGGAAATTCGTGTACCATTTACATATTCGTACCAGTTCCAGTCGATTAACGGACAAGTGCTTCGCAGTCACTCACGTGGCTGCACTCAAAACGGCGGAAGGTTTTGGATACCAATGTGCGAAATCTCGCTATACGTCCGTAGATATAACGGAATTTATGAAGCATAGCTGCGAGGCGTATCTCAATGGTAAGTTTGACAATTGCTGTTGGTTTAAATTTATGATAAAACTTGACACTTGCCCCGGGGATATGTCAGACTTTTTCGCAAGAAAACTTTTCTGCCTCTATTATGATAACTGACACGTTCTGCACTGAACTAAAGCTCTGTGTGACTGATTTCCTTTGCAGACCCTTTGCATGCAGCTTTTTCTGCCATTGTAAATATTACAGGTCAAATTTAATTTCAGGTTAGATTTATTTCAACCTAGGTCATTTTTTTTAAACTAGGTTAATATTTTTCACCTAGGTCATTTTTTAGGTTAAGTATTTGGGAATAAAGGGTTGGGTAGGTTTAGTATTTCAGTTAGGTTAAGGGTCAATGTTTGGGGTTAGTGTTAGTGTTTTAGGGTTAGGATTGACCTTGTGGTAGATGAAGCTTTTTCTTGTAACACTTTGAATTGTATTAATATTAGATCATATTTTTAATTATGACATTTTATTGTGTACAGCTGTAATTACATCACTGTTGTGCTGCTTTTTAACATGCACCAAAATGTTATTTATCTTTTTCATATAACACTTTCAATTGGCCTAATTACATCATATTTTCAATTATGTATAGCTCTGGTAATTACATCTGCATGTTCATTGTTCTGCAGCCTTTTTGCATGCAGTAGAAAATGTTATTTCTTTGCCATAGTCAAAGACAATGTTTGATGCTGTACATTTATTCAACCTGTTTGTTGAAATGAATGTTTTTAGTCTTCCAAATTTGGTTACAATTTTGACATAGTCATTTTCAACTTCAGTTATTTTTCCAATCAGAACATTAGGATGAAGAGAAGTTTTGTCTACTTTATCAATTTTAATAGACAGTATTCATCCGTGTGAAATGTTGGTCCTTTTCTTCTACTCGCTTTCATTTTGTCATTATATTTGCACTGTTTTTCATTTATAACTGTTTTTAGTTTTTTTCTTTGTGTCATCACTGTGCACTTCTTTTCTTGGCAGAATTCCAAATACCACTTCATATGGTGTTTTACCTATGGCACTGTGTACTACAATATTTTTCTTATAGGCCGTTTCAGGTAGTATTGTACACCAGTTGTGCTTTTCTTCATTTTTTTCTTTAAGAATATTCGCCATATTTTCTTTGATTGTGCGATTATTGCGCTCTACAAGTCCCTGTGTTGTGGGGGTTCTAGGGGAACCATGAACTTGTTTTATTTTGTGTGTGTCACAAAATTCAGACATCTCGGGGGGGGGGGGGGGTGGTCAGGGGGGGGGTGGTCAGGGGGGGTGGTCAGGGGGGGTGTACATTGGAGGGAAGGCTGCATAATTTTTATTTGTTTTTTGGCACTATTCTTTTTAGACCCCCCCAAAAAAAACCAAGCCCCTATTTTTCAGACCACACCCCATAAATAAAATCCCTTTTTAGACAGTTGACACCCTGGATAAAAAGAACCTAGGTTGAGTAAAATATAACCTAGTTTGAAAAAAATCACCTGACCTGTAACATAAACACTGTAAACAGAGCCAATTCTCCATCCCCTTCCTGTATTTCCTCGGAAACCGAAGAAGAGAAAACTTTGGATCGATGGAGTGACGCTGATGCGCCAAGACCCTGGGGACGAGTCTAGTACAAGGCGGTAAAAGGAACACGTTTGTTCCGAATGGAAATTTTCCAAACAAAAATCTGGAAATTTCCGGAAATTTTTAGTAAATGGTAAACAACCAAAAACTCTTGTTGTTCACAATCACTGACGTTTCGAAAACATCAGCAAAATTCGTACCCAAAGTCATGTGAACATTGTTGCATCCAATAAACAAACAACATTTTTATAATTAACACTCCTGCCTGGGTTTAAACTATTTATTATAATCGTAAACAATAAGATAAATCTTCCATACCTGACATATTCTCCAGTGGGATCAATCTTCTTTCCAACTTCTACAGGACAAAACCATGGCACATGCTTTTTAACAAACGAACTTCCTGACAGCCACAGCCAATTGCTAACGTTAAGACTCCACTCTGCATCCAGTTGAAGCTCGTCAAACACCTACAGTCCAGATTCAGAAAGTTAGTGCCTGTATCAAAGACGCCAAACACGTCTCTATGGACTCTCGACTTGGTATCATTCCTTCCATACCTTGAATCCTTCTTCCCAGTTGATCCAAAGACATCCCCTGGTCAAGAAGCATCCTACAGCCAGACGTGCTATGTGAGGAATCCATCCTTCTTCACGCAACTGCCGCATTACTGCATCAATCCAAGGAAATCCAGTTGTACCCTGATATCAACACAACACACAAAAGCACACAATTACTACACTTCCCTTACAAAATCTTCATCACCTGAATATCAAGCAATGTAGATGTAACATGGAACTTACCTGTTTCCACCTCTGGAGACCTTCAGCATTTTCTTCCCACGGATACTGAATGCTCAGAGGGTTGTTGTCCATCTTGTGCAAGCCCGGGTTGCTACTAGCCATCAGGAAGAAGAACTCTCGAAGCAGGAGAGGTTCATGAAATGACATGGGAGGCATTTTGCCCTTTGCCTGTTAATCAGAAGACAAGAAGGATATTAACAATAAAACAACCTTTCGCTTAACGACACAACAACTCCCAAAATACAATCTCAAACAACTCATCAACACTTGCTCTGATACCAAATATCTTCCATTCAAACTTACTTACTAGCAAGCATTTCAACAGTCTACATTCAAGCTATTCAGTCGGCTATCGCTTTCACAACCCATGATGCAAAAATAGCAGACCTAAGAGTACAGGATACGTACCTTCCCATAAGTGTCTGTAACTCTTTTCCACATCACTCTGGGTGACAAACATCCAAACCGAAGATAAGGGCTTAAGTGGGTAGCAGATGATGGCATAGATGCTGCACTCAACGGCACATCCTCAAAATCGTTTTTCACCAGCTAAACAAATGCAAACCAAAAGACAGTTACCCTTACCATTCACAAATATGCTATAATTATGGTTTGACTACTTTTCACAAGAAACAATATTTACCTCTTGCTCCAGAAGGACAAGTCTCCTCAGGGCTTCTTGCTCTCCTCCTCTCCACAGAGCTGAACTTGTTACAAATCGGCTGTCTTTCACTCCTAGCTCACTCAATTCAGGCACTCCAAATTTTGCATGGTGATCAATGGCTACTGGTGTCACACAGGAACTCACCAATCGTCTGTCCACCACTTTCGCTGGATTGGGTACAGTCAGCTCGTTCTCTTCCACAACTTTCACAAAGTCTTCAAACAGCATGGGTGTAACACCGTGATTAGCACGTAAAATCTCACCTGGCTCATAGAGCGTGTGGGACGTTTTGCTCAACACTTCAACTCCAGCTTCCTCTGCTATGTTTCGGATAACCGCATCTCTCTGAGCCCCAAAAGGCTCAATGTCGGTTTCAAAACGAAGGCGTGATACTCCCCATTCCGAGAACAGCTTTGGAAGCACCTCCACATCCCTACCCCGTACTACAAACAGACGTGATCCTAGCCTTGCCAGCTGAGTATCCAGATCTCTTAGGCACTCCAGCAAGAAGTTCCAACGGTTGGCCGAAATATTGCTCTGCTTAGCTGCTGCAGTGTCCAATACATACACTGGGTAGAATGCGCCACTACCTTCCAGACAGGCACGCAATGTTGGGTTGTCATGGAGCCTCAGGTCTTTTCTAAACAAATGCAGACTTGTGTGTCCTCTTTTCTCCACTAAAGAAGAAAGAGAAAAATACCAGTCCCGGAGGTTAGTATCTTTCAATTGGAACTTGGGTCTGAATAGTTACAGCACTGTAACTTAACTCTGTCATGTGTATGCCATACTATTTCCTTCCAAACATGTAACGTAACAACAAACAGTGGTTTCCATACACACTAGCAAAGTTTTTAACTGATATTTACCTGGACTGCCAGTGCCAACACTCTGAGCCAGCTCTTTCAGCCTCTGCACACATACTCTCCTCTGCTCCTTGTGGTCCACCAGTGGTAACGGATAGTCCTTACCCACCAAACATCCAGCAGCTTGTTGCACGGATGCTGGAGCTTTCCATGGCTCAAACACGAACTCAGTGGGAAAACCCTTGACTTCAGGCACATATTTCCTGAAAATACATTATTTTAGGATACAATTAACATCTGTTCTTTCACAAAACATACAAAACAATCACAAACATATTGCTCTCGTGTACCTGACATATTCTCCAGTGGGATCAATCTTCTTTCCAACTTCTACAGGACAAAACCATGGCACATGCTTTTTAACAAACGAACTTCCTGACAGCCACAGCCAATTGCTAACGTTAAGACTCCACTCTGCATCCAGTTGAAGCTCGTCAAACACCTACAGTCCAGATTCAGAAAGTTAGTGCCTGTATCAAAGACGCCAAACACGTCTCTATGGACTCTCGACTTGGTATCATTCCTTCCATACCTTGAATCCTTCTTCCCAGTTGATCCAAAGACATCCCCTGGTCAAGAAGCATCCTACAGCCAGACGTGCTATGTGAGGAATCCATCCTTCTTCACGCAACTGCCGCATTACTGCATCAATCCAAGGAAATCCAGTGGTACCCTGATATCAACACAACACAAAAAAGCACACAATTACTACACTTCCCTTACAAAATCTTCATCACCTGAATATCAAGCAATGTAGATGTAACATGGAACTTACCTGTTTCCACCTCTGGAGACCTTCAGCATTTTCTTCCCATGGATACTGAATGCTCAGAGGGTTGTTGTCCATCTTGTGCAAGCCCGGGTTGCTACTAGCCATCAGGAAGAAGAACTCTCGAAGCAGGAGAGGTTCATGAAATGACATGGGAGGCATTTTGCCCTTTGCCTGTTAATCAGAAGACAAGAAGGATATTAACAATAAAACAACCTTTCGCTTAACGACACAACTCTCAAAATACAATCTCAAACAACTCATCAACACTTGCTCTGATACCAAATATCTTCCATTCAAACTTACTTACTTGCAAGCATTTCAACAGTCTACATTCAAGCTATTCGGCTATCGCTTTCACAACCCATGATGCAAAAATAGCAGACCTAAGAGTACAGGATACGTACCTTCCCATAAGTGTCTGTAACTCTTTTCCACATCACTCTGGGTGACAAACATCCAAACCGAAGATAAGGGCTTAAGTGGGTGGCAGATGATGGCATAGATGCTGCACTCAACGGCACATCCTCAAAATCGTTATTTACCAGCTAAACAAATGCAAACCAAAAGACAGTTACCCTTACCATTCACAAATATGCTATAATTATGGTTTGACTACTTTTCACAAGAAACAATATTTACCTCTTGCTCCAGAAGGACAAGTCTCCTCAGGGCTTCTTGCTCTCCTCCTCTCCACAGAGCTGAACTTGTTACAAATCGGCTGTCTTTCACTCCTAGCTCACTCAATTCAGGCACTCCGAATTTTGCATGGTGATCAACGGCTACTGGTGTCACACAGGAACTCACCAATCGTCTGTCCACCACTTTCGCTGGATTGGGTACAGTCAGCTCGTTCTCTTCCACAACTTTCACAAAGTCCTCAAACAGCATGGGTGTAACACCGTGATTAGCACGTAAAATCTCACCTGGCTCATAGAGCGTGTGGGACGTTTTGCTCAACACTTCAACTCCAGCTTCCTCTGCTATGTTTCGGATAACTGCATCTCTCTGAGCACCAAAAGGCTCAATGTCGGTTTCAAAACTAAGGCGTGATACTCCCCATTCCGAGAACAGCTTTGGAAGCACCTCCACATCCCTACCCCGTACTACAAACAGACGTGATCCTAGCCTTGCCAGCTGAGTATCCAGATCTCTTAGGCACTCCAGCAAGAAGTTCCAACGGTTGGCCGAAAGCTTGCTCTGCTTAACTGCTGCAGTGTCCAATACATACACTGGGTAGAATGCGCCACTACCTTCCAGACAGGCACGCAATGTTGGGTTGTCATGGAGCCTCAGGTCTTTTCTAAACAAATGCAGACTTGTGTGTCCTCTTTTCTCCACTAAAGAAGAAAGAGAAAAATACCAGTCCCGGAGGTTAGTATCTTTCAATTGGAACTTGGGTCTGAATAGTTACAGCACTGTAACTTAACACTGTCATGTGTATGCCATACTATTTCCTTCCAAACATGTAACGTAACAACAAACAGTGGTTTCCATACACACTAGCAAAGTTTTTAACTGATATTTACCTGGACTGCCAGTGCCAACACTCTGAGCCAGCTCTTTCAGCCTCTGCACACATACTCTCCTCTGCTCCTTGTGGTCCACCAGTGGTAACGGATAGTCCTTACCCACCAAACATCCAGCAGCTTGTTGCACGGATGCTGGAGCTTTCCATGGCTCAAACACGAACTCAGTGGGAAGACCCTTGACTTCAGGCACATATTTCCTGAAAATACATTATTTTAGGATACAATTAACATCTGTTCTTTCACAAAACATACAAAACAATCACAAACATATTGCTCTCGTGTACCTGACATATTCTCCAGTGGGATCAATCTTCTTTCCAACTTCTACAGGACAAAACCATGGCACATGCTTTTTAACAAACGAACTTCCTGACAGCCACAGCCAATTGCTAACGTTAAGACTCCACTCTGCATCCAGTTGAAGCTCGTCAAACACCTACAGTCCAGATTCAGAAAGTTAGTGCCTGTATCAAAGACGCCAAACACGTCTCTATGGACTCTCGACTTGGTATCATTCCTTCCATACCTTGAATCCTTCTTCCCAGTTGATCCAAAGACATCCCCTGGTCAAGAAGCATCCTACAGCCAGACGTGCTATGTGAGGAATCCATCCTTCTTCACGCAACTGCCGCATTACTGCATCAATCCAAGGAAATCCAGTGGTACCCTGATATCAACACAACACACAAAAGCACACAATTACTACACTTCCCTTACAAAATCTTCATCACCTGAATATCAAGCAATGTAGATGTAACATGGAACTTACCTGTTTCCACCTCTGGAGACCTTCAGCATTTTCTTCCCACGGATACTGAATGCTCAGAGGGTTGTTGTCCATCTTGTGCAAGCCCGGGTTGCTACTAGCCATCAGGAACAAGAACTCTCGAAGCAGGAGAGGTTCATGAAATGACATGGGAGGCATTTTGCCCTTTGCCTGTTAATCAGAAGACAAGAAGGATATTAACAATAAAACAACCTTTCGCTTAACGACACAACAACTCTCAAAATACAATCTCAAACAACTCATCAACACTTGCTCTGATACCAAATATCTTCCATTCAAACTTACTTACTAGCAAGCATTTCAACAGTCTACATTCAAGCTATTCGGCTGTCGCTTTCACAACCCATGATGCAAAAATAGCAGACCTAAGAGTACAGGATACGTACCTTCCCATAAGTGTCTGTAACTCTTTTCCACATCACTCTGGGTGACAAACATCCAAACCGAAGATAAGGGCTTAAGTGGGTGGCAGATGATGGCATAGATGCTGCACTCAACGGCACATCCTCAAAATCGTTTTTCACCAGCTAAACAAATGCAAACCAAAAGACAGTTACCCTTACCATTCACAAATATGCTATAATTATGGTTTGACTACTTTTCACAAGAAACAATATTTACCTCTTGCTCCAGAAGAACAAGTCTCCTCAGGGCTTCTTGCTCTCCTCCTCTCCACAGAGCTGAACTTGTTACAAATCGGCTGTCTTTCACTCCTAGCTCACTCAATTCAGGCACTCCGAATTTTGCATGGTGATCAACGGCTACTGGTGTCACACAGGAACTCACCAATCGTCTGTCCACCACTTTCGCTGGATTGGGTACAGTCAGCTCGTTCTCTTCCACAACTTTCACAAAGTCCTCAAACAGCATGGGTGTAACACCGTGATTAGCACGTAAAATCTCACCTGGCTCATAGAGCGTGTGGGACGTTTTGCTCAACACTTCAACTCCAGCTTCCTCTGCTATGTTTCGGATAACTGCATCTCTCTGAGCACCAAAAGGCTCAATGTCGGTTTCAAAACTAAGGCGTGATACTCCCCATTCCGAGAACAGCTTTGGAAGCACCTCCACATCCCTACCCCGTACTACAAACAGACGTGATCCTAGCCTTGCCAGCTGAGTATCCAGATCTCTTAGGCACTCCAGCAAGAAGTTCCAACGGTTGGCCGAAAGCTTGCTCTGCTTAGCTGCTGCAGTGTCCAATACATACACTGGGTACAATGCGCCACTATCTTCCAGACAGGCACGCAATGTTGGGTTGTCATGGAGCCTCAGGTCTTTTCTAAACAAATGCAGACTTGTGTGTCCTCTTTTCTCCACTAAAGAAGAAAGAGAAAAATACCAGTCCCGGAGGTTACTATCTTTCAATTGGAACTTGGGTCTGAATAGTTACAGCACTGTAACTTAACACTGTCATGTGTATGCCATACTATTTCCTTCCAAACATGTAACGTAACAACAAACACTGGTTTCCATACACACTAGCAAAGTTTTTAACTGATATTTACCTGGACTGCCAGTGCCAACACTCTGAGCCAACTCTTTCAGCCTCTGTACACATACTCTCCTCTGCTCCTTGTGGTCCACCAGTGGTAACGGATAGTCTTCACCCACCAAACATCCAGCAGCTTGTTGCACGGATGCTGGAGCTTTCCATGGCTCAAACACGAACTCAGTGGGAAGACCCTCCAATTCAGGCACATATTTCCTGAAAATGCATTATTTTAGGATACAATTAACATCTGTGGTTTTAATCCGTCAATCAATCAATCATACGTTATTTAACAAGGGTTAACACTTAATACATTGCAGTCATTTAGTACATGGTAATAAAAAAAAAATTAATACAGCTGCATGGATAAAAATATTTATTCAGTAATATATTAAGTTAATATTTTTTAGGTAATTAACATTATCATCAAGATGAAATGAAGATTGAACATCGGAAGCTAAATTTGAATAAAGTGTAAGTGATTAAAAGGCATTCCTGCAAGCTTTATGTTATTTGGATAACATTTTTACTTTTGGTGAATTACAAATATGTAACAATCTTATTTCTAGAAGTGGTTTACCTTATGTATTTCCCCAATGGATCTATTTTCTTTCCAGTCTCTACTGGACAGAACAAAGGCAGCCTCTGTTTGTCAAAAGTGCTTCCCGAAAGTGACAGCCAACTGCCTGCATTCAGGCTCCACTCTGCATCTAACAGCAGTTCTCCAAATACCTACAGACAAAAGACCTTGTTATCAACAAACATATTCATGTAGAGAATAATGTATTGGGGAGCAGGGATGGTGCAGTGGTGAGAGCACTCGCCTCCCATGTGGCCAGAGTTTAATTCCCAGAGGTGACGTCATACGTGGGTTGAGTTAGTTGTTGGTTCTTATCCTTGCTCTGAGGGTTTTTCTTTGGGTACTCAGTTTTTCTCCCTCCACAATTAACTAGAAATATGTGGTCTCGCAGAACCTCGGGAAGCTTGAGGGAGGGTGAACCGCTGGTCGAAACTTTGGTGGCATCTCGATTTGCGTATGAGGCTTTTCGGCATTCCACTTTGTTTTCTTTGAAACCAAAAACATTGGTAGAAGGTCCTTTCGAGGGTTCACGTACCGTTTGCCGTCGCCATCTTTGTTTACCATGCTCCTATAGGCTTACATGAAGTAGTAACCTGTGCCATTGTCAGCAGTTGCGATTCCTCTGTTGCTAGGCAACTACAGGACACCAACGCGATATATACAGTGGGGGGAGACAAGGGCAGGAGCCCGGGAGAACAGGGAGCGGGAGGAGTACGGAGATGGGAGAAGAAAGGGTGGGAAGCGGGATCTCTACAAGGGCGGGAAGCGGGAGAAAAATTCAAAAAGGCAAGCCTTCGTTATTTATTACTGCTTGTCATCCAGTCAAGAAAACATTTAACGTCCTCCAAGGCTTAAAACAAAATTTTATATGCGAGAAAACATAATTTGTACTCTGGCTAAAAAAAACAGCATTGGTTCCAGTGAAATTTGAAACCTTTACAAGTCGGTTACATCATAGGTCATGAATGAGATGACATGACACATGTACACGTGTGTCAGGGCAGGAGTCAGGACACAAAGGGACACAAAGGTACAGGAGGCGGGAGAATGGGGTATGGGAAGTTGGAGGTTTTGACCCCCCCCCCCCCCCCCCCCCCCCCCACTATATAAACGCAAACCAAGATTTCATCGCCCTACAACGATCCACGCGTGGATCCGTGCGACAAATTTATAAACCTCGTTTCGCGAGGAATAAGCAACATTTCCAAAGTCCAATTTGATCCAGAAACAGTGGAAGTTTAAAGAGCCACCTTGTGGATTCCACTGAAATTTACTGTATTCAAAGACACAAGAACATAAAAAAAGAGGGAAAAAGGTCAAGTTGCATAAGAGCCAAATGAATATATTGTGGCCGTCACAACTGGACCTCAACCAGTGTTACCTTAAATCCTTCTTCCCAGCTGATCCACATACAGCCTCTTGTAAGAAAAGAACCAACAACATGCCGAGCTCCATCTGGAATCCATCCCTCCTGTTGCAACTGGCGCATTATAGCATCAATGAAGGGGAAGCCTGTGTTACCCTAACAGGATAATATTATAAATAAGTCTAAATCAAGAAGACAAAGGAATTACAGTGGATTTCAGCTTACTTTGGCCACACCAGTTGCCAAGTTCATTGGGAAATTTGGAACTTTGTTGCTAATTTTCCAATTACATTATCAATTGGCTAACCAAATTGTGAACTTTGCTTTGAAGTTTGCAATCTCAGAATTAAAGAAGTTGCTTACACTCAAAAGTTGTTGTGATGCTGTTTTCAAAAATAAGACTATGTTTTTCAATATTGTACCTAACTTTTTTAAATATTTTTTTGGAAAATCAGATGAACAGACAAAAGGTAATGTGCAACAGCGCAAACAAAAATTGCAACATACCGGTATTTAAAGTGAACATGGAAGAAAATAGTGGCATGCAACTTACCACGAAAATGATCTGAACTTCACCAGTCCATAAAATAATCTTAAAGAAAACCACCTAGAGCTAGAAAATTGTTTTGCCTTCGCAAATAGCAAAGTGCAACTTGAGAGTTTACAAACTTTGTTGGCAATGAAGTTGCCAACTTTGTTTTGAATTTCACAATTTGGTTCACTATCATTGACAACGTAATTAACAACTTAAACCGCAACGAATGGATGGTCTTGCCATCTGGTGCAGCTAACATAAGCTGAAATATACTGTAAACTGGTGAATAACAAGTGGTAACCAAAAAAATACACGTACCATTTTCCACTTTTCCACAGCTAAGGCATTGTTTTCCCACTTGATTTGCAAGCAAAGTGGGTTGTTTTGCATTTGATGCAAATTTGGATTGCTGCTGCCAAGCATGAAGTAGAAATCTCTCCAGAGCAGGGAGTTGAAAACTGATAAAGGAGGAGAGTGATGCTTAACCTAAAAAATGATAAAAGCAAACAAAACCATATGACTGTGCAGTTAGCCTGTGTGGCGGCGGCTAGCTAGAATGGAGAGGGGAAGGGGTGTCAATTAAGGACTTGATCATGATACACAGTTCTATTAACAGTAGTTTGACACAATTATCTCCCCTGCTTACCAGAAAACAAAAACAAAAATAAATAAAATAAAATAACAACACAACAGAAACCAATTCCACTGTGGTGTGCTGGCTTTGCCAAATAGCTTTTGAGGCTACAACTCTGGAAAGAAATGTTTTCCATCGATACATTCAAACCCTTGTCAAGAAAGGAAACGTTTAAGTGTTGTGTGGCCGGTGGTTATCATTTTTCTTAGTGATTCTGATAAATTGTATGTGCGTGCATTTGATGTTGCTGAAAGCTAAAATCAAACTAAGGCTTCTACAAGCCAACTTGTGAACACAAAACAACCTTCGACCCCTCCCCTCTCCTACATGTACGTGTTTTGCTCCACCAACCCCCACCTCCCCCCCCCCCCCCCTCTCCATCCAATTCATCCACCTTAATCATAAGTAATTCAAAGATCTAAAACTTCACATTCAAGAAAAATTAAACATACTTTTTGGTAAGTTTCTGACAAAGAATGGTAAAATGTTCTTGGAGATAGGCAGCCAAATCTGAGGTACGGGCTCAACTTGTTTCTGGCACAATGGAGAATTGCTTCACCAGTAGACCCAAAATGAAAGTTACTATCAACCATCTGCAAATTCCAATGTAACACAATAACCCATTAGTGACAACACATCTTATTGTTTGAAACAACTTTTTAGGCTATGTGTATGGTATTGGTCCCCAAGACTGTTACACAAATACACCGGTGCACAAGTGCACCAAGTGCACCGGTGCACTAGTGCACCATTGCACTCAGGTTGAACCGGTGCACACTAGTGCACCGGTTCACTTGTGCACTCGGTGCACTAGTGCACCCGGTGCACTAGTGCTCTAAACCTTGTTTTGGTATGTGACAGTGCACTAAACAAGATGGCGGTATTGGACTCGGCGTTCAGTAGTTAAAACGCTCTTTTTTTGACGGACTTAAAAGAAGGGGATGAAAAGGTTTGATAACGAAAAGACAGTTTAGTTAGCGTTCATTCTTGGAGTAATGTTTTTATGCTATTATGTTCTAAGTAATGTGCTACACAGAAGCTTTCTTTAGTGAATATTGTGTCAGCGTTCTCCATTTTGGACAACGATAAGTAGTCATTTACATGTGAATAATGTCGCAGGAACTTAACGTAGTCACTAAAAGAAGATAGGAATCAAAAGCTCCTTTAATGTGCATTTTGAAATGAGTAAAAATTTGGTTAAATTTGTGTTGAAGGTGCTTGGTGCATCGATATTAGGCTCTGGATAGTGCTAATTGTTACGCTCAAGTATTCGAAAGGGCTGTTTTAATTTCATTTATTTCGTAGATATTGCTTTATACAGTTCAGGAAATCCTGCAGCGATTTAAAGGACACCACAAATAACCCACTCTCACATTTTTATTTCATCTGCTTTCTGCTTTCAGTCAGTATAGATAAATATATGACTCAGAACTCAGTGGCGTGTAGAGTGTAATGAACACCATACACATACCCAAGAGTTTAAAAAGAAGTCTAAAATCCCCACCCAGAATCAAAAAATGCCTCCTCGGCCCAAGTCTAGTACTAAGCTCCTAGCAAACCTACATTGTACACTGCCAGAGCACCAACAGCGAACAAACGGATTCTCTTGGGATTTTTTAAACATACCTATTTACAAAATTGCGTCACTGAAATATCCTTTGTAATGTCAATATTTTTATAAAAATGTGCTGTTTGCAAATCGGTCACATGTGGAATTGAATGCGGTACTGAGCAGAAAACAGACAGAGTTCTGTGTTCTTTTCAGCAAGTTTGTTCATTAACCGTTCTTAATCCTCTAAAAGTTCATATATATAAACATGACTGATTTGCATTATGCAAATTGAAGAATGGAATGTGTATTGTTTAGAAATTAAAAGTTCAATGTGGTAATTAATTTTGTCTTTCAACTTCAATTATTGGGTAAATTCCAAAATTAGTGATAATAATCACTTTAGAAATGAGTAGAAATGTTTTGTCAATTATCTGTCTTGTGTTTATTCACTGCACATTTGGTTGCTTGCTTCTATCAGTTTGAAATGATTGAAAATTATGAAATGGGTTAGGTTTTTTAATAAAACCCAAGTGGGTCAATACTATTACAAGTAGCTGTTTCTTTTGAGCTCATGCAACTATGATAATAAATTTAATGAGTGTTATAAAACAAAATGATATTGAAAATCATGATATACTTTGGAAGCTGTGTGCTCTGTTTGGCTAAAAAAAAACCATATGCTTTACCAGGGGATTTAAAGCCCCCTAAAAAACATGTTTGATTATTTTCAAAGAGCATTCCTGAAGACAAAACTTAAAAACTGAAGTGCAGAGAAATCATTTTTGATGTTGAATTCTTTGGTATGACTTTCTGTACTAAACAACTAATACTGTGCAAGAATTGAGAATGTAGATGTTGAGTAATTTTCATTTATAAAAAATTACGCAATGTTTGATGAAAACTTATTGACATTAATTTTCATGAACACAGCTGCTAACATAAAACTGTGAAATACCTCTTCAAGTAAAGCATCTAGCTTTTTCAATGCTTCTCTCTCTCCGCCATGCCATACTTGCTCGCATGTGACCTTGGATTTGTCAATTCCGAGATCTTCAACACTGGGTATGTGGCACCCCTTGAAGGAAATCCCTTTATGCAACAGAGATGCAAGCATGCCCTGGTTCACTGTTGCTACAGGAGATTCTGGTGGTCCAATTCTAGAGATGATATCAAGGAATTCATTGAACTGTACTGGCATCTCCTTGTTATTTGACTCGATCAGTTGATCAACATCATACAATGTGTGTGAAGTACATGAAACGACCTCTACACCAGCATTTTCAGCAAGGTGAGTGATGACGGCATCTCGCTGTTTACCAAAGGGCTCACTTTCACTTTCAAATGTTAACTTGGTAACATGTAAATTTTTCAGTAGCTTTGGAATAACTTGTGCTGGGTAGCCCTGCACAACAAGAAGCCGTGAACCGAGGCTTCGCAATCCACTGTCCAAGTCTTCTAAGCATTCAATCAAGAAATTCCATCGGTTTGCAGAGATATTTGCATTTGGGATGAAAGGGGGAAGGATGTAAACAGCCAAAAGATCTTGACTTCCCTTTATCGCTTCACACAACGCAGGGTTGTCATGAAGTCGAAGATTTTTCCGAAACCAATGGAGTGCTGTACTTTGATTCTCCTCGGCCATTACAAAACTGCAAATTAACACAAAAATTTAAGGTACTGTTAAACCTTTTTTTATTTGTACAATTTTTCATGCAACTTGTCTAGGGATGTAGATAATAGCCGGGAGCCGGGGAAATTACCCAGCTGTGAACTTCATTTTTCCGGCTATAAAAGCCAAGTGCAGCGCAGCTATATAAGAACTACATTTTTCTTGTTCTTAACCGGCTGTCAGTTCTATATTCCCAGCTGTTAAAAACTGAATCTACATCCCTGTAATGTCCCACATAAAAAATTGTTGCAAGTTGCATGTACATCGTTACACGTTGCCATGCTGGGCTATGATTGGTTGACTTAAAGAGTGTGGCATGAACCATGTTACACATTACTTTTGGTGTGCAACTTCAACTTGAAATTTGTTGCAGAAAGTAGAAAACAATTCAGCTTTTCGTGCAACTTAAAAACACAAAAATTCAGTTGCACGAGGGGGTATTACACGTAAAAATTGTGTGTGCAACTTGCAACAATTTTTTTGTGACACAAGTTTCACAAAAAATCATATCATATAACAGCACCTTTAGGCAACATTTACTTCAACAAAACATAACTGCATAAAATACAAGGTCTTTTACAGGTGTGGCATTGAAATCAACTACCCTTTCAATACCATTATTTACATGCTTCATATTATCATATATATAACTTTTTTGGATGTAGTTATTAAATTGTGGAACTACCCAAAACAATCCATAACGAACTACATGTACAACGACCCACCTAACAACAACAACAACACCAAACAAGGGTCCAAACAACCAACTGTCAACAACAACTACCCAAAACCACCAAAAAAAATAAATAACCAATTTGAAAGCCATTGAATGACCAAGTGCATAGCCTAGCTCTGCAAGGTGATCTATATTTTATTATTATACTTGTGTGAATTTAATAAATGTATTCGAAAATGTTAATCATGTTACACATAACAAAACAATATAAATGGCATGCAATACATGCAGAGTTGATGACATTAGTTTCCAGTGTTCCTCGGTTTGATTCAAGGATAAATTGTAACCCACCAGGTCCATAGGAATTTCGGACGGCTGCATAAGGCTATAACAATGACATCATCTCCTCAGAAACAGATCTAATCACATCCAAGACAATTTCACTAGGGAACTTCACAATAGCTTGACTTAAAATGACCCACAACCAGTGTTTTTATTTGAACACAGAAAGTATGTATACCCCAGAAAGGGAGGGGGGGGGGGGGGGGGGGGGGGGGGGGGGGGGGGGGGGGGGGGGGGGGGGGGGGGGGGGGGGGGGTACTCAGGAATATTAGTGACAGGGAGGTGCGAAGATCTTGTTTGGCTTTGAAATACGATCTGAGAACTTTTTGTGGGTTAGAAATTTTGTGGTGACCTTTTTCAGATGAAAGATTTTGGTGAGGAATTTTTTTTTTTTTTTTTTGGGGGGGGGGGGTTGGCAAAAATTATATTAACCTTTTTATGTAGAGAGAAAAGGAACTTTTGGGGGGTTATGTTCTGGGCCATTGGCCCTTTTTGAGTCTGGTTTTAGCCTAATAGGACTTTTTCTGGATCTAATAATTTGGCCTCATTCACATAATACCCAGAGCATCACATAGCCATCACTCTGTTAACTTATTTACAACCATCTCACAGAGGAAACATGTACTTGGTCATGGGTCTGCCTTGCTGGTGGTTATGGATAGTTTTGGGTCGTGTCAACCCTTGTTGGTGGTTGTGGTTTGTTTTGGCTCATTGTGGAAATTCAAGTGCTCAAAATATCATTCAAACGTACAGCAGATAAGCTGCACTCACAGATAAGCCACACCCCAAGTTTTGAAGCTTAAAGTTTGGAATTCAAAAAAGTTAAAATAAATAAATAAGTAAAACCGAGATAAAGTTCAGTATTGTATCAAGTTTTAACCAATCATTCAAGGCATCTGTACATTTTCCGGGGCGGGGGGGGGGACTCCATATAAAAATGATGGGGGTGCTCGTCGGAAAATTCTGAGAAAAAAACCTAAAAGGCACCAGAATCCCTAACCCACCCCCCCCCCCCCCCCCCCCCCCCCTACTTAAAACTGTATGCAAATCATGTCTACACTCAGGGCACGATATGTGTTTCTATGATGCTTTTTGCACGATATATTTTCAGTTTTTTTATGCAGTCCTAGTCGCAACAATCATAAAGCTTTAACCTACAGGCAAACCAGAGAACTAGTAGATACAAGGATTTAATCTAGCCTTTTTTAGAGCAAGCTCTCTTCATGGTTTTGTCCCGGGGGGGGTACTCCCTTACAGTATATGACCTATATGGGGACGTGCCGCTGGACAGGGTATGGTTTTTGGCATTTTTGCCCTGAACAGGGTATATAATTGAACATAAGTCTGTCCTAAACAGGGTATGGTTCCAGTTAACTTAGCACTTGTGGTGACTTCCCTTGTCGTGATTAGTATATTCATGCAAAGGCGAAGTCGTTTTCTTTTCAAAGGATGCAACTACCATTTTTTTAAGCTCAGATCAATAACCACACACGAGCCGTGTCCTAGACAGGGACAGGGTCCTAAAATAGAGGATGTTGTCCTACACAGGGTAGGTATTTTCGTTTATTTTTGTCCTAAACAGGATCAGGGTTCTCAGACCCTCAGCGGCACCCCAAATATTAGTCAAGTACCCCCCCCCCCCCCCCCCCCGGGGGGTTTGTTCGAAGGCTATATGGCGAGTTATGCGCCGATCAATTTGAAACATCAACATCCCCCCCCCCCCCCCCCCCGGGCATGCCCCGGGCATTTGAACATTTTCTATGCCCGGGGAGTCGGGCATTTGATGTGAAAGGCCATCCCGGGGGTGGGGAATTTGACTTTGCCCAGGTGGGGTGGGGAATTTGAACCGGAAGTGTTCCAAATATCGTTTTTTTTTTTAGTAGAGGCCCATTAAAGGAAAAAATATCGTTTTTGTTAGTGGCAAGTGAAAAAGGGCTAACAAAGCTTTGCAATGTTTTTGAAGGTTTGTAAATTGTAGATTTTTAAAATATAGCTTCAACTGCCATTCAACGCGTACTAGAGATTTCGAAGTCAATTAAGGTGGCTGACTGTATTGCCAGTCCGCAGATCCGCAGATCTTAAACGGGCATTAATTAAAAAGAAAAAACACTGTAAAATCAGAATGAACAACAACCTTTCTCTCAGGAAACATTTGTCAGTTGCTATAAAATGCGTTTAGATTAATAAATTTTCACTTGGTGGAATAACGCTTGCAAACGATTTGTTCAAAACCCAACTTTACAACCGCTTTGCTAAATATTTTTTGCAACATTTGTTGATCACACGAGGAATTACTCAATTCAGAAAAAAATTATCGAAAAGTAAATCCCCACTCAATAACAAATTCATTTTGACGTGGTGTCCACAGCGGAAGTGCCGTGCAGTGAAATATCAGTTGCAAAGTATATGCGGTTCAGTTGAGTATATTCTCGAGGAAAACACTCGGTAGAATAAATCAGAAAAACTGAATGCAAAGTGTATTTTTTATTCTCACTAAAAACTTTTGATCTTTAGGAGGGGCATTTGACCATCAAATCTTGTGCTATGGTGGGGTATTTGAATGCAATTTTCGCCCAAGGGGGCGGGAATTTGAACAAGTCGATCTTCAAAAGTTCAAATGCCCGGGGCATTGCCCGGGGGGGTGATGTTGATGTTTCGAATTGATCGGCGCATTACGTTCCAGGATTTTGTGAACACAACAACAACAACAACAACAATTTATTCAGGTATTCCCATTTCTATACATGGTATTACCAGATAATAAAAATTACAAAAAGAAGTTCATTGTACATTACTGTATCAAGGTTAATTACAAATAAAATAAATAGAGGAAGTAACAGTATTGTGTATAATATGGAATTATTTCTTATGTGTAGTTTTAAAACATATCTTCATTTCTCTTATTCATTGCATTAAATATAAAAGCAGCCGTTGCTCTACAAATAAAAGGATCAACACTGTTAAACAGAAACATACTTTTGCATGTATTATCTAGGTTTTTGAAGTGTCTATTTCTTTTATCTATTTCATCATAGAAGGTACTTCTGAGATTAGCGTATAAGTCACAGTGAAAAAGGAAATGTATTTCATTTTCAACAGAATCTGAATTGCAGTGAGTGCATATCCTTAAATTTTCTGGAGTTTTTGGTATTGAATATCTTCCAGTTTCTATTCTCAATTTGTGGTTCCCTATCTTAAATTTAGTAACAGCCTTCTTGTGTTTTTGATTTTTTATATAGTTAAGGAAAACAGAATGTTTTGTATCATTTTTGAAAATTGTATAAAATTTGAGTTTTTTATTTGAATTTAATAGGTTGATTTGGTGATTCATGAGACTAGTCTTAATATTCTGTTTTGCTTGTGAAAGTATATTGGAAGGGTTATCAAAGTCTAAATAAGAAATATCAATGTTGTGTTTTGTACAAAGATGGTTTACCTTATTTATTAAACCTGTTTGTAAAGTATCTGCCATTTCTTTAGAGATGTTTAAGCAGAGTTTTGCGATGCTATCATCTGGTTGATGACCTGTGTGGGATATGTTTTATGGGTAGAGAGATCGAACTCACAGAAAAAACAACTGCTTTGAAAATACGTTCGTCCTGACTAATATACGTTCGCAAATTCGAATAATTTCACGATTCAAGCTACAAAATAAAACTCAAAACTGGAATTTTACATATTTAATGTTATGTTGTTTTACCTAGCAATAACTAATAGCAGTAAACTTAAAAGCAAATATCAAGAGTTCAAAAGAACTTTTAAGATAATTACCCAAGGCTCGCAAATTTCTTCAGCTCAGCTGGATAAATGACAATTCGACAGTCTGAGCTGAATATGAATCGCTCGTGTTTATAAAAACTAAATCATTCGCTAGCTATTTACCTAGAATCGAGCAGCTAAATAATTAAAAAATGTCTGGCTCACCAGCAATCCTCGTGGATATTTGGTTGCTTTAAGCAAATTTACCAAGAAAATCCTCTCCAAGCTGCCATGGAAGTGAATCGCACGAAGGGACAAACCTTTCTGAATTAATCTGTGTGCGCAGATGACATTTGCATAATATAGTGGGCTGTTTCCACTCCCAGAAACGTGAGCGCGCAACTCACGCGGCCTTCGCGGGGGGTGCGCAAAACGATCGCGCAGATGTTTTTTTCTAACGCCAAATAAAATGTAAGTTTTAATACTAACTTTTATATATACAAAAAAAATGCTTTTGAGACGAGTGGGATTTGTGTTAGGCTTGTCACTCTGTTAAAGAATCATACCGTATTTATTCGTAAAAACAGCAAACTGATCCTTTACGGCAAGGAGAAGAGATTAAGACGGGATTAAGAGTCTTAAGACAGAAGTGAAATAAGGAACAGACAGTTGAATATATTTGCCCGATATTTCGGTTTGCAAAACAAATCTTCTACGGGGGCTAGAAAACAAAAATGAATACAGATATAAAGGGCCAGTTAGAAATAAAACTTTTAAAATATGACATAACAGAAAATGACTGGAAAAAAATGTCACTAATCAGCGGTTTTTTTACTTCACTTATGACTCGAATATCTTCTCTCCCGTAACTGATCCGTTTGACGTTTTACCTGTTATTTCACGATTTTTGCTGATCCAGCTCTATGAAAGATCCGGCACTCTTCATTGGTTTATCGCTGTGTTTTCACAGTGCCGTTATTATAGTTTTTGAATACTTATTATAATAAAATACCCGGTTCCTGGCCCACCCGGTAAATGTTACCCTATTTTTGGACAAAACTCACTGATTTCTATACCGGGTATAGGGCTCTATCCCAGACTTAACTGCTTGAAAACCATACTCTTTAAAACGGCATATACCCATACAGCTTACGTATGAGAGTACCCCCCTCCCCGGATTCCAGGCGTAAGATCACGGTGGGGCAGAGGAGCACGAGCACGAACGGGCAAAAAGGCTGATTCGACAGTGAAGGAATATAATGTAATTTATCCAATATTTCAAAAGGCATGTTCTTTCTTCTTCAGGGTGTTACAAATAATGACTATGGGTAAACTAGGACGTTACAATTTAAATTTGAGTATAGCGTGCAATATGATACTCAAATTTAAATTGTAACGTCCTAGTTTACCCATAGTCATTATTTGTAATACCCTGAAGAAGAAAGGCCGTGCCTTTTGAAATATTGGATAAATTACATTATATTCCTTCACTGTCGAATCAGCCTTGCTTTTTTTCGTTTATTACTATTATTTATAGCTGATTAGATCCTCAAATTGGATCCGGTGCTTCTGTTTTGTTACGTTGGTCCTTGCCTTTAAAATTGCAAATATGAGGAAGGATGATTTTTCTGTTTAAAGAACAACCCCCCTCTCCCCCCGACCGACCGGCCGCGGGAAATTTTTACAGACAAATGTCAGCTGTAAACGAAAAAAAGCAAGGCTGATTCGACAGTGAAGGAATAAAGTGAAATTTATCCAACATTTCAAAAGGCACGACCTTTCTTCTTCAGGGTATTACAAATATTGATGGGTAACAAATGTCAGCTGCATCTCTCAAACTCGAACAATTTTTTCCAAGTATCTCTCCCTCAGATCTATAGTTTAAAATTCATAAAATTGTTGAGAATTTAATTTCAAGTACATCTTTTTATATACAGATATAGGATCCGTTTGTTTTTCTTACAAACATTGTTTTTGTGCCCTGCTCACCCCTTTTGAAAATGGTGCGATTTCCGCAAAAACGTCGATCTGCCCGCTTGCGAAATACTACTTCAGTTGTAACAAAAAAACTGTCTGGCGAAGGTCCGAAAAAAAGAAAACAATTGAATAATACAGAATTCCTTTTTCTTCTACGGTTTTCCGGAATAGTTAACACAATTTTAATGCGACGGGCAAAATGGCAGAACTGAATTTAAATCTAAAACTAAGATCACACGATACACTTGATATATAATTCTGGACTTTTTGTCGATGAAGCGAATGTTCTGGCGGTTTTTCTCCAATTTGTGTCGCAGTATGGCACAAGTACAGCTACTGTGAGAGTTTTTTGGTGGGAGACCAAACAAAGTCCTAAGCCGACACGCACATACCGAAAAAAATCATATACAGACACAAAACAGTGTCAAGTGTCAAGGCTGAAATATCGTGTTTTCGTGTTTTTTGTTGTGAAAGAGGTTTGGATACCCGGTGCTAATTTGCATAGATTTTGGCGATTTTATTCCTTCGTTTTCTCCGCATTTAATGATCAGTTTGAGAAGCTATATCAAACACTCGGGTATCCAAACACCTCGAAGTGGGTTAAAAAATCTCGGCTGCGCCTCGTTTTTCAACCCACTTCTCGGCGTTTGGATATTCTGATGAAACAGTACAATGTTCCCATGTCGTGTTTGATATAATACTTAAACTTTGCGATGAAAGAAGACAATTTCACAGTCCGAGTAAGTGAAGATCGACGGAGAGAATTTCCAGAGCGAGAAAATCCGTTAGTCAGAAAAACACGTTATAATCAGTTCAGTATCGAGCAGTAGCAGGAAGTCGTAAAATATGCATTAAAACAGAGGAAGAATGACATCCAAAAAGTGCCATTGATCATATCTTTTGACAGGCTTGAAATTGCTACGAAAAATTCTGATTCGGTCGCCTCTTTTTCTACCAGATTTCTTGTTTTGTTTTCATCGCAAAAAAAATGGGCACATAAACAGAGCCTGGTTACCTCCAAATACTGACTTCTGTCCATATTTTCAGTGACGCCATTACAGCATCTCCCTTGAAACTGTTGGCGCAGAATTTTGAAAAGAGGAGATCTGGGCCCGGTTCGAAAGCCGGTTAACGCTAACCCAGCGACGATTTAGTTTCTCTTGTTAGAAGTGTTTTCAAAAGCTAGTGATAAGTTACATGCGAAGACAAGTCAGAGACGAAACTAACGGGAAAAATACTTTGGAAAAATCTCCTTTGATTAATTATTTAACTGGAATCAAAATTGATGCTAACCCTGGGTTAGCTTAACCGCGCTTTAAACAACCCGGCCCTGGTAAAGAATGGCCTGCCACCATGCATGTCAATTCCTTTTATACTGGTCTATGTGCGATCGCGTTCGGTTCCCGTTTAACAGCTTCAAAGTTTCATAATTGTTTTTCGATCATAAGTCCGTTGGTTTTTCTTTTCGTATATGGAGCCATTTTATTGGAAAGTATAACTTCTTTGTGTCCGTCGCGACTAGATGCCGGCTAATGATTTAATTTAAAAAAAATATTTTGAATAACCGTATTGAGATCCATTGGGTGCACGTGTGGATGGATAAAATCGGAAACTTTCGAAAACGACAGTCAGAAATCGTTTCATTTTTTTCCCTGAGCGCGCGAAAACTGGGGACGAAGGGCTCACTCCCACAACTCAACACTCACCGTACTCAACCAATAATTTGTTACACTTATTCTGAAACAAGCAGAGCTAAATGTTTGGTCTAACCCAACACAAGGGGTCTTTCCTTAGATGCTCTGATACCACGGCAACAGCCTCTACTAAAAAAGTGACAACTGATTAATAAACATAAATATGCCGGTATCCTTACAAGCAAATCTTGTGAGCCAAAACGGCACCTTCATTTTGTAACTCGTAATAGTAAAAGTAGGTGCTTTGGTAAAATACTAGCTAGGGAACCACCTTAATTACCTTTTATGGCATAACATTTTTTCGAGTACCAATGTAATCGCGTTAGAAGAACGCAATCCTAATTTCGTGTTGTTTGTCCTGTGGTTTATGTGCAGTAAAATTTGAGATTTTTTGGTAGACGGTCTTCCAAATGGCCGCCCCTATTGTTTTTTTTTTTCAGGGGCTCATTTCCGCCGGAAATTCCTTCGAACGCGTTTCCATAATCTGTGATTACTGCTAGTAAACTAAAACATAAAATATTGAATTCTTTTCAGGTGCATTGTACGATTTTTATTCACTCGTTGAAGCGTACCAAAGAGTGCGGATTGAAACCGCACTTTCTACGAGTAAATCTACATTTGTGCTATTAAAAACTTGAACATAATAGGAGTTCACGTTACAATAAAACTCCAAACCAGCAAGAAACCTCTCCAATCAGTGAACTGGGAGCGGAAATAAAGTCCTCTTTACCTGTACTTCTTTATGTCGCATTAGTGAGTTACAGAGATTTGAATTTAAAAATGCTAGTTACATGATGTTAACCTGGTATTCATTTTTATTATACAATTCACTACTCTCAGTTTATTATCCTTAAGCTGTAAACTGCACATTGGGGCTGCAGAATACCCTGCCACTCCTGACCACTTCATTTACACGTGTCGAACGGCTTTGTAGAACGAGGCATAACATAACAGGCGCTTTTGTTATTCAACGAGATGCAAATAAGTGGCGGCGTACAGGGGCGTAGCCAGGAATTTTTCAGAGGTACGCACGATCACTGTTTTCAAACACTCCCCCTACCTCCTACCCCACCCAAGAGTCCCAAATCTTTCTTTTTTACCACTTTTTCAGGTACGCACGTGCGTACGTGCGTACAGGTAGCTACGCCCCTGGCGTATTCTGCAGTTAAGCTGAAAAATAGGAAGAGGAAAAATCTTCCCGATTTTTCTACAACAACAACAACAATAACCTTTATTTACATCCATAACTGAGAAAGTTACATTAAAGCTAATAAAAGAAGGACAAAATTAAGTTGATACGTTATATTAGAGCAGTTTTCAATTGAGTGTCGTAAAACTAAAACCAAAGTAATTACTCTGACCAATCACAGCAGTCGTAAACAATCCAATGAACCAATCAGAGCTCGAAGCAATTACATGTCGGCGGCGCGGAAAACGCGTGCGAGCAAGTCATGATTGGTTTTGGTTTTACTTCTGATTGGTCGAGAAAGTGGCGCGAGATTTTTTAGCCAATCACAAAGCGTAGCAATGCAAAACCAAAGCAATACCCTTTTCGCGGTTAACCTTTCTCATTTGCATTACAATAAAAACCAACGTGGTTGCGAGGCAATTTCGGGCAATTTTGTACTTTCTGCCTGAAATTGCCTCGCAACCACGTTGGTTTTTATTGTAATGCAAATGAGAAAGGTTAACTGCGAAAAGGGCTATTGTGTAATTACTTTCGACACTCAATTGAAAACTGCTCTTTTATAAGGGATGTCTAGGAACTAAATGAACAAACTTTTTCGTGTTAGCTTCTAGCTACGAAGATCGAAGGGGACTCTGCTACCAGGGTCGGGACTAAGCATCCAACTGTAATCTAAATAGAATTTTGTAAATTGAAATCTCTATAACTCACTAACGCGACGTTCAAAACAAGAAATATTTTACTATTTAATGTACGTAAAGTTAGGCTTCAAAAGGAGAATCACCGTGTCAGATGGTAAATGTTATAAGAACACATAAACGTCCACAATAAAGACATTTGCTATAAGCTCAGAAATTCCACACCAACTGAGATATTTCCGCTAGTGTCCTGGCTGACTCCAGATTATTTTGTGGCATTCAACAAGAATAACGCAAAGGGCTGCGATACTGACACTGAGATAATTGGTTATGATCGAGGACTGCCTAAAATGTCCAATGCTGCACCTAAGTCAAAACAGCAGGCCAAAGAGCTCGGTCATTTAACAAGGCCCTCTGGTTTTGTAGTCTCAATTTCAGCCATCTCCTCTAAAAGAGAAGACTGACATTCAGGCTACTTATTTTGCAATATTATTTCACCTCACATAGGGGTCATTGGTGCCCTATGCACCTCATGGGGCAACAGCCCTTGGCAAGCATTAGAAGGGTTTTCTTTAATCACTTATTCATCGGATACAATGCCGTTGGGATATGAATTTGACCCCCTAATCTGCTGACAGACTTCTTTGAGCCGTTCAAGACAGATTTTCCGTCTCTCGATGTGATCACACAGGCGTTCAGGGTAATCTTGACCAATAACACAGTTGCTTGCCTTTTGTATGGCGATGGGTGCCAGCCATGGCTCATGGATGTACTTTGTCGGCATGGTGTTCAGCTCTGGCACATATCGCCTGAAATATTAATTTCAAAAGAATCTTGTTAAACATAACACATCTTGGAAAAATAAGTACGTTACCAATGAAAGTCCACCGTTTGATACACATGTACTATAAGATGTGTCATATATTAAGGAAACAAGCATACTTTACGGCAATTGACAATAGGTGATTGTATTTTTATCTAACAAAAAAGACATTAAATTAACCTCCAAAACAACAACTGATTTCTGTTTCAAGTTTGAGCTCCAGATAACCCAAGGATGAAAACAAAGGGCTGCATCTAGCGAAGCACTCAATAATACATGTCTTACACCCTACCACTGAGTTGTTTTTGTTCACAAAATTATACAATTTAAGTACCTGATGAAATTTCCTGTTGGGTCGACTTTCTTGCCGACATTAACAGGACAGTACCATGGAACCTGACCATGAGAGAATGCACAGCAAGATACCCAAAGCCAGTTGCCAGCATTCAAGCTCCACTCTGAGTCCAACTGTAGCTCTTCAAACAACTGAAATAAAACAAACGGCATTTATTATGTGGTTACTACAGGCAATTACTATACTTTAACCCTTTCACTCCCAAGAGTGCCAAAAATCAAAATTCAAGAAAAATCCCAAATTTCATTTTGTAAAATATTGAAAAACAAATGGTACCATGCAAAAATACTGCTGAAGAGGTTTCATTTGAAAGGTCACACCATAGGATTTCGTCCACAGACTCAAAAGTTAGAACTACATTACATGTCTCCATAATTGACTCTGGGAGTGAAAGGTTCAAGGTTAAAGATCAAAGATTAAAGGAACATATGAGATGTATGAAGATGTACTATTAAGCCTCTGTAAGACTCTTTCGCAGGCTGCAATAAACCATCAAAACAAGACATAACAGGCTTCATACAGTGTGGCAACCTTTACAATGTGTCTATAGTATGGTAGGTCAGTCTTCACAAGCCTAATGGCTCACAACTGCTGGAGCTTAACCCATATATAAATGTAGCACTTATGTCCAGGATTGTAGATAATTAGATGCATGGCAAATTTTGATATCCAACACGAAGTGTCCCATTAAGTCTAAGTGTTAACTATCTGTTTTGAAATGTAAGGTAAGCAATAGTGTTAGTGTTGTTTTTAGGTTAGGGTAAACGCACCTGTTTATCTTTACTTAAAGAGCAGAATTTGGGGGACACTTTGTGACGTTTATTGTCTGAATTTTTGAAAACAAGTGATGTTGAAGTTGAGTCAAAGAGCAAGAGGACACTTTGTGACGCTTATTAAATTTGTCATGCATCTAATTATCTGCAATCCTGGACATAACTGAAATGTCGGGGGTGCTCGTCGTACCTTTTAGGGGTCAAAATTTGTAGATTGGTACCGCTTAGGGTACTAAAATCTAAAATGACCACCATTAGAATTATCGCGGTACCTTTTAGGGAATCGAGGCTTAAAAATATGACAGAATATGACATGTGATGTTTCAGAATTGGTACCTCTTAAGGGTAAAAATTCATTTGAGCCACACCCATCAAACGAGATTCTGGTACCTTTCAGGGTGTTTTTCGAAAATTTCCACCCCCGTCATTTTTATATGGGAGTTCCCCTGCCCCCCTCCCCCCCAAACCGGGACTTGATTACTGGTACCAACAGCATATGAAATTTAGATATCACAGTAAAAATTGAAAGGCAAAGGCTACACCTATAGAACGACTCTTGATATACAGCAATACTGTGAAAGAATTGTTCATTCTTTGAAAACAGTCCTGTAAACAAAAATTGCAGTCAACTAAAGACAGACGACACTGTAACACATGTTCATCTAAAATAAACTCTAAGTCCTTCTATCTCTGTCATGAATTACTGTAATGAAAAGCTCTAGAACTAAAGTGGAAAATCGAGTCTTTGGGCCAACCCCATCCATTTTGGAGTGGGTTCGCTGTGTGCTTTATTCGATACATACTTTGAATCCTTCTTCCCAGCTGAGCCACAGACATCCCCTGGTCAAGAAACAGCCCACTACTTGTTGAGCCACATGGTGAATCCATCCTTCACTGCGAAGTTGTCTCATCACTGCATCAATAAATGGGAAGCCTGTCTGCCCCTAAATCATAGATAGCAGAGATTATTAAATTAGCACATGTATGTATTGTCCAAGTTTAAAACATATAGTCTCCCAAATGATAACCATACATTACAATAATATTAATAATAATAATAATAATAATAATTAATTAACAATTTAAAAAATATCTTAATTACATAAATAAAAATAGAAATAATTGATAATAAAAATTCAAAATTCTATAAAATTACAAATTCCATGATGCAGAGATATTAAAATTATACAATCGAATTATACTAATGACGGCTAAACCAGTGTCCATAAAACGCCCTATATATAATAATAATAATAATAATAATAATAATAAAAGAACATGTTTATTCAGGATGACTGCGTCAGTTTAGAAAAAAAACTGCTATCAACGCAGGTCCTGCTATTAAATATTAGTCCTTAGAATTTTGGCACTGACATCATGACAGTCATCAAGTTCCCAAGTTGTAAACAACATTTTTGTCTTTTGGGTTGTTCAGATTAATCCTTTAACTCCCAGGGGTGCCAAAGTCAGATTTCAAGAAAAAATCACAATTAATTTTAATTTGTTACATTAGGGAAGCCTCATGTGCCACTAGGCACTCTTGGTCCTGAAGAAGAAGAAGAAGAATTTCAATTGGTAATATGCAAAAGTACTACCAAAGAGGTTTCATTTGAATGGCCACTACATGTATCCATAATTGACTCTGGGAGTGAAAGGGTTAGCCAAGGTAAGGGAATACCAGTCTTATTAACCATTTGTATGGCCAAATCCTCATCTAACTTAACATTGTACTATTGACATCTATCAGAGCAGACCAGCTCCCCTTTTCAAATCAACATCGCAAATTTTTAACATTTTGTTTAAAACCTGCCTCGGAATACCAACAAATTTTGAGTACCTGACTGTTAACATTGTTTTTTAAGGGCAGGTCATTTAAATTTGACTATAGTATATACCTTTTTCCATGCATCGAGAGCTTTGTCATTCTCCTCCCAGGAAATACTGAGAGCAAGAGGGTTGTCGACTGTTCGATCCATATTAGGGTTCTGACTGGCGAGAGTAAAGCAGAATTCTCTCCACACCAGCTGTCTGTACAGTGACAAAGGTGGAGGCTGACATTTTACCTGAAATAATCAAAACCAACGATAGCAACAACTTCCATAGTAACCTTTAACGGGACAATGTCTGGTGTATTGTGGTTTTGTTATTATGGCCAGGAGATTGCTCTATTATCGCAAAAAAATAAGGGCTAAAAAAGTCAAAATTGCCATTCTTCTTAACCAACTGACACAATATCAAATTTGATGAACTGTAATCCACTTCCATCCTTGCAATCCTGCACTTTATCTCCAAGTTACTGCTTGTGTTTTGCTCTATAGAATCTTTTTATCCAACGAAGTTGTATATTTGGTGGCATTTGGCAATATAACATGCAAATAAGCCAAGCAAAATGTTGTTATTTCTGCAGGACTAATACAAACACTCATGTCTGCAAACCAAACACACTGTTTTTGTTTTTGCTTGACAGTTAAGTTGCAATAATACAGGCAACAAAGTCGAGCAACTTGTTGCACAACACTGTTGTATTGCAGGTTGCAGCCCCGATGTACATATTACCACCTACGTGCGCAACAAATTTTCATATTGCAGAAAGTAGACATTGCCTCTACTTTTTGCAACATGAAAACCTGTTGTGCACGTAGGTTGTGATACACCCAATAAACAATCTCAACTTGTAAGGAACACTGTTGCGCGACAAGTTGCACAATTCACCTAATGCATATGTACATGTACATATACTTAAAAAGTATGCTGGCAAATTGCACCACATTTGATACCTACTGACTTACACTGTAGGTCATGTTTTAGTGCACACTAAGCTGCGAAAAATGCTTGTATCCATGCAGACATAGCCACCTATAAAATTATATGCAGGTATATATGGAAGTTTGCTTATGTGGACCTTGATGAAAATAAAGTTGCATTGCAAGGTTGGCTGAAAAGGCCCTGGGTTTTTTTCCAAGGAAGAATGTCACTTATATCTAGTATCCATGAAGTAAAATCCTACCTGCTTATATGCTTTGGTTAGCCGCATGTGGAAAAGTCGGGGAGACAGACAACCAAAGCGAAGGTAGGGACTCAGCTGTGTCTTAGAAGGCAGTAATACATCCAAGCCTTCTTTTTGTTTACTTGAGTTTCCAAGCAGAACCTTGAAAAACAAAGCACAGTCAATGTGTGGTTCCAGTGAATATTCATACCCCGCCCACCTCCATTGGAGACTACAATGGGGAGGGGGAGGGGGAGTAATTGGCAGAAATTTCCAAAGGGGTGGGGGGGGGGGGGGGGGTGCATAAGGAGAATTTGTCCAGAGGTCAATAAAGTTCACAGAAGAATTACATAAAGCAACAGTTGTTCTGTGCAAAAAAAATGACAGCAAAATTTATGGAATTGTTCTTGTGAATTTGGGACAAAATGCATCCTAAAAACAATCCCTGACTTCTCATTTTAAAAGTGCTTTGATTTTTTAAAGTGCACCTAAACCCTAATTTTTTTTCTTTTAATCAACTCAATGTATGTTGAAAAGTCGAATAGTGAAATATTTCTTGTTTTTAATGAGTTATAGAGATTTGAATTTACAAAATGCTAATTAGATGACGTCAAATGCAGACTTTGCCATTTTTTCTACTTCAATTTACAATACGCAGTTCACAGCTTAAGGATTATCAATTTGAGAAATACTAATAAAAACTGTTTATACCTTGATACCTTGATCCAGAGAACCATGGTAAGTGGAAATATTTTTTTGACTATGAATTGCACAAATTTGGCGGCCAGGCCGTTTTCAGAGGAAACCTTAACAACGACGACATGTCTAAATTTACAACTAGTTTCTCGGACAAATTTTTGGCCGAAATTTTGAATATTTGGTCGGAAATAAGTTATGATTCGGACGTGAACTCGATTGACCACTTTCTATCAACGAGCTTATGGTATAATTCCTTGATAAGAATCGGAAATAGACCTGTATATTACAAGTATTGGTTGTCTAAAGGTGTCCAAAACGTCGCGCATATAATGAAAGATTCCAACACCTACCTCTCACTCCAAGAATTAAAAGATCGTTTCAATATTCAAACAAATTTTCTTACTTTCCATAGTCTAATATCTGTAGTGAAAGCTTTAGAGAAAACAAACAAAGATCGTCTTTTAGATAGGAACACCAAGTTCAAAAGTTTTCTTGAACGCTTTGTAAAGTCTAATAAGGCAAATAGAGTAGTCTATGAAAAACTTATTGATCTAAAGCAGCAACCCCCTTACCGTAGTCAAAACAAATGGTGTGCGGATTGCGAGGTAGAAAATATGGAAACAATTGATTGGGAGTCAGTATACCAACTGTCTTTCAACTGTACCAAAATAACTAAACTAAATACTTTTCAATTCAAACTACTTCATAGAAGACTGGCAACAAATGATTTCTTGAAGAAAATAGGAATAAAAGAGAATGACATGTGTACTTTCTGTAGAAGTGAGGTGGAGAGCCTAATCCACCTTTTCTGGTCTTGCAATGTGACGTCACGCTTTTGGCAAAGTTTTAAGCAATGGCTCATCACTGACAAAGGCATCGCAGACATAGAGACTATTAACTTTACTTCAACCATAATATTAGGCTTAAATACTAAAGTTTTTAAGAAAAACCAACTGGATGTCTATTTTTTGATTGCGCGTTATTTTATTTGGATCTGTAGAACACAGGGCAAGGACCTAAACTTTCAGAATTTCACGAACTTTGTAAGTTTTTTTCTCTGATTGCCAACTTGTCTCCTATGCCTCGTTTCTATTTTCTATTTTCTATTAGCTTAATATGAAGAAAGTTTAGCCCTAGCAGTATTTCCCTAAAGACATAACTCATTAATCAAGTATACAAAATGTAAGTAATATAGCAACTTGATGTAACGTGAAGTATTGTTAGTAAGTTGATGCATTGTATTATATTGTAAGTATGGTACTGTAATTAATCATAAGTAATGGAATGTAACATGTATTGTAAGTTAGTAATGTATGTGTTGAAATGAACGAGTATTTAAAAAAAAAAAAAAAAAAACTGTTTATAGTCAAGTGATTTGTAAAAAAAATATTACTTGGAGGTGGAAACAAGTAGTTGTATAATAAACCAGTCTGCATTTGACGTCATCTAATTAGCATTTAGTAAATTCAAATCTCTATAACTCACTAACGCGACGTTAAAAACAAGAAATATTTCACTATTTGACTTTTCAACATACATTGAGTTGATTAAAAGAAAAAAAATTGGGGTTTAGGTGCACTTTAAGGTTTTAAACTAAAAGCATGTCCTGCAGGTAAGGATATTTTCTGGAACCGCCCAATAAATTACATGGTAGTCATTGTGTAGGGGAATGGAATGTGCCTTAACCCTATTTTGCTTAGGGGTGGGGGGGGGGCACAAAGTGCCCGCGCTAACTTTCAACATTCATAACTTCTTTATAAATATGTATTCAAATGCCATCAAACTTTGTGACTTTTCCTAAAATTTATCTGGCAACAATTTCATATGACATTTTATTGATCACGTGACTCGATGTTTCCATGGCAACAAGATTTTAACAGCAACGTTTTTTGAAATTGGCATATTTTACCTTTGAATGAAGAAAAACAATGTTTATTGGTATAACTTTTACATTTTTACGTCATTTGGCATTTATTTAGTGGTTTTGATTAATTTTGAGTCAATTTGGACGGTTTTTAAGAGGTTTTGAAAATTTTCTGAAATCCAAAATGGCAGATCCAACAAGATGGCGGCCGTGTAACTAATTACCTAATAACTTCGTCATATGACGTCATCTTTCTTGAAGTTACAAGGGGGTGCCCCACTCACAATGTGCCCCCACCCAGGCTCAGGAACTAAGAAAAGCCCAGGCAAAATAGGGTTAAAGGGGCTATTTCACAAAGTGTCATGCAAGCTTGCAATCTTGAATAATGTTGAGCCACCATTTTTCAAGTTAACACCATTGCCATGGAAACAGGCACAATCCATTCAATCCTGGGATGCCGTGTACTCTGAAATGTCTCAAATTAAATAACCTATTGGTCTTGATTTAGTTTTGGTTATTTTCCCAAAATTTGGAATCATATGGCTCAATATCTCAATGTCTAGAAGTACGTAGTGAAAATCAGTTGAGCGTGGACGAAGGTTCTTCTCCAGTCCAACGAATCTCTGTGGGATCAAGCAAAAAGTTATCAGATTTTCCTCGCTTCCAGCACCATTCTGGTATGTTCTGAATGCTCTAACTTGATTTTGTTGTGGCTATCTGCCTGATTTGGGAAGCGCTCACCTAAATACCGATGTCACTTCTTAGTGATATGTTCTAGTGATATTACTGTGTATGATTCCAGAATCAAGGAAATAACCAGAACAAAATCAAGACAAATATTAGATTATTTACATGTGGAAAAAATCTAAGACCTTTCAGAGTACACAGCATGGCAGAATTGAAGGATTTTGCCAGATTCCATGGAGATCGCATACATTTGATTTGTGTCGGACTGACGTTATTCACGATTGTAAGCTTGTGTGACACTTCGCAACATAGCCCCTTTAAGGAGGTCCAGATTTTACTTCACAATCTTGGTGACAACTTTGTTTGCAACTTGATCAACAAACATCAAGATGATGAATTAGCATCACCTTTTCTTCTAGTTCTGTCAATCTCCTGAGAGCATCCTGTTCTCCGCCAACCCACAGGTCACCTATGGTGACATCGTCGTCCTTGAATCCTAGCTCGTCAAGCTGTGGAATACCAAATCTCACACTGTGATCAGTTGTCACTGGACAAATACACTCCTTGAACATCTCTTTGTGTACTGCTTCAACCGGTTTTTCTGGAGGACCCATCTGCCTCATAACATTTTCAAGAGTCATAACCAGCAGTGGTGCATCTCCATTATTACTGGCAATTGTTTTATCAGGATCATACAAAGTGTGGGATGGTTTGGAAATCACTTCCACGCCACGTTCCTCTCCAAGAACATCAACAGCCACATCTCGCCGTTGCCCAAATGGCTCAGTCTCACACTCAAAAGTCAGCTTAGAAATATTCCACTCTTGGAAAAGCTTTGGCAAAACATATGTCGGCTGACCACGAATAACATGCAGCCTTGATCCACACTTGCGCAGACTCTTGTCTAGGTCAGTTAGACAGTCCAAGAGAAATTTCCAGCGGTTAGCAGAAACATTGGCTGCTCTTGCACTCACTGGGTCAAGAATATACACAGCACGAAATGTCCTACAATTTACAAGAGCTTCAAAGAGTGAAGGATTGTCATGAAGCCTCAAATCCTTCCTGAACCAATGCATGGCATTGTGGCCCAATCCCACATTGGAGGAAACTGCAAAAAAGTGCACTGGAGATTAAACATACTGTTACTCAAAGCAATACTTCTTTGCAACTTGCAGTGCAATGCTGATGAGAGCATTGAGAGGCAAGTTGCAGGTTACATGTTACAAGCAGCAACTATGCACCTTTTTCTGTCACTTGGAACATAATTTTCCATTGCCAAGAGGGGTGTTACACATGCATTTTTATTTGTAACCTGTCTCGCAATAACGCAGTTTAGTATTACGTTCCAAGAAAAAATTGCCTTTCATAACAACAACTTAAAATAAAAGAAGTTTTCATACAATATAGTTCAGGTACTTTACAATCACATCCTGACCCTTTTAATTGGTTTCCCAGCCAACTAACTCCTGCACCCGCTAACTAACCACCAACTACAAGTTAATTTAGTTCCAGAGGCCTCAACTATAAGGGGGGTAAAAGTAAACATATCTAAAAGACTTACCCTTGCACACTAGAGTTTGATAAACTTCTTTTAACTTTTCAATACAGTCTCGCCGAGATTCTTGATGGTTGACAATGGGTTGTGGATAATCAGTTCCAACAATACAGTGCGCTGTCCTCTGGACCTCAATAGGTGCTTTCCAAGGTTCATAAATAAAATCATCTGGAATGTCCTTCAACTCAGGGACATATTTTCTTGAAAAGAGAGAAGAAGAAAAAAAAACATGTACACTGTATGACCATCTATTATAAATGAATGTCTTTCAGCAGTACATCAAACACATGAAAGTGTGTTTCATCAGCTAAGTATCCAAAACCCCAAAGTCAGTGAAAAAAACTTGGCTGCTCCCCATTTTTTCAACCAACTGCTTGGTGTTTGGAAATCCTGATGAAACACTCTACCTCATGTTTGATATATTACTTCTCTGTGGTGCTGATCAATGTGTTTTGAGTCTGCAGATGACAAAATCTTACAATTAATTGTAATTGTTACCTGACATAGTTTCCGTGTGGGTCCAAATGCTCTCCTAAACCAACAGGACACATCCATCTTGGGGACTTGGCAAAGAATACACTGCAAGACAGCCACATCCAGCACCCAGCATTTAAACTCCATTCAGCATCCAGCTGGTATTTCTCAAATATCTGAAATACATATGTAAACATTGCTGTAAAAACCCAATCATGCATAGCCATGTGAAAATACTCTCTCATCCAAGTTAAGACTGCATCATGTAAATATAACCGGAAATGGTAAATGATGGTAATTGTACATTCACCAAATCAGCATACTGGTTTTTAGCATTGAAATTATATGAAACTCACTTTACATCCCTCCTCCCAAGAAATCCAGAGAGCCCCTCTGGTCAAGAAACAACCCACAGCCTGCCGCGCAAGATAAGGAATCCACCCCTCACGTAGCAGCTGGCGCATGATGGCATCAATCCAAGGGAAACCAGTCCTGCCCTAGAAGAATCAGACCAATCTAACCATGAGTGATGTGTTAGTTGACACCAAACATAACATTATGACCACTTCTTTCAAAATAGAAACCTTCAAAAAGGAGCATGAGTATGACTTCTCTGTCCTGAGTACATACACTAGGTTTATTTTACATACAACAGACTTACGAAAGTAGCGGCCCCGTTACTTTCGGAATAAGCAGGTGTAGGGGGCCACAACCTTCGGGTAGCCGCTACTTTCGGGTAGCCATTACTTTCAGGTACTTAAAATATGTGAATACTTTTTTTAAAAAAATTAGATTAACACAACTGCAGAATAAGCATAATGCCACTTTAAATCTCTCTTTCTCATTGATTTTTGGCATTCCTCTGCATTCTTGTACAGTTAAATGCATGGAGATTATTTTCGATTGGACTGACTTTCTAAAGCCCATTCCAAAACCTGGGCTATGAAATGAACACAGACTGCATGGTAAAATGACTAAATAAAGACTTCTTTCCAAGGACCAGTTGAGTTTTTGTTAATGATGAACTGTCCTTAATAAAAAAAACTATAAATTCATTAGTATTGACATGCACAGATTCTGTGCAGAGTAATTTAAACATCTACATGTAGTTAGTCTCACCTGTTTGAACTGCTCCAGGTGATCAGTGTGTTCTTCCCATGGAAATTGCAAGCAAAGAGAGTTGTTGTTCATCCTGTCGAAATTAGGATGTCTGCTAGCCACAACAAAAAAGAACTCTCTCCACAAAAGAGGAAGATGAACTGAGAGTGGGGCAGGCTTGTTGTGCACCTACAAATTAATCACAAGACCATAATCAAAGGCTCCTGCGAACCAACTCGTGAATATAAAACAACCTTTGGACCCTCCCCTTCGTTATATGCTTTGCTACATGTACACCGACTCCACACCACCCTCTACATGTATATGTGCTACACCGACTCCACCCCACCCTCTACATGTATATGTGCTACACCGACTCCACCCCACCCTCTACATGTATATGTGCTACACCGACTCCACCCCACCCTCTACATGTATATGTGCAAACCATATGCAATGGTCAGCGGAATTACCAAAAAAAATTCACAGCCAACAGATTAGACAGGGCCTCTGATATTATGCGATAAAAAAATGGAAATTATGCGATTTTTTCGTGGCAAATTATGCGATAAGCAAGGATTATTATGCGGAAAATTATGCAAATTATGTGTTTTTTTCTGGAACTTTTTTATGCATGTTTTACTAGGTTTCAGAGGAAGAAAACGAAAATACCTGTTTTAAAACGGTGCTCGCTATCTTTGTGGTACATTTTGAAGCTTTTAGCTATGAAGGAACATCCAAAACGAACGACAGAATCCAAGAAAAGAGTCTGTAAGCGAGCGGCCATCTTGGTTAACCTTAGTAACCAGGCTAAATAAAACATGTGCTCAAGAAATTTACGCGGTTACCAAGCTTGTTGTGGCCAAGAACGAACGCAGTTTCGATCGAAAGTGGCGGTTTGTTTATTTGATACAGGATAATTCAATAGAAAAAAACAAATTTTAGCTTAAGTTTTTTAGCTAAAGCGATAGTGTATCGTGTGGTTTGTTCACATTATACGATTTTGTGTGATTTTTTACGAATTATGCGATTTTTCGTGAATTATGCGATCGGATGCCATTTGAGGCCGATTATGCGAAATCGCACCATCGTGTAATATCAAAGGCCCTGATTAGAAGGAAGGAGTGAAAATTTGCATATTTGTCCCCGTCTGCTATAATAATTAAAATAACAATAACAATAATAATAAGTAATAGCAATTGGACTGAGTGGAGTACAATTCAGGAAGTAATCGGACGAATAATTTCAAATCGGCCGAGCGCATAGCGCGAGGACGATTTGAAACTACCAGCACAATTACCTCTGAATTGTACGACACGAAGTTCAATTACTATTTAATTGCATCAAAACAAAATTCAAGATTTAAAAGTCTATGTGGTACTTTTTGTACTCAAAACGCCTAGCATATTCAATATCAGTTTGAAAGTAGGAGGAAATAAGCAAAAAAGAACCCATTTAAGTGCAACTGATTGACAAGCGCGCAATGTAGGTGTCCAATTACAGCTATCCAATTACAAAAGGTTGTAATTGGATACCCACGTGACCGCGCGCCAATTACGTAAGAAATAATCACAATCGAGAATTTTGTTATTGATACAATTACAATAATAATCCATTTATATATACATGTAGCACCTTTTCTCAGAGGTTCAATGGCACTAATTACATACAAAATACACTAAAAAGATACTGTCAAATTCGGAGACAGCTTACAGTGCGACGCGCCTTACCGTAGCCACCCAACAAACTTTTTTACAAGTTAACCAATCAGAGAGCGCGAATTTGTTTTGACGGGCACGCCTCCTTGCAAAGGTAGCGCGTATCGTATTTCGTAGAACGCTCTTCAATTCTTGGCGAAGATGAGCGAACTTTACAACTGACTTAAAAACCTTACAGGAGAATTGCACCTGGAAAGGTGCAGCGCAGAATTCGAAAACCGTGGTTTTAAAACTTTAAGCTTGCTGATATTTGTAAAGTCTAGAATCATGCCGAAAAAACGGTCAAACGGTCGAGAGTTCCGAGATGATTTGAGTGAACTTTTTCACAAATTGTGTCTTCAAAGGCAGAGTATTTTACTGTTTCAATTGTAACTTTATACGCGCTGTAGAATCCAAGATATTTAATGCAAATCAATGCGGCCGACAAATTGGCGCCCACTTCTTTGTTTACTAAAATGAAAATTTGCTCACACTAAAGTAAATGAGAAATACTCGGCGCATCGTGGAAATTTTCATAACTAGAAATTGTGCCTTTTACTTCCGAAGATACATATAGTGGAAAAAAGCGTCACCTACTCCAAACGGCAAATTCTGATGAGAAAGATATTTATAAAGTCATTGCGTTACGTATGAAATGGTTGCACGGCAAGCGATAGACGGCAGACGATTTATACGGCTGTTGTTTCTCGCTCTTTCTCTCCGGCAAAAACGAATTGATTTTCTTTACTCTCAAAAGACTTAGATTTTCAATGCAGTATTAGTTTTATTCAAGGTTTTCGATTCAGGTTTCAGATTAGAAATGAACCATTTGATCTTGCTGTTATTTTTGCAAAATGTCCAATAACGACTCGACGGGCGTAGGTCACGCACTAAAAGCGGCGTATTGTGTCTTGTTAATGTTGCTACCGCAAAGACGTTCTGAAGAAGAAGTTCCCCTGAGCATATCATCAGAAAAGACGAGTATCTGAATGTTGTATCCACCTTTCAACCCCACCAAATCCACTTCTTCGACGAGGCAAATCAAGGAATTCCTTCGGAGATGTCAGATGTTAGCCAGCAAAGAGACAAAAATTGCCATCGCCGAGGGAGTTTTCACGATTTCACAAGCTAATTCGTATAGTTATTTTCATAACTGCGGATATGTGTAAAGCCGTAAAGTAGATTAGCAGTGTCCTGTCACAAATATTATAACTTTGTTTACGAATACGCTACGACAAGTTTCGTTTTGATCGTGTTCAACTTTGCAAGGAGGCGTGCCTGTCAAAGAAATTCGCGCTCTCTGATTGGTTAACTTTGTAAAAAAGTTTGTTGGGTGGCTACGGTCAGGCGCATCGCACTGTAAAAAGAAAAACAACAAACTAATTTCAAGTAAGAGGAAGGGCTTTGTAGGTGATGAGGAGGATCTTGAATTCAATACGTAGATGTATAGGCAACTAGTGCAGTTCAACAAGAATGGGTGTAATACCTGCAGATCTTGGTGAGAAAGATATTAGGTGGGCAGCAGCATTTTGTATAACTTGTTCAATGTTTCGTGTATTCACAAGTTAAAAATATGATGAGTTTCATTATGTCAGGTACACATGCAGTACACAATAGCAGAAATTTAAGTGTCAACTTTACAGTCACCATGCAAAAAAAAAAACATGGATACAGATTTGACTCTTGCATTCTTCTATGGGCACCATGTCAGTGTCCAAAAGCAGGACATGGGAAAAAACAGCTACACTATAAGTTAACCTACTTGACAATGCATTTTGTATTGGTTTTTTTTTTTGTTTTTCAAGCAAACTCATTCTCAGTGTTATGTTTATGAAAGCCAAGAATGAAAAAAAAAAAATTCAAGTTTAAATTATGTCTGAGTTGAAACTAACCTCCATGTAGACCTGGTTCATTCTGTGAAAGAGATGCTTCACAGACAGACAACCAAATCTCAGAAATGGACTCAACTTTGAGGACTTGGGAAATGGCGAGTCTTCATTCTGCTGTATTTTCTCTGTTTTAGGTTCTGCAACCTGAAATCAATCAATCAATCAATCAATCAATAAATGAATATATAAAATGCCAATCTCAGAGGTCTACTCTAACTAGACATTTTTGATGTTGTTTGTTGTCCAGCTGTCCAATTTGGAGATGTTTGAGACTTAAAGACGTTCACGCTAATTGTTTATGCGCATCCTTACTGCGCACGCAATTCATGTCGCAACGCCATGCTACGTCATGCACGAGGGCGAGCGCAAGAGTAGAAATCTAAGCACATAAAGGACTGGTAGCTGTTGCGTTAACTTTGCTTAGATTTAACTCACTTGGATGGTCGGTGACCCCCAATTTTTTTTTATAGATAATTTTCTTTGCCACTTCTTGACAGATTGTGAAAAAATGAACAAAAAATCAATGTAGGAAGTTTTAATTTGTTTCCATTATTTTTTCTACCCGCACAACATCGAATCCTGCCAATTTGCAGCTGTCAGAGTTCACAAATGCTGTTGTTTAAAGATTAAATCTACTTTAAAAAATGTCACCAGTTGAATGAATTTGCTGAACAGACCTACTCGCATAAAATTTGGGTTCAAGAAAGTTGCATTTTAGAGATTTATTTGCAATATTTTTAGACTAACAGACATTGGGGCCTCATCCCGTAAGAAAGACCAGTTTTTCAAAATTAGTGTTGCCTTTCAGATATCTTATCTCGGAAACGAAGTCGGTGACCCCCTCATTTTTTTGCATTTCTGACATGAATAACTCATAACCTAGCTGTAGCAAAAGTTCTATAAAAAAATCAATGTTAGAAGATTATGCGCGAACGTCCTTAAGTGGAGGCAAAGTGAAGGTCGACAGAGGTATACCTACACACATGGTGTAATATTACACACTAGTTACTGAAACGATAAGACTCCACTGCTTTAAAAAAATGCAACTTTCTCAATCGCGCGAACATTGCAGTTATGTGCATTGACTAGAAAGTCCTTCAAATTGAGACACTCAATAAACACAAAAAAGTCGGTGATTTTCGCAGAATATCAGCGTTTGAATTTGGAAAAGAAGAAAAATGACCGTTTTTAACGTCATAGAAAAACAACAAAAATCATGTTTTTGCCTTCAGTTTTTTTATTGAAATCATCGTTGCAAACCCAAAAGTCAACATTCACAGCAAAATTCAGTCCTAGTCCTACCTTAGAAGTGATATTTTTTTGCTCTTATTCGTTGCCGGGCCGAGCTACAGCCTCTCGTTCTAGTGCATCCTGGCCATGCCTCGATTTTCAACATCATGACCGCACTGCATGCTGGGAAATATCGAGAATTTTTGACAGGGTTCGTTCCGTCCCCCACATATTTCATATTTATACTAAGTCCACAGCCACTCCGACCTACCACCGAAATTTCACGCTTGTTGTGTTATTCAGTGGTCGCAACTTCCAAAATATGCCGTGGTAGGTCGAGAAATTCATCCAGAGTCGAGTCCCAAAGCTGCTTCCTTTTGTGGCGGCCATTTTTCCAGTTCAACGAGCAACGAGCCAAATTTGTTAACGAAGTACAACACCTAACTCGCTTCATTGAGAAAGTGGACTCTTAGCTACCTTCACGCTTAATGATGCTCATCAGGCAACTACTAAGGATGAAAAATGGCTGTAAACTTACCAAAAATCACATACAAACCATATTTGATCTGTTCGTATCGCTTAACGAAGCAAAAACACTACGTCAGAATGATGTTTCTTGTAAACTCGAGTCTTCAGTGTTTTAGAACAGCAGCACTTTCCATGGTAACCCCAAATATGGAGTCACGAAATCCTATGGCCGGTTTATATGCAGAAAATCACTCAAAAACGTAAAAAGTCACCGTCGTCAATGGGTTAATGCCCATGGTAGGTTAATTCCCTACCGTATTTTCCGGTGTATAAGTCGAATCGGCGTATAAGTCGACCCCACTTTTTGAGCCTAAAAATTAGGATTTTCTTGATTTGGCATCAAGTATGAGGATGAAGAATTCTTTACGATTTTCTAGGAAAACAAGTCTTGTCTCTCTTGCAGAGCATCTTCGAGACCCAAAGTCAAAGTAAACTGAATGAACCACATTGACCGACTAACATGCGAACGAATGCACTTCGTTAATAAATTGACAACTATGAATCCAAATTCTCAAGATACCTGCTCTAAAATTTCTTTTGTTATGTTTGTGGGTCATTTTGAAGCTTTTTATAATGAAGAAATGCCATGAAATGAACGCATGAAGCCATAGATGATCTAGTCTGTGAACAGGCCGCCATCTTGGATGCTTAGTAACCCAGCTAAGCTCGGACAACACCGGAAACCAGTAGCCAGAAGCACGTGCTCATTTCAAGTGTGTGGTTACCAAGTTTCTAGAGTCTTGTCGATCGATGTGCGATTTGTTTTCTTCAGAAGTAGTAGTAGTCATGGATTTCAAGCACAAAATAACCTCAAACTTGCATGCATTGAGCGGGAAAATCGAATATTTCTAATGACAAATCCCTAATGTGAAGAATTCACATTTGTAAAGGTAAGAACGTGTATTTTGCTCGGAAAGCGAAACCAAGATCGATCGTTGCTCCTTTACTGCAATAAATGTCACTTCCATGTTAATCTCAGGTTGTCATTGTTATGCTAATTTCCTTATGAACCAACAGCTCTTGAGTTTTGGCCGGTGCATAAGACAAGGTCGATTTTTGGGGCCAATTTTCGTGGTTTCAGGGTTCGACTTATACACCGGAAAATACGGTATTTTCTCATTGCACTGGCCAGTCCAGTCCAGAGTCAATTCCAGCTTTTCCAGCTGGCTGCTATAGAATTTGTCACATTAACGCCCATATCACAAGTGGAGGTTGAGTGCCATGGAACCTGAGGGCCGAAACAGCCAACCCTGGAAACCCAAGGCGGCAAAACACCCCATAGGCCTGCCGTACCCACAACCCAGCCATGAGCCCCCACGCCCCAAGCTAGCCACGGCACCCGTCACACTGCAGCTTGAATTCAGTGGAAATACTAGCTAATAGATAAATAAACAAAAAAATAATAATACATAATAATAATAATAAAAATAAGCACTAAAGAACCCACGCCAGCCCCACACAAACCAACAGGCAAACAGTAAAATGCCACGCTCGCAATCTACAATGCAACTTAGCATGTGAGAAAGGAAGACCGCTGAACAGTAGACCTACTGTATACCCGCAATAGACTGAAAATGCTACAAAACAACACATGTACACACAACAGGGTGAGATGAAAATAAAAAAATCAGCTTGCCCACTTCAGCTTACTAGCCTGGAGCTATTAGGAGCTAGCCCAAAAGTAAATAATAATTTATTCAGGGTATGTAATTGTGACTGTGACTAAAAATTGAGTATTGGCGACTTTTTAAAGTATTGTTATTGCTTTCCAAGTATATTTAACTTACGAATAACAAAGAATCATGAAGGTGATTATCATTCAATTTCTATTGTTCTCCTTTCATATTTTCTTACATTTCTAAAATGTTCCTAACATTCACTTTCATTTGGGGTCTGCTACACGCACTTCTTTCTTAACTTAATGATGAGAAAAAGGCAACAAATGTTGCTTGTCCATCGGGCAAACTGCAATAAAAATACAGTAACCCAACAGGTCGCACCACTAGCCCCAAGCTATTGGACAGTGCTTTTGTCGCGCCCTGCACAAATGCCACAGGAACACTAATATGCCACAGGAACACTAATATGCCACAGGAACACTAATATGCCACAGGAACACTAATATGCCACAGGAACACTAATATGCCACAGTACGCCAGTGAACTCTAATGTATACAGCTAATCCAACTTTTTGCTTCTAGTCGTTTTTTAAGTTAAATTACATAAAAAAAATTTTCCACAACCTGTACAAACCCAACTGTATTCATCTTCCAGCTAAGTACATGTAAGATTTAATAAAATCATCAGCATCAAAATTGTCATCCTCATTACAGCCATGCTCCGTCACACGTGACCAGTATTTTTGAAAATTTGAATGGAGTTTTAAAGTTTACGCGTCGGTTTTGTAAATTCATTCTGAGATTCGTTATTCCCGTGAGAATTTTACCGCATTTTCGGAAACAAAGAGCAACAAAATATCACATATCTGAACAATATTAGGTTTTTTATGCATGACGCAAAGTTATTTTTCCATTAAATCGTGACTTTCAAAGTGTTTTCCAGATAGATCTTCAAGGTTTCATTCAAATCTCGGACGTTACAAAGAAATATTCAAATGTTAATTTCAGTCTTGTGGATTACTGGTCACGTGTGACGGAGCATGGCTGTAACAGTGCCATTGTCATCATTATGGACATCTGTCCATACTAACCTCCTTCTCCAAAAGCTTGAGTCTTCTAAGTGCTTCTGTTTCTCCACCAACCCACTCCCCTCTCCCATATTCTTCTTCGTCCAATATAATAGCGTCATATTCTGGTACTCCATACATCTCATCATGATTATCACTGATTGGAGTCACACAAGTTCCAAACAACTCCTGGTCCACTTCAGGAACACAGCTCTCAGGACTTTCAAGACGATTTATAAGACGTTCAAACTGTGTAAAAGTGACAGGAACATTTCCATGATTTGCCTCAATAACCCTGTAAGAAATAAACAAATGCATGTTCATCATTTTCGAAACAATAAAAAAAAAAAAAAACATGGTAGAAACTAGAAAATTTAATTTATTCTTTTACTACAATTCCTTCTCTACTTACAATTTAAGTTAAATTACACAACTGTTATTACAAACTGAGTACAGTCAGCCCAACAGTTTAAAAGGTTGACAAACATCCCCTCTGCCAAATCAGTTCAAAGGCTCGTATATATGAGCCATGAGCCAACTCGTGTATACGAAACACTTTAAATAAAAGCTTCTGCACACCTTTGACCCTCCCCTCCCCTAGGCATTTTGCTCCACTGACCCCCACTCCATGTCCAACTCCTCAGCCCCACCCCCCCCCCCCCCCCCCCAAACACCATTCCCATGGGTAAGGGAGGTGACCATTACATATCATGGGCTCAACTTTAACATGCAAGGTTGGTCAAGCAGCTTACTTCGTTTGGTTTCTTTTAATAGACCATTTTACAGTTGTGTGTTTTGTGACCTGGCCTTTGAATGGAAGGGAGGCTGGAGGTGACCTTGTTTTGATACAGACCTTAGTGATTTTCATACTATCGATCTCAGACGTCCTTGGACAAGGGATTTTTTTCGGCCCGCTTCACGAGCTGTTGATTTCAGTCTGCGGTTAAAAAAATGTCGTCACGTGATGACATTTTTTTGGCTCTGCGGTTTCAAAAATGCTGATCACGTGACGCCATTCGGTTACTCGCGCCAAAAAGAAAACCAGCAAAGTGATCAAAGATGTTGGGGAGTAAAACCGGCCGAAGCTATCATCCAGGGAAAGCTTTGTCCAATGACATAAGAAGCGGAATAATAGATACGATAGTACAGGCCGGTGGCGACTTTACTACAGGTTTCTTTATGGGTAATTACAGTGATGTGGCAAGGAAATTTAACGTGAGCAGACAAACCGTTAAAAACGTCTGGGATAATTCACGGCCGTGGGAAGTCGAAATAAAGCATCACGTGATCAACATTTTTGAAACCGCAGAGCCAAAAAAATGTCATCACGTGACGACATTTTTTTAACCGCAGACTGAAACCAACGGCCCGTGAAGTGGGCCGAAAAAAATCCCTTGTCCAAGGACGTCTGAGATTGATAGTATGTTAATAATGTTTTTCTCATGCTAACTAGCTAAATTTACATCTGAAAGGCACTAAGTTCTGTATCACAACAAGGTCACCTCCAGCCTCACATCCATTTAAAGGCCAGGTCACCAAGCACACAACTGTAAAATGGTCTAGAATGGGGTTAGTTTCTAGAGAAACTGTGGTGCTGCGTCGGTGGGGGATGAAACACGAGAATTTAGTTTTATCGACTGAGTCGATAAGGTAAATTGACCACCGTAAAAAGATTCAAATAGCTGACGTTTCGAGCGCTAGCCCTTCGTCGGAGCGAATCAAGGAATTGTGGGTAGTGTGTGGTTTTATATAGTAAGCGGTGGAGCTACGCTATTGGTGGAAATTTGGTGACGTGAAAAACAAATGTAGATTAGTTGAATGAAAAGCGTTCGTTGATTCCGTGGGGTTTGAGAGTGCCGATTTGAAAGATGATTTTTTGTTCTAGGTTTTTACGGCTTTCTGTGTTACCCAAAGATATACATTGGCGAAACAGGGAGGAGACTGGGCGACCGTTTTCGTGAACATCTCCGAGACGTTGAAAAAAATGACAAAGACGCATCCAAACCAGTCGCGCGCCATTTTAATCTTACTAACCATTCTAAACAACACATGACAATCTGCGGCGTTTCCCTACACCAGGGTAACACAGAAAGCCGTAAAAACCTAGAACAAAAAATCATCTTTCAAATCGGCACTCTCAAACCCCACGGAATCAACGAACGCTTTTCATTCAACTAATCTACATTTGTTTTTCACGTCACCAAATTTCCACCAATAGCGTAGCTCCACCGCTTACTATATAAAACCACACACTACCCACAATTCCTTGATTCGCTCCGACGAAGGGCTAGCGCTCGAAACGTCAGCTATTTGAATCTTTTTACGGTGGTCAATTTACCTTATCGACTCAGTCGATAAAACTAAATTCTCGTGTAAAATGGTCTATTGCCCAATATTTCGGTTAGACAAAACTAACCTTCATCAGGGGCTAAGAAAGCTAAGTGAAGTTGAAAACAAATGGTTACAATATTTAAAAGGGGCTAAGATAAAATGCTGACACATGATTGGCTAAAAAAACAAGTAACAGTTGAAAACTAGAAACGGCTAGTAAAAATTATTACAATAATTATGTGGAAGATTAAATTTCGCTGCGTCTCTTGCTTTATGAAAACCGTATGATTACCTATACTAAGAGAGGAACATAAAATGCACGCGAATCACCTTAAGCCAGTTTTGAACAGTTTTTCTTTCAACATTTAAAGGGACACTGTCACGAGGGCGCATGCACGAGTTTTTCAAATCGAAACTTGAAAAGTTCAGCCTGAATTTTTCAAGTTGAACCGTCAATTTCAAAATGGCGTCGACTAGTGGCAGCGGTAGAGGGAAAAGAACCAATTCAGGACGGAAGAGGAAGTTCGAGGATCAAGCAGAATATAAGATAGCGTGGTCTAGAAACCACAAACGAATATATTTGGAAAATCGGATATTTAGGTCGTGGCTTCAGGCTAAATTCGATGCCGGGTATGAAGCTTGGACCAGCGACAGCGATTTCGCTTCCCTTTAAACTTATGTTAAAATGTTGGCTATCGTCGGTTATAATTCGCAAGCTATTTTTCAGTATTTTTCACTCAATTTTGACAAGAAGAAATTTACAACTTTCAGCCGGTTAGCCTGTAGTTGATGTTTGGCAATGGATTACCCTGCTAGCAAAAGTGTCCCGGGAACAAAAAACGGTACAACTAACGAGGGTACCCTTAGAAAACTGAGCTGAAATACAAATTTAACGTGAAATTAAAATAACTTGCTTATAAGCTTAGCTTACTCGTCAATATCGTATAGAGTGTGCGATGTTGAGACCAAAACTTCAACCCCTGCCGATTCCAACAAGCGCCTTACAGATTCGTCTCGTCTACGAGGGAAAGGTTCGCCGTCGTATTCAAACGTAACCTTCCTTATGTTCCACTTTTTAATTAGTTTCGGAAAGACATCAATCGGTTGTCCCCTTACGATGAAGAGTCGCGAGTTCAACTTTCGCAGTTTCCCATCCAGATCGATAAGACAATCTAGAAGGAAACGCCATTTGTTTCTCGAAATATTGATCTCGTTCAGAGAATCCACATCGAGGAAAAACACTCCTCTGAAGGTAGAACTACCCTCTATAGCTTGGCGAAGAGAACAGTTGTCGTGCAAACGCAATCCCTTTCTGAACCAGTGAATTGAGTTCACCATTGCAGGCTTCGCAAAAACGATGAGCTTGCCCGTGAGCTTGCCCGTGAGCTTGCCGCTTGCTCTCCGTGAGCTTAAAATGAAATAAAACCGTCCATTTTCAACTGAACGCCACTTTCACATCGGAGCGCTACTAATAGTATAATATCAAGGCTATGGATGTGTTTAACAAACTCCAGTCCACACTCCAAGTAAAATTACAGTATTCGAAAGCTCACGTTTAGTCCAAAAAAATCTTTTCACGCAAGAAACACAACAAACGTCAAACGTGCCGCGACATGTGAAACCTGGATGAGAGCATAAAACATCTGCTGTGATTGGTCAATAAACTGTATGTTATGAATAACTGTTTGTGATTGGCACGAAGACGAAAATGTGCTCTTTCCCATGGATTGTTACATAACACGTGAAGTTATGACCTTTTACCCATGCGCAGTAAGCGCATGAGGTATAAACTTCGTGTTTTTGTAACATTGGTGCATGCAAATTTATGCACGCATATATTATTACTAACCGGGTCGCAGGTCACATAAAAATTCTACAAAAATGGCTGCCGCGCTCGGCATGAGCTTGGTTTTCAAAACCATAGTTTTGTCTTGTCGGAATAATAACACACATTCAAAATACTCAAAATGGAAAGAGAAAGCTTTAAAGAATACTCAGAAGCCGCTGTAGTGGAGAAAAAGGAGAGCTGTAAGCGACGAAATCTTGCTTCAAGTTTTATCAGTGAGGGGCGATCAAATCCGAAGAAATAGAGTTTTAAAGAATTTTCAAGCAGGAGAGGGACTTTACCGTAAAAGAAATTTAAAAAAACTCATTAATAATTCATGACCATTTTGTCCAATCCGATGCTCCTCTCTAGTCACGAGGAAAGCACTCTTTAGCACATAAAATACGCTTGAAACTAAAAAGCCCGGGGAGGGTTTTGAATGTGGCCCAGGGGAATAATGGGGTATAATAGAAAAACAATGGCATACAAATGAACGTGAAGCATTATATAATGACACACGTTGCATTATCTATCAATATTCATATATAATGCAACATGTGATATTATATAATGCTTCAAGTTTATATACAGTAGGAATTAAATACTGAGAACAACCATTAATTTCACGCAACACATTTATTTTGTGCTAACTTACAAATGAAAAGTACAATTATTGAATACTGAGCCCGACATAACAACTTTGTTTACGTTGGAACTATCTGGTATAGTCATGTTAGCTAACAATTCATCTGCGACGTCAAAATCTAACGATTCAAAATCTAATAAATTTGAATTGCTTTCAGCTGCATCTGTTTTAGAAAGACTAACTTTTGTGCTGGGGGTGTTAGTCGACGCGCTATCTGTAAGATTTGCGACCGGTGGTCCGAGCAAATTGCTGACCATCATTTGTTGTTGTACGCATTCGAATAAAATACTGACATAGTTCTGCATATTTAAATTTCTAATATTATTTCTCCGTCATTATTGTTGTTCAATTCCCAAATGCAAACAACCTTCTTTTGTTTTCTCATATCACTCCATATAGTTTCATCGATATTGGACAAAATGGTCATGAATTATTAACGATTTTTTTTAAGTCATTCAATAAACTCATTCAATAAACGTGTTTTAAGTCATTTAATAAACTCGCAGCACGTGTTTTATCAGGTATAAAATCCCTCGGGCTTCGCCCTCGGGATTTTATACCTGATAAAACACTGCTGGTCGTTTATTAAATGGTACTTAATTCTTCGGTGAGAATTTATGTTGATATCAATTTGTGATTGACTTTTTCTTTGTGTTCTCGTTAGTTTTGGAGAAATGTTCCATGATATTATGTAAACAAAACAAGACTTGAATTTTATAGTTAAACTTCACACGCGTCGTAAAGATGCCCCTGGGCAAAGATGTCTGTGTATTTTTTGCAATTTTGATTTCCAAATCAGTTTCTCGGGCAATTTTCAATACACAACTGGTGTATTTTATTTGGAGTAGTCATACTTGTTATTCTAGACCGAGAAAAGGTTGCTTTTGTGAGCTTTTGTGCACTCTAAACACAGAGTCGACGGACTGTCGCGTAATACAGTTTTTGAGAATTGCTAAAATTGAAAAATAGCCCGGTCGTTTACTGATTTTATTGCTTTTAAAAGTAGTCTTTTCAAATGTAACAGAAAGCAGTCACGGTTTGGAAAACATTAGACGCAAACTTGTTCGAATGTTTTCTTCGTGAAGCCAATAATCACGGTAAAGGCACGATAGTATATAAATAAAATTAAGTTAAATAGCGCTTTCTGAAATAAAGTTTGCTTTCAATATTTTTTGATTCGCGAAAACGTACATTATGCGAATCATCCTTACGGATAAGAATGGCATTCTATATACACAAGAAAAGTCGGAAATTTTAGAAAACACTAGATATTGATGTTTATTTTATTTTTTATTACTATAGTAATGTATATTTTTTATTTATTACTAGGAGATCCTTAATATAGGGTTAACCTCTGGGTTTCCTTTTTCATTATATCTATTTTTGGTATTTTGAAATAAAGTATTGTATGTATATAATAAAGCAGGTTGCTGAATTTAAATATTATTTTGTGATGTTTATAATATAATGCGCGCTGCAAGGATAAATAAATCGCCAAGCCTTCCGGAAGCAGAAAATCACTGAATTCTGATAAGCGTTTAACTCTTTTATTCAAGGGAAAGACATTTTCATTCAAAGAAAAATGAGTTTCATTAACTGAAAGTTTTGACCTTTAGAACAAATATTTTGGATTCATGATCATGAAAAAGTAGCGCCCGATCGAATTACATTCCACACGAAATTTGCATATATGAAAGAAGTGTATTTCCGACAACACTTTGAAAAAACTGTGAAGCCTGGAAAAAACTAATACATGGCAAAATCAAAGCAGTTATTTAAAGAACTAGCTTTATAGAAAAATTTCATTTCGATTTGGTCTTGAAATCAAACTGGGGGTGGGGGGGTTCATGATGCGTCACGCAATATTTATTTTTATTAAAATGTTTCACCAATTTATAGCACTCATCACCACAGTTTTGCCCGATTATAAAGTAGAATCTCCTGAATCCGATTACATGTATTTTTTTCATTACCTGTAAATTTAGGGCTTCCACAAATTTATTGGAAATCCGGGCAGGAGAAGGGGTCTCTGGGCTTGGAAATCCAGGCGGGAGGGGCGAGGGAAGGAGTCAAACAATCTTGCCATCCGTCTGTGGGGGGGAGTGGATTCTTTCTGGAATAACCCAATGTAATAGAAATAATTCACGGTTAACGTTTGGGAAGTATTACACTAGTGTGGGTTTGATCAGGAATCAATAAATTAAATATTCAAAGCGACTACAGAAAAATTGGTAGCTTCAATCAACGCGTCTTAGAGTCTCATGCGCATGAGTATAGGCTATATTTAGCCTCTTGTTAATAAGGGAAATGGTCAAAACTATTGTACTCGGACAGGACCCACGATTTTACAAAAAGACTGTTGGTCTCTTTATGTACCCCCTCTTCCCTACCTAAAAAGATGGTGTCTTGTTGGCATAGCCCCCATTCTATAAGGAGTAGAAACTGAGAGAAAGACTTAAATCTTCCTGTGCCGTTTTTTTAGCAATGCAAGCTTCATGCACACAGAACATTAAAGTCTCATCTCCAATTTTTAAGCCAAAAAATTTAGTCCATTACACCCATCAGATAGGTGGTATCTTGCATAACCCCCCTACCCCTACACAAGGTGCCTGCTTTAGTCATGTTAAACAACACGGACTAGACTACCTACACTACAGAGAACTTTTTTTGTTCTTTTTTCTGGTTTGTTTCTTTGCGAGATGACCTTTGCATCACATGGATTTATCGGTCACGTTTGAAAGGAGCGGGAAAAGTTATGAATAGGTCTGATAATGCAAGCGCAAAGAACTTTTCTCGTTTGTTTCTTTGCGAGATTGCAACAGGTGAAGTTACACGGGACGATTCACATCGACGACTTTTAGCGCAACGTGGATGCGTGGACGATTTTCTGCGCAATTTTTGCGTTGCGAAGTTTTTGTCAAAAACTTGCAACGTAAAAACACGAATTTTTTTTACTCCCTTGAAAGCTTTTTTTATTTATTTATATATTATTATTATTATTATTATTATTATTATTTGCATTACTGTACAAAGTAACCAAAAAAAGGTGAAGAAAAGTTTAAGCCGTAGACAAAATTTATTTTGTAGTACTATACTAACAAGAAGTAATCTAAAAGAATAGCGGTACCTACATGGTAAGAAAAGAATAGAAATAAAGGAAAACAAAACAAAAAGAAAGTCTTACGTTGTTAGCTTTTTTAGTTTTGACATGACGCGAACAGAGAGAAACTCCTTCACTGTAAATGCTGCGGGTATTAGCGAAGGGAGCAAGTGTGCAAAGAGGACAAGTTTATTTTATTTTTGCTTCAGGGCTTAAAAGATGTTTGTCAGTGGCTCCCAGAGTTGTTTATTTGAAGGTGTTAACCTCTCCTTTCGTCTATTTCTTTGTATTTTTGAAGGAGGTGAAAATATCCGCTTACTCAGGTAAATTAAGGCACGGGCCTCCAGCTATTTCACTCAAAAAAGTGAGAGGGTGGTCTATTGTCTGAGGCTTTGGTCATGAGAACTCAAATTTTTGGTAGACTAAAGATTTTGTAAGTTTGGACATTTTAGCACGCAGATCATGCGCGTGACCTGTCAGGGTTATTTTTAGGTTAAAAATATTTCAAACAAAATGGAAACACTTTTCACCAATACCTGGAGGCTGCCAGAAGTTTTATGATTTTAAAGCTATTATGTACTTCATTTCTGGGCTTGGCCTTTTTAAGATTAGTTAAAAAAAATACGGGAAAAATAATAAATTTCTATTACGGGGGACTGGGAACTAGTACAAATTACCGTTTATTTATGAAATAATCAGAAACACTTGAAAATACTATATTTTGAATGTCCCGCCAAAGGGTCATGTGACCTAATTCAACCAATCAGAGTGCTCAAAAGTGGTCAAAAGGCCACATTTTGAATGTCCATATCTTCTGAACGATTTAAGATATTGACCCGAAATTTTGGATTTTGAAATTGGACATCAGGATGCTTAGTGAGACATTTTTGGGAGATATTCAGAGGGGGCAAATATACCCTGGGCAGGTACCTTAATCGTGTTCTGCAGAGATAAATCTTGATAACGCGAGTCGATGCGCTGAACTGGAAAAACGATTGAACGTCGGTTGAACTGTAATATTTGGCGGGGAAAAACTCGGTGATCATGAGCACACAACTTAGCAGCGTGGCACTCGTCACAAAATGCCAGAGGTACACGGTCGTTGTAACTCGTCCGTATAAGCGAAGCAGAAAACGGTGGAACAGAACTGGAACTCTTCAAGGTTTATTCGTGATCTTGTAACGTACACTGACTATAACACTCGTGGGTAACTCAAATTGTTTCAGTTTGAGAACGCCAAATTAGTCAATTCAACTTAGTCGCCCCGCACATTTTTCAGGGCCACCTCTCGGCTGGAATCTGGTACCCACTCCAGGCCTCGCTTTCGTTCTCATGCTCAGACTCTCCCCACACTCCCTCCGCCCCGTCCCGGATTGAACGCACCCTTTATCTGTGGTTTACTTCTAATACTCAAGTCTAAAGGTCCCTATTAAGCCCCGGCTACACGTTCTAACATTGTTGAACCAAAAAATGTTATATAACAATGTTAGAACCCTTTGGATCCTTTGCCACACGACTCCTAGGAAGACCATGTAAATATGATACGATTTCGTGTATAAATAAAGATTGATGATGAGAACGTGTAGCCGGGGCTTTAGGGGCCTTCAGATCGGACCAGGATCGGGGCGGACTGCAAGTAAGAGATGGTGTACGGATCAGCACTGCGTTCAGTCAAACCTTGTTCACGTGTTTAAGATGATGACTTGTCAGACCAATCTAGTTTTAAAATCTCCTTCTATGTTGACCTATGTTGGTCAGCAAAATGAAGAAGCGAGGGCTCTCACAACATGGTCCCCAGGGTCTTCTCGCTTTCAAAATGGCGGAACGGGGCGTTGAAACCCCCGGCTGCCAAAATACTCGAGAAATCCCTGCGTGTTTGTTTTTTGTTTTTTGTTTTTGTTTTTTTGTTTTCGCGTAAAACACGATGAAATGTTTTTGTTTCGTTTGAACAACGGTTTCAGATTGCCAGAAAACAAACATGGCTGCCGCACGATTCTTGGAGTATTTTGGCAGGCTTTTCGATGCCCTGGGGGTTTCAACCGACTCAGGCATGTTAAGGCATGGTTTGAAGCCTAATTTGCATAAAATCTGAAAAACAGTCCTTACTTTACGACAATTTGCCTTAAGAAGCTCAAACTTGGCAAGAGTATAAAACGTAATGACTTGAACTCGTTTTTTACTCAAAGTGTCGAACTTTTGAGTCACGTGTCCTATAAATGACAATTAAAGGCAAATAATATTCGGAGTAAAATGGGCCGACACAAAATGAAATAGAAGTAAACGTTATTGGGTATCGATCATATAAAAATGACAGAGGTGCTCGTCGTACCTTTTAGGGGTCAAAATTTGTAGATTGTACCGCTTTTAGGGTACTAAAATCTAAAATGACTACCATTAGAGTTATCGCGGTACCCTTTAGGATATTGAGCCAAATAAATATGACAGAATATGACATGTGTTGTTTTAGAATTGGTTCCTCTTAGGGATAAAAATTCTTTTGAGCCACTGAAGTAATAAACAAAATAAGAAAGGCTGACTGTACAGTTGGGAAAAAAAATTGTATATTTCCAATATTTCGTCAGGCACGGCCTGACTTCTTCAGGATCATGTACTGATTATAGGCAACATCGTTACAATTCAAATAACCAAGAAACAATGGAATATAAGATTACAAGCAAAAACGTTACAAAATTCAAATAATACAAGATAAGTAATAAAAGATGACATGTGCTATAAATATAAAATTGGGGGGTTTACAATTCCTCGCGCTTATTGATACCCTTGGGTTCAAGTGTTTGACCCCGTTCTATTAATAATCCCTCCCTTGCTTTGCGTGTAGCGTCACGAGATGAATGCATGAGTTCTAATGGGATGAGTTCCATGTCAGTGGGTGAATAGTTGTCGGAAAGAAAATGGTCTGAAACTGTAGTAGGTCTCGAAGTAGGGGTGGGTCTGTCAACTGGTCTTCGGTGTTCGTTAAATCTGTCTTTAAGTCGCCGTTTCGTTTCACCTATGTACTGTTTGTTACAACGTCGGCAGTGTACCATGTAGATGAGATTTTTTGAGTTACAGTCAATGTGATGTGTGATAGTTCTGGTTTCCCCAGTGACAGAAAATGAGTAGTTAGTACGTCCGTCAGTAATGTAGCTACAATTGAGGCAGTTGCTTCCGCATTTAAAGGATCCCCTGGGCAGGTTGCATTTGGTTTGTGTGTCGCTATTAGTACGTAGTTTGGATCTAACTAGTATGTCACTAAGATTGTTAGTGCGACGGTAGGTACGCCCATCAAACGAGATTCTGGTACCTTTTAGGGTGTTTTTGGAAAATTTCCGAAGAGCCTCCCCGTTATTTTTATATGTTAGTCCCTCCCCCCTCCCGGGCGCCTGGGGCGCGGAAATGGGTTTTTATTTTTGCTCCTTTTCGTGCTCACTCGCAGAGTTACACGATCTAACACACTAGTCTGTAAACGTCCTACTTTTAAAACGTTGTTCTGATTTAAAAAATAATAACAAATCTACTTAACGCTCCATAAATCCCCATGACTGAGGTTTATTATTTACTTTCTGGCCTTAAGAAAGCGATGCAGAGGCAAGAGGTATTTTTCAATCATAACTAACGTAACGTCAAGTAAAACTTTATTTAACCAGGGTGCGGCCCATTCAGCTCAAAGGCTGGTATCTATGGGAGCCCTGCATCTAAAAAAAAAATTACATGAAAATTTAAAATTACATTGAAAATCTAATTACAATACTAATTATAGAGCAGTTTTCAATTGAGTGTCGTAAAACCAAAACCAAAGCAATTGTGTAATTACTTTCGACACTCAATTGAAAACTGCTCTAATATGGTACGTTACTAAAATAATTACGATAAGAAAAAATGTTTTGGTCGGCGGCAGAGAAAGATTTTGTGTTTTCGGACTAAGAGAAAATTCAAATAAATAATCCCTTCCTCTTCCCTGGGCACTCGGGCAAATCTAGACGAATAAACAAAAATTAACTTGCAATGGCTGCTCCGTTCTCACGCTCAATATTAAGATACAACAACAACAACAACAATTTATTCAGTATTCCCATATATATACATGGTATTACCTAATATAACTTATGTTATATAAAATAGTCATGTCTAATAATCAGATGAGCATCATTGATTGTCGCTTTAACGTTGAATCATAAATATACTAGCAGCAACAGTTCTACAGACAAACGGATCAGCGTTATTAAAAAGGAACAAAATTTTTGAGATATTGTCTAAGTCATTAAAATTTGGGTATTTGTCATTTATTTCATTGAAAAATTTCTTGCGTGTATCGCTGTAATGATGGCAATTGAATAGAAAGTGTGTTTCATTTTCAATTTCGTTTAAATGGCAGAGGTAGCAGATTCTCAGATTTTCAGGTGTCTTGTTATGCCTGCCAGTTTCAATTCTTAAGTTGTGGTTTCCAAGGCGAAATTTATTGAAGTCTATTTTTTATTGAGTCCAAAAGGTCAGTTTTGTGACAATCTTTTTTAAAGACAGAGTAGAATTTAAGTTTTTTATTTAAATTTAACAGATTAAGTTGATGGCTAGTTGAAGTTTTATTAACAGTTGGTCGAATACGTGTAACAATGTTATTACAATTACTAATGTCTAAATTTGAGATGTTTAGATTTGAAATGTTACATAACGAATTTACTCTTTGTGTTAGATTTAGCTGATTTTTGTCTGCCATATCTTTAGACAGATAATAGCATTGTTTGGCAATATTGTCTTCTGGTAAATTTTCCAAGTGCAACCAAAATTTAATTATATTTATGTCGATTTTTCCTTTTAGTGATAGTCTGCCGAGTTCATTTCTACATGCAACATTGGGGCACTGCTTATTGACTCCAAGGAAAAGTTTGCAGAAATAAATATGGGTTCGTTCAATTATGTCTTTTTCCCATGAGTTATAATCATTTTTGTCATAAATTCCCCAAACCTCCAAACCATATGTGAGAATCGGGAGGAATAGAGAATCAAAAATTTTGTTGACAATGTCAATTGGTAATTTTGAGAAATCTAGGTAACGTCGTGTTGCAAATATAGATCTTCTAGTTTTCTCTTTTAAATTTGTTTTGTGATCTCTGAAGTTTCCGTTTGCTGAAAAATTAACGCCAAGATAAGTATAGTTACTTACAATTTCTATTTTGTCACTGTTAATGTAAAAATTTTGCTTATTTTACAAATAAACCGCGTGGATAACGAGATGGGCAGAGGGTTTTAGTTCTCGGAGCGTTGCGTCTCGTTGCTCCTGGCTTGGCCGCTCGTTGCCGTCCTCCGCCCGGCGCCGACTTCTCACAAAAGTGTGCCGCGAGAGAACCTGTGGATTCTGGGCCACTTTTGATCTAGTTTCAGTTTTGTTCCAGGCGTTAAGATTGTGGGACCGGGAACAGCTAAAGACCGGCGCGCAAACGAGCGTGGAAAACGAGTCCGATCAGGCGCTCTCGTTTTATCCATCGACTTCCGCGCTTTCCGAAAAAAAGAGCGCCTGATCGCAGATTACTCTCGTTCTATTCGTGCTATTTAATGGACTACAGTACATTATTCCCTTAAATTTGGTAACCCTTTCGCTCCCAAAGTCAATTATGGAGCATGCGACCATGCAAATGAAACCTCTTGTGCAGTTCTTTTGCATAGTACCACTTGTTTTTCAATATTTTACAAAACGGACATTTGGGATTTCAGTCTTGAATTTTGATTTTTGGCACTCTTGGGATTTATAATAAAAGGAATTTGGGCGCGGGTATAAGCAATATGTAGAGACACTCAGTGCTCAAAGTTGGGTACGGATGATTTTTTTTTAAGACACGTGCAGCAACATGCAGGAGGCCCTGACCCGTGTTGACATCATATCGGTTTACGTAGGTGTACCTCGGAGTATGTAAATTTTTCAGCTCAGCATGATCAATTTGTCAGATATTGTTCAACTGCTTTTCGTGACTTAACCCACTTGAAAACCACCTGTCCCAAATTACGGCAAATAGAGTGTTTGGAAAACAATTAACTTCATTTCCTCTCTAAGCTGCCAATTAGAAACACTAAAAATGTTCCATGCTAATTAATTTTAGGGGTGAAAAAAATGATTTAAAAAAAGAAAATCTTATCAAAAATTAACATAGTTTATTGAAGCCGTTTGTTTCGCACTGCTGGAGAAAAAAATTAATTAACCAGCAGAACCGATATACATGTTAGTTTACCGGTAATGTATTTTGTCTTACCTGCGGCAATTTTAATCATTGTTAAAATTGTTGTTTACTGTTCTTACACGTACCGTGCTTACCAATCTAGCGAAAAGCGATCGAGCGTTATGATGTGTTAATTTCTTCGCAATTCATTCGCGAGAATATGCGACTTCGATCACTACCAGCCATAAAATCCCGGTAAGGTTTGTTGAAGGTGAAAGATTGCAACAGCAAACAACAAACTCAAAATGGATGCTTCTCAAGTTATGCAACTTTTGTGGACTGTATCTGTGTTTCTCTTTGGCGTATGTGGAAACGTCCTTGTACTTCTCGCCGCTTACAGGGAGAAATCGCTAAGAAAAGTACCTTACTTGTTTGTTTTGAATCTGTGCGCGTGTCACCTAATGGTGCTGCTTGTTCCCTACTTAATCTTTGTGACTGCATTGGGCTGCGAGAAGTGGAAATTCAGCCCGGCGGTTTGTAAATGTCAGGCCTACCTGGGTTACACGTTAGCCATGGAAGTGATATTAACAATGACTCTCATAAGCATTAACCGCTACGTCAGGATTGTACAACCCGTCAAGTACCCGTTTATTTTCACCCAAAGAAGCGCTGCATTCATGATAGCAGCCTCTTGGATTCTGTCCACGTTAAGCAACATATTTCCTTTGGCAGGGTATGGTACCTACGGATTGAACAACTCGCGCGATTACATGTGCGCGTTACGAGTGTCCTCGAGTGTTATCCAGATTGCTGTCGGAGGCACGTGTGTAATCATTGCCGCAGTGATCATAATCACTTGTTATGTAAGAGTTTTCTTTACCATAAAAGCTCACAATCGACGAGTTCGCTTGACTGAATTCGAACGAACAACAGTGACCAACATGCAATCAATTTTTAGCGTCGCCCCTCGAGAATCTAGAGGCGAGGAAATCCAGATTGCTGTAACTTTGTTTTTATTTGTGGTTATTTTTGCGATTTGCTGGAGTCCTACTGTAGTTGCAGTCATCGTAAACGTCATAACTGGCGAGCCGACTTCACCCCTTTCAGGCATTATACGAATAAACTTGGTTGCACTAGAAACCGTGTTGGATCCACTTGTCTACGCCATAAGAAATAAAAAGTTTCGGCAAGTTCTAAAGAAGACTTTTAAGAAACGTTCAAGGCACTCATGACGCCCTGCCAAGTTACAGTGGTTTCCTTCTAGCTAGATACTATATCTGGCTCTGTAAATCAAAAGATCTTCTACCTCGTATGACGGGCTTTCTCCGACATGCGAAATCTATATACGATATAGAAACAAAGCAAGGTAGCGTTTTTCAAAAAAAGTGGTCACTTCTTGATGATTTTTTAAAATAACTTATTTCATAGTACATCACTGCTCTCTTCACTTCTAGCTCCGGCTTTCTCGATAGTTTTTTTTAACCATATCTCTCAGTCCCTTGTCATATCCAAGCAGTTACTACCGGTATATGCCTGATGCCTGACACTTTTTATTTTTTCTTTTATCTTTGATTTTAAGCATCACGCTTTGAACATCAAATTTTAGCATAAATTCAATGTTTCTGTAACTAGATTCTATTTGCTTACTTTATTGCCTTTGTATATAGCTATTACCCTGTTTTTGCTTTTGTCACTGTCATCCTGTTAATTTGTCAATTCTCTCTTTACAAATGTAAATGTAAAAGCGTGTAATTGTTCAATAAAAAAAAAATAAAAATAAAAATAAAAAAAAGTTACAGTGGCTCATGCAGCTACGAAAGAAAGCATCATCTCCTTTCTCAAGAACTTAGACATAAGCCGAGAACAAAATATTCTTTTCACGAAACAGGGTGCGCCTCCACTGATTTCCACACGCGTTTGCCCACCTAATTTCTGGTCTTAACGTAAATAATTATGCATTTTGAGAATTTTTTTTATGTGGAAAAGTTTCTTGTCTTTTGTTTTATATGGATAGATAGATAGATAGATAGAAACTTTATTTAAGTGTCAAAAGACCTTATAGCCTGGGTAAACCCATACTAATTTGGGGACACATAAAAAAGTATAAAATATCTAATATTAATCTAAAACCTAAAATATATTTAATATTTAAAATTTATATAAAGCTAACAATTTATTAATTGATAATAAAAGCTAAAATTTAAAAAAAAGAAAATGATAAAATTGTATTGTTATGATGAGCAGAGGGTACAATCCTTGCAACCATCATCCATTAACAGAGTTATGTCGTATTTACGAATCTTGTTTTTAAAAGCATTCAACGTTTTTGCTGATCTATCAGCTATAGATAATTTTCCCCATAACCATAAATGGAATTTAGGTAAAGTATTTAATGCTTATTATCATTTAACTAAAGCCTCAATTGTTTCGACCAGCTATATTGGATGCTATGCAAATAGATAAATCTGCTACTACGTTAATCATTTGTTTTCGGCATAGTAGCTCCATATTTGAGAAATAATTTTATCGTCTACTCCATGAAACTAACACAAAACGCCGAATAAGAGCTATATATCCTGGCCAAATCTTGTAGCCCCTCATATGGTGAAATTTTAGTTCTCGTCCCAGTAGTCTCTCCCAGTTTAGCAGGCGAACGGTCCTCGTTTCGCCACGAAGTCGTTTCACTGCAATTCGTTTCGCTACATCTTATTGTCGAATCGACTTCAGGGTGTAGTGAAACGACTACAGATGAAGTAGCGAATCGACGTTGAGATGCAGCGAAACGACTTGTAGCGGAACGACCGGTAAGCCTTTACCCATTTGTTTTATCCCATGCCTCTACTATGGCCATACAAAATGTAATTTCAGATAACTGAGAACAGGTTATCAAATTTATAGTCATTTTTAATAACATCATTCAGCGAAAAAACAAAATGACCACAAAGCATTGTCGTAGACAGAGTCTTTAATATCCATAAGACGAGTTTACAAATAACATACCCTGCGTGGCAGCCATGCAGGCCAAGCACCGAAGCCGCGAGTCGCCTTCTGTCTAGTCTGAGTGTTAGCCGCTTTCTCGCCCAGCCCTTCGCCGGCGCCCACGGGGGATAGGGCGAGAAAACAGTTGCCACTTCCTATCCATTCTCCTCGCGGTTTGATCAAGAGAGCTTGTTCAGACTACTGTGCTCTATATAAACTATACATGGCTCGGGATATGACAGTGTGAAATGAGCTCAAACAGAAGAATACGGGCTGTTCCTATTCACTCAAGAAAAGCTAAACATGCGACCGCGCGGGAAACTCACCCGTTGTGCGAAAATAATCTTCCTAACGCGCGCGAGTTGAGTTTCCGCGAGGCGACCGCGCGTTCCTCTTCTCCCCAAAAAAGAAGAGACTTATCATATTGACTAATATTTTCAACGATGTACTTTGACTTTCTTCAGGCTTACAGCTACAGCGACGATAAATTTATTCTTAATAACTTATCGGATAACACCGACTACAGAATTAATTGACTTTATCAAGGTTCATTCTTTGTTAACCTCCATATTTTCCATTTTAGCTTCCAAGCAGCCCTCTCCTTGTGTTCCCGTTTTATTCTTTGTCTTCTTCTTCTGTTTCTTTGCCTCTGGTTTCTCGTCAATCAGTGCAGGTTTAACAAATTTAATAAAATCCAAGCCCTCGGGTAGGAATGGCTTTAGGACAGGAGGTAGGGCAATTCCTTCATCTGTTTGGTAATTCTCCAGCAGCGCGCAAATGGTTCTGGACACTGCACACATTGTTGCGTTCAGCATGTGAACATATTCCGTCTTAAAAAAAAAAGACATTTCATTTATCATATACTTAATTTTAAACTTTTTCAGAAATACAATTTGAAGAACCAAGATGCTTAAAAAAGAAAAAAAAAAGCCAGAGAGTTACATGTATCAACCCTTCAACTCCCAAGAGTGCCAAAGATCAAAATACAAGAAAACAAATAACAAATAACAATAGTACCATGCAAAAGTACTGCTGAAGAGGTTTCATTTGAATAGTCACACCATAGGATTTCATCAACAGACTCAAAAGTTAGAACTACGCTACATGTCTCCATAATTGACTCTGGGAGTGAAAGGGTTAAAGCTAAAGCACGGGGAAACATCAATGTTCACATTCTAACAAATGTAATGTTTGTGTTTGGCCAGGACTTGGTGTTGCCTAGTAGAAGATGTCTTTTTTAATAGTGCATTTTACAAATATAGCTTTGGTGGGTGGCCAAGACCATGATTCAATTTACAGATAAAGTGTTATTGTCCGACTGTAAGTCATAACTTTACCTGGGTACCATAGGTTCTCTTGCAGCTAAGAAAATGGTGCCGGCCAAAGAAACACAAGAGATAACAGCATGAGGATAGCCTCTGGCACCCGGGGTATTCATAACTTCACTTACTGAAGAAAACAATTGCACCATGAATGTGTGACCAGGAAACAGTGTCTGACATAAGTTTCTGTGTAACAACAGTTGCAACCCAGCTGCAAAAATACTATCCAAATCACTGTCCAACAGACTTCAACAGAGGGACATGCTGATTATCAAAGGGACAACAAGAAGCCACAGACAACCTAATGTTGGTGTACCTGTGCTCCCATTTTCCTGGTCTGACCAAAGCGAACTAGTAGTCTTCTTGCTTGGTAATCCGTACAATTTGAACAGGACACCAGCTCACGGAAAGCACCACTGCCAGGGAACCAAGCCTCCAGATCATACTTCATTGCTGCTGCATTGTTGAGCTCACCTGTCAGTCAAATGCAACTGTTATTTATTAATACTGTACACAAATTCCTCATTTGATCGTAACACTGCATGAACTTAAAGGTGCACTTGCAATGCAACACTGACGAGAGCATTGCGAGACAAGTTGCAGATTACATATTCCACACTTGCAACTTGCCTCGCAATGTTGCAAAAAGTAGAAGTGTGCAACACTGCAACCTTTTCTGCAACTTTCAAAAGAATTTTTTTTTTGCAACTTGTCTCGCAACAGTTCTCGTCAACATTGCATTGCAAGTTGCAGAAAAGAATTGTCTTGTGTAACAGCACCTTACTCTCATGTATCACAAATGGACAGCTGAGTGCTTTAATTGAAGGGCCGAGAGCATGTCCAGCCTATATGACTTTTTAGGCCTTTTTTTATTTTTTCTTGCTCAGATTTGTCCAATTTTGGCATGTGAACTAGAAATTAGTTGCAAAACATTGTTCCGAATTTTTTTCTGTTGTTTTTTCTGTCGTTTTCAAGAAATACCGTATGCAAAAAAAAAATCAATCAATCAAAGGCTCCTATTGTAACGCAATATTGCGGTAAGCTTCTGTTTTCACACTGACACGGTTCGATATTTTTTTTAAATTAAACGTAAGGAATTTTGACGAACGCAAAAAAAGTAAATCACTTTCATAATGTCCAGTTCGAAAAAAAAAAAAAAAAAAAAAAAAAAAGAGATGCTGAGTGTGATTCGAACCTGGAGCCGTCCGAGCGGAAATCCCCGACCAAACCACTAGACCACCGAGGAACACATGCTCAGTTCAGGCTAAGTTTTATTATTTAAAGCGTGATACGCATCAAAACGCGTATCTCGATTTCAAAATCCTTTTAGATCGAATTTAATCGCGGCCAGCAACAACTCACTTCGAGCTGCCCAAAGCTGTATTTCAAGTGCCCGACCACGCACAGCGGACCCATCTACCACTGTCGCAAAGCATGTCGGGAAATCCTACAACAAAACCGAAATGGAGTTCCCGCCCGAAAGTTATTGCAAAATACTATAAGTCTCAAAGCACTTCGGATATCGGGCATTTCGACCACGGCATGGGATGGGAAATGGCCCACAACTCTCAACGCTGCCCCTTTTCTGATCCGAAGTGATTCCAGACTTTCCCGCCGGCTCGTCTTCCCGACCAAGGTCCGTTTTTCACCTTGAGCGCTAAATGGCGCTTCAGACACAAGGAAGGACAAGAAACACGACTCGTTTCTTTGAGAAGTGCTACAGACTTAAGGATTTCCGGACTTAATGATGTCTTTCAATCACCGGACAGGCCTTATACACGTTGGCTTACACACACGCTACAGAGGCGATGTGTTGCCGTAGTGAGCTCACGATAGATAAGCGAGCCAGGCGTGCAAAAAAAACGGTATTTTCGTTCAGGTTGTTGGCACTGGTCAGAAGTATTGCAGTCGCGTATTCCCACGGCCACACTGCTTTGAAATGGCTTCGAAATTGTGCTCTGAATGTACAGTCAAAGCACTGGAGGGCCAGAACTCTGCTTTTTTCAGGTGAAATTGGTCAAATTCCTTAGGGTTAGTGCAAATTCGACAAGGGCTTGTGATATTATCCGTTGTACGATAAAATGAGGCTATTCTGAGCGAGAATAAATAAAAAAAGGCCTAAAAAGTCATATAGGCTAGACATGCTCTCGGCCCTTCAATTACAAAGTGGTAAAGTAGCACATTAATATCAATTCCTATGATTCAATAATTTATCAAATAATTCAGTGTCCAAGCTGGGACTCTCCCTTCACTTTTATGAGCACTGAAACACTTTTTGTTTTTTATACCACTCACCAGATACAATATTAACTATTCTGTAAGGTATTCCCAATGCCTGGTTGAATTCCTCAGCATTGCCAATCATTTCGTGGAAAAACTGCCAGGAAATGTCATCATGAGGGGAACAAATGAGGAATTGTTCCACCTAACAAAACAAATAACACAATATAAAGAACACACACTTTATTACCATACTTTACAAAAAACATTTTTACAATATAGTCTAATTATAAACAAAAATAGGTAATATTACTCAGAATAACTAAAAAGCTAATCAAGCTGAGTAACATTGAAAACTATGGCTAAAAGCAATTTGGGCAAAGTTAAACTCGAGTCAATACAGTCAGCGGTCTGCTTCATGACAGTACATGTCCTGCGGGGCATCCCATGGGTTTTTAGCTTGTCTTATTTGTGTCGTGTGTTACATTTTGCATCGCATCACATTCAAGCTGCTTGTTGCAGAACCATTGCCTTGCAGTTACATGTAAGCGAATCATTACGGAGTCTTGCCCCGCCTCCCTCCCATTGTTAGCGTTGGTGGACTTGGGTAAGTATGTGGTTAAGTAGTTTTCTCCACTGATTTATCAGTGTGATGGTGCCCTGTTGGGGCCGTGTGCAGGAGAGTTTCCTGTTTTCAGGGTTGCCATGGATACCTTAAATGGCATAAGGCCTCCAACCAGCTTTCTAGACACCAGCTCCCAAACTCATCTATTGATGAGGAGTTTAAATGGCTAATAATTGGAAATTATTCATGAATTTTATTTGAAGATAACTGACCTTTTCAAACTGGTGTACCCTAAAGATACCCCGTGTGTCTCTCCCATGAGAACCAGCTTCCTGTCTGAAACAAGATGAGAAACCAGCATATTTCTTAGGAAGTTCGTTGACAGCCATCCATTCACCACGATGAAATGCTGCAATTGGTTGTTCACTGGTAGCAATCAGGTATCTTTCTTCATATCCAGCCTCATCAGCACCTTTTCCAACAACCTGAGAACAAAAATACAAATGGCTGCTTAGAAATGAGAAGGGACTCATAACAAATTAGGTATAAAACCTCTTGTACACTGAGCTCACTATCATAGAACCTCCATTCATCACAAATGAAATGGGATGATGATGCATGTTACACAGATGATGACGGCATGTGTGCATGAAGATGATGATGATTACGGTAGTCGGGATACAACAAACAACACAGGTCGTTGATAGCTTTTGCGATTCTGTCACACGTTAAGGAAATTTCGGTGACTCTTTTAGTTAGTTGTTGAATTTGCTTGATAGCTTCTGTTTTGAAAGCCAAAAGTTCGTTGTATTGCTTGAAACAAAGTTAACTGAAGCGGCCTGATCTGGTGGTAATTCTGTTTCATCATGTGGCCATGGTTTCGATAGCTCTGCTATCTTGGACGTAAATTCTCTCAATATTTTCTCAAGTTGTTCCTTTAAATCGGCTATTTCGTTACGTAGAGCTTGATTCTCCTTTTTGAGTTTCTCGCCCCCGGTCATTTTGGGACAAAATAAGGAAAAAATGTAGGGAGCTTTAAAAACACGTCTTACTAGTACGAGCAGTGTACCAGGCCTATTTCAAAAAACTTCCAGTGTTCATTCATACAATACACGGTCATCGACCTCTGGTAAATTTTTTGTGAAAAGCTCCAGGATGGATAAACTCAAAAATTCACTCTCTCGATCTGGCGTTAAACTTTGGAATGAGATACCTCACTATATTAGAGATCTCCCTAGGAAAAAAATTTTAAAAACACTACACAATTTGCTACTTGATATTTTGAAAAACGAAAATGACTATATTGAAATGCCTTTGATAATAAAAAAATTCTAGTTAAATTCAACAACAATTATTTTATTTATTTAACTATTTATTCATTTTCTCTCAATTCTAAACCTTCTAATTGTTAAAAGTTATAACTTTCTCCGTTTACTTTTCTTTAATCTGCCCGCCTGGAATAGCCTTTGCTAAATGCGGGCAGCTAAAATGTAATTTTTTTCTGAAAATAAAGACTTTTTGTTGTTGTTGTTGTTGTTTGTTGCATTAACGGATGACCTGACATCAGCTTACCGCTGCACTTAGGTGCAAGTCGCTGCCAATATTATATTCAGCAATTTTGAAAAAATTATGTCCAATTTTGAAGCAAACATCAAAAGCTATGGACGTGGATCGTTCTCAAACACTTATATTTTTTTTGAATTGAAAAAAGTTATTCCTCGCTATAGAAATTAAAAAGAAGGTATAGGAAACGTAAAGACAAAAATTGAAACACAACAAACCTTTATTTTCCCTAATTTATACAAATATAAAACATGAACTGTTCAGCGCACGTAGACGCAATACTGAAGTACAATACACATCGATACGCTAAAATCTTCCAAAAACAAACGACAGCTCCCAATCAGGAGATTTATACATAAGGATTTCTACAATGAGAAATAAAAAGACGATCTGTTCGGCGCCAGGACACTACAAGAACACATTTACATTTGCGCGCCTAAATCTTTCGATAACAAACGGTAGCTCGTAATCACGATCTTCATCCATTGGAACTTTGTTGCCGAGTGCTTTCTTTTCTTTCTTTAGAAGCATCAGATCTTTGTCTAGGGCTGAACGATCAATGTATTTGATCTGATTTTACTTTCGAAGGCGCGGCCTCATCGTAGTCCCTCAAAACGTTTCGCACAAAGTGCCGACTACTTTTCACTTCAGTTGCGATCCTCTTTTGGCTCATTCCGGTGTGATGCAAATCTAAAACATGTTCATGTTCAAAATTTAGGATCGAAAGTACAGAAAAGTAACCAATCAAAACAAGGATATGTTTTCTGAGAGGTCCGCATCTAGTCGTGACGGTTGCCGCGTTTTCAAATATTGTTGAAAACTATTGTTCGCGTTCGTCGATGTCATTGGTCCGTTGGCGAAAAAGGTTGCTATCCTTTGTTCTCAAATAACGTTCTGATTGGTTAAAAATGTTCAGGGTGTCCCGGTTCGAATGGTTCCACTGTAATTAGGTTCTTAATTTCTTTGAAGGAGATATACAGTACAAACCTCCTTTAAGCAAGGTCCATCAAGACAATTACAGTATGTACTTTATATAAACCTGTTTTTGTTGTAGGAATCACATACTTTTATTTGTAATTACAGTTTGGTATTTTCTTGTAATATATATTTTCAATCTCGAAGTCAAACTCCTTGGTTAAAATGTTTATCATTTATTTAACTGTAACCCACATATAAGAACCTGCTTGATCTTGCTTGGCTAAACAGGTTCTTATATTTTTGGGCACTAAAATGGCAAATTTCTGCCAGCAGGTTCTTAAACCACTAGGTTCTTACACGTGGGTTTTTACTGTATTTCATTCAAGTTGGGTGGAAATTGAGTACACCACATGCAAATATCTTTTATTTTCTTCCTTCAACACAAAAGGAGGAGACCTCTGCACATAAACAATTGGACTTCTCTGAAGGTTAAAATCTTGTCATTGATGTTACTAACCTTGTACAACTCCTCATCAAATTGACTCAGTTGAGCCACCTCCTGCATTGCTTCCTTCCTCATGAAAAATGGCGTATAAAGAGGAACAAACCCTTTTTTGTACAACATGCGTGTCGCTAACTGGATCAGAGCCTGCTCAAGGAAAACAAGTGGCCCCTGAAAAAAAGGACAGAAATAAAACTTTAATCATTTTGTATCCATTCCAGGTTAGACTAAGGCCACAAATGACAAGATAAATAGGGTCACACATATCTTTAGTCAACAAATCTGCTTAGAATAAGCCTTTTGACCTCCTTTAGGTCCTTTAGGAACTACAGTCTTAATTTTGGGACAACTGAACACATTAGGATAAAGCATCAAAATTTAGAACCACCTTGATTTGTACAGCAAAATCAAAGCACCTCAGGAAAGTACTGCTCAGTAGTTTTTTTTTAATGGTCACACATTAGGAGTTCATCCACAAACTCAAATGTTAGAACCATGTTGAAGAGCACAATAAATAGCACGACAGCTTTCATATGAATCAACACACTTTAGGATTTCATCCACAGACTCAAAAGTTAGAACCACCTTGTACAGCATAACAAACAGTACCACAGGAAAGTACTGCTCAGTTGCTTTTTTTAAATGGTCACACTGTAGAATTTCATCCACAGATTCTAAAGTTAGAACCACCTTGTACATCATAATAAACAAGACCAAAGGAAACCATATTGAATGAACACACTTTAGGACTTCATCCATACCTTGTAGAACACAATAAAAATCACCACATTTATTTTATTTGTAAGGTCACACTTTAGGATGTCATCAACAAACAGCACCATGACAAAAAGGTACTGCTCGGCAGTTTTTATTTCAATGATCACTACATGTATTTGGGTTTATTCGTCAACTCAAAAATTTGTGGACATTTCACAGATTTAGCCAATTGTTACTTATTAAGCATCTGCACTCTTAAGAGCATAGGGATTATAGATTAGGGCCTCTGGAAACCAACTAATCTATGAACTAAACCCAATAGGCAAAATTATCAAAATTCTAACTTGGCTCTGAGGCTTAGGGGAATTGCCAGTAGTTTGAACCGAGATGTTCAACTAAATGAGATGGATTTGCGAATGCGGCACCGGATCGGGAGGGATGGTGAAGAACATGTACAATGTATGGTCGCCTGCTCATACCACCCGCCATAGAATGGATGGAACGACAGCCGATACATATATATAAATAGGGGGAAAAATTAATTTCTCATTCCTGAACCTCAATGTGATATCTTTTGTTTTATTTCCCTAAGCCTCAGAGCCAAGTACGAATTTTATATCCAAATTGGTCTATTGCAACAAACCTTAAGAAAGTATCCCCTGCTACCCGCTACTGAAGCACCACGTTCTGTATCAACTCCATCAACCATGTAAGCCAGATCTACATGTGAATACTTCTTTTTTACTGAACTGTCTCCCCAAGTTCTCTCCACTCTGTTATCCTCCTGAAAACAGTTTGAACAGATAAAATAGTCAAACAAGCCAGCAAAATAATGAATAAAATAATACTTGATCAGCTGTCATTTAAAAACCATAATTATACTGAATTCTGCGCGCATTTTGATTGATCATCACCTATGATCTATTAGAGTACAGACGCACAGCTGACGTCATGGAGAAATTGAAGGGCCGAGCGCATAACCAACCTATGTCGAATTTGAGTCAGAGACCTTTTTTATTTTTTCTCGCTCAGATTTGCCTGGTACACGTGACTTGATTTGTGACGTCAATGACTCAACGTGGTTCCCACCATTTCACAGACAACAAAGCCAAAAGGCATGTGTTGAGTCATTGACGTCACAAAATCTTTAGGCCAACTCGATCCAACTCTCAGGGTTCGGTCCCGGTCATTTTTTAATTAAGTAATGGCGGCAAGCCGAATTCGAAATGTAAAGTTAAAATAATGGCACTTCCCATACGAGTTTTGACTTGAAACTTCGCAAGGTTAGTAACGAGTACTTATATTTTCAAAATATGAAGAGAACAGAAAATGTATATTTTTGATCATAGTGGCACTTTAATAGGACAGTTTTGGTGTTCCATCCAGTGTCTGTATTAAAGGGGTTTGCCTGTATACTTTTCCATAGTTCTGTGACATACCTCATCATTACTGACTGGAACAGACTCGTGTAAAAGATTTCCAACTTCAAATAATTTGTCATCTCGTTGCTGTGCGACCTTTATGACCTCGTCATTACACTTGGCCATATTTTCATCAATGAGTGCCCTTATGTGTTTGATCTGAGTTACAGTAAGACCCTGTTTAAAATTAAACAAATCCAATTTAGATGTTATCCTACGTCTGCTGTCACTGTCCTGCCACATATTTTTTTACTTCCTGCCACATATTTTTTTAAAGAGACTTTATTCAAACTCACTGAATGTACACCTAATTGAATTAACTTTTAAGTCTGTTGACAAAATCCTATGATGTGACCATTCAAATGAAACCTCTCCAGCAGTACTTTTGCATGGTACCATTTGTTCTAACTTTTGAGTCTGTGGATGAAATTATATGGTGTGACCATTCAAATGAAACCTCTCCAGCAGTACTTTTGCATTAGTGCCAGGCAAACAAACTCCAGAAGTGGTTTCAATTGACTTGTCACACCATAGGATTTCGTCACTGGATTCAAAAGTTAGAACTACACTACATGTCTCCATACTTGACTCTGGGAGTGAAAGGGTTAAGGATTATGCAAATATCTATGCCATTAAATCTGTTTCTCAAATATTCCAACAAACAGCTGGTAAGTTGTACCTGTAACATTTCTGGGGTAAGTTCCTCAAAACCACTCAGTACGTTTTCAGGTAGCTCTTCGCTGTCGCCAACAGGTTCTTTGCGCTACAAAACATTTTAAGTATAGATTATAATATTACATGTTAAGTTTAACTTAAATGAATTTGTCACATTAAAACATTTGCAAGCAACTTATATAATATATACAACTAGCAGTAATCACAGATTATGGAGACGCGTTCAAAGGAATTTCCGGCGGAAATGAGCCCCTGAAAAAAAAACAATAGGGGGGGCCATTTGGAAGACCGTCTACCAAAAAATCTCAAATTTTACTGCACATAAACCACAGGACAACCAACACGAAATTAGGATTGCGTTCTTCGAACGCGATAACAAATGGAAAATGAATTAAAGTGTGGCAGGGGTAAGGAACAGAACTTTCATTCCAATTGCAACTGTACCCCTCCTGATACAAACTATAAGATAAACTAATTAAGCTCTACATGTAATGTGAAAAAGTATAGGAAACATATAAAAACTTATGACTAGAAGATTATAAATAAATAAATAAACAGTCAGTAAATGTAACTGTTCAAAAGGAAAAAGTCCCTGTTAAATGACAATCAAGAAGCTGTTAGTGCAGAAGCCTTCTCGCAAGCTTCAACCTTGGCAAGGTGAAAATGATCTGACTGAAATGAAATATCTATCTGCCCAGTAAGACAATAAAAGCACCTATAGACACAAACCATGCATTCAGTCTGATTCTAAATGGAAATGTGGGATTTGAATAAAATACAAAGATAGATTGCCAGAGAAGCAATGCTCTGTACTTTCACCACTTAACTACTTTTATTGACTCATTCTAGAACATACATGTATAAACAAAAAAAAAAGCACCAAAGTATGTATCTACTAAATTGAAAAATAGCCCAGACATTCATTGTGCTACTCTAGTCCACAGAAAATGTAATATTCTTCTGCAAAATTATGTGACAAGCAATCAGTACAGTTTTCATGTGCTGAAGTAAGTCACAAGAACAAAATTATGCTTTAGTTTACCAGCCCATGTAATGCAGTTCCCGTGTTTATTTAAAACCACAAAAATTTGACACTCATCTAATCATTGTTATACGCATTTGAACATTTTTATGAAATTTGTGCAATACAAATTGTATTATTCTTACAACTGTATACATGTAAATAATCATTTCATTCATTCAAACAACTAAGCTGTAAGCATTTAAACCTACTGGCCTTGAATGTTAAACAGAAATTCTAACGATCTAAACATCACATCCCTGGAAGCAATGTGTGGGCAAAATTGAGGAACTTGTCAATGAACGGCACAGATTAAACTTGTGATTGAGTGATTAAAAACAACAACAAATGATCACAAATGATGGCATTGCATGAAGGCTGGAAATGGATCTTAAGAACATACAAGTCTACAAGAAAGTAAGCAGTATGATACAGTATTTCCTCAAATAAGCACTTCTCTCAAATATGTGCCCACTCTTTTAGCCAAAATCAGAAATAAGTGCCCCCCTTGAATAATCCCCTTTACCTTGCCTAGCCGAAAGAATGAGAACACAAGCAGAACAATATTAATGTTGTTAAAAGTGTGGTTTGTTCATCGTAGTGTGTAAGATAGGTGAACGTTTGTTTGTTTGTCTCACGATGGAGTCACTTTGAAATGTTGATCGTGACATTTTAACTGCTATGACTGCTAGTCTTCACCAGGCGATCAAGATGAAGAATAGCAATAATAGCAGTTGAAATGTCGCGTTCTCCAAGTGACTCCATTGTGAGACAAACTAACAAGGGTTCACCTATAAATATTAATGTTACTATTGCTTATGGTTTTGGATTTACCAAGAAAGCTGGTTGAAATGAAATTTGAAATAAGCGCCCCCCCCCCCCCCCCCCCAACTAAATCAGTGCTCGCCATAAGTGCCCATTCGCTTATTCGAGAAAAACAGTGATTGTTCCAGAAAATATTCATTCCTCCCAAATTTCAAGTAAATTAGGTTTATACTTTTCTTCAAAAACTAATAATCAAGATATTATCTTTAAAGATGCCTGTCTGCCTGATGTATTGATATTGTGGAGAGAAGTTAGATGTTTGATCACTCTTGGGAATTTAACAGAACAAAAAAGTACATAACATGGAAAGAATCTGGTTAGAGAACCTACTTTATGTACAAGCGTGTTCTAGAAAGTTTTCGGCACAGTAAAATTGAATACTTGCACAGCCTAAACTGAGCCAGTTTGAAGTTAAACAAAATTACAGATTTCAATGAAAATTTCACTTGTTATGGGTAGAATAATTAATAAACTCTGACCGGTATACTTCACACGTGGAAAACCAAAACCAATGAGCTACATAGTATAGAATATATCACAATATACCTTCATTTTTTCGCCGATCTGTTTACTGCATAAATTCTTTAATTTGTTCCAGTTGTCCGCCTTGAACCTTACTGTTGAAAGCAAAATTTACAAGGCCTTAGCATAAATTAATATCTATCCTTATTGACACGTTAAACGATTCATTTAAGCTTAAAAGTTGCACCCCGATTCTTACATTTTCTCCATTTCGTGTCTGCCTCGACAATTTGGTCGACTAGTGTCGTTTCCTTGTAGCGCTTGCTCTGATTTTCGCGGATTTTTTCCGGGTCGCCGCCTTTATCAGCCCTGTATAAGTCTAGATCCAGCACCATTTTGGGAAAGGAGACAGAGAAATACCTTGGATACCTTAAGATTACTGGCAAGAACTTCAGCTGATGCAATCTGAAGAAGGCGACCCGCATGCCTCAAAAGCACTAGCGGAGTAAAAACTGGGTCGAGTGATACCACAGGACAGTATTCCTTGCACAGGATGACCTTTCCGGGCATGAGAGAAATTCGGCTGTGCAAAGGATACCGTGTGGCATGAAATTTTCGCGGGAGTTTATTTTCGCGAATTTCGCGAATTTTCCGGCGATTCGTGAAAATTAAATCTCGCTAAAATAATCTCCCGCGAAAAAAAAAATCCGCGAAAATTTACTCATTTCTTTATATTACTGAATTTCAATTAAATTGACTGCAAACAATATCACAGCCTTCTTCTTTGCAATTTAAACAAAACGGACAGTGTTTGCGGTCTCTGTGTAAATTTATAACTCTAGAGGAGACTATCTACTGAAAAACAAACATTTATGGCTGCGGTACATGAAAACCGTATGAATATGTCCAGTGTCTATGCAAACGGGTCGTCTGATGGGACACCATTCTCAAGGGTATTCGTGATGCCACATTTACGCCATCCATGAAGAATGATGGAAGGGTTGCTGTTCAGGTAGGTGAAGAAATCAAGCAGCCGTTTCGAGGTTTTCTCACGCATCAAGGGAATCCCCATGTCCACTTTGATGTCTCTGGTTGGACAGCCAGCTGGACAGCCAACCACCTACCGTATGCTGTAGCTTTGAGTTGTAATGGCCGACTTGTGGCATTTATTAGTTTGAGAATACATAAACAAAATGTTAAGAAAATATGAAACTTTTGTATGTAACAGTGCCGAACGTGAAATACCGGACAGAAACTTGCCTAAGATCCGCGAAAATTTGTTCCGAACAGTAAAATCTGAAATCCAAATTCGCGAAAATTTCTTCCCGCGAAACGCACAAAATCGTCAATCAGTAGATAGGAAAGAAGGGTTCTGGCACACTCTTCAGCCGCCCCTTTTTAGCACAATTTCTAATTCTTTTCACTTTTCTCCTACTTTCATCACTAACTCTGAATTTGCATGCGATCGCATGAAAATTGTTCCAAATTTACATATCCTGACTCATAAAAATTAACAAAATCATCAAAAAAAAGCTGCTAAATTTTCAGTATTTTTCATATTCTCTGCAAAAAATCATCGTACAATTATTTAAAAATCAACAAAATCCATCTTGTTCACAAAAAAATTCTCATAAAATCAAACAGATACATTCGTTAATGAAAAATTCTCATAAAATCAAACAAATCCATCAGTTCCCTTAAAATCTCACAAAATTCATTAGAAATGAATTTTGTTTGAAAAACAGCGGCTGAAGAGTCTGCCAGAACCCTTCTTTCCTATCTACTTCAGAGTAGGGAATAAAGAAAGATAAAATTTATCCCCAGAAAACTTTTTGGGAATAAAAAATTTATCCCCAGAAAACTTGGGAATAAAATCAATTTCATTTTGGGAAACTCAAATCAAAACTTTTATTGGAAAGAAAAATAAAAAAAAACAAATTCATTTTTTTTTTATTTTTCTTTCCAATAAAAGTTTTGATTTGGAAAAGATTTTTCTTCAAATTAATTTCATTTAGGGGAAGATCTCCTTCCAAAATCAATTTCATTTTTATTTTTTTCTAACTAAAATCTATTTTTTCATGAAGTTTTATGTTAAAGATAGGCTTATATCTCTTTTTCCCCTCTGTTTATTTCCTATAATTTAGTCCACTCTTTTCAGGAAATAAATATATAAAATCATATTTTTGTTTTTTATTTCGTTTTTATATTTAACTAAAATGGCGAAACAAACAGACAAACATTTTACAATTTCAGATGGGAAAAAAACCAAAACATTCACCTCTATCAATTCTGCTGCTAAAGAATTTAACATTTCAAATTGTGCAATCACCAATGCTTTGAAAAAAGGAAACACATCTATCACCCGAAGATCGGATAAGAAAAAATTCTTTCTCGGAGAACCAAAATCAAAACCAAAACAATCAGATACAGAATTTTCTTCACTTCCAATGGATGAGGAATGGTTTGATAAATTCAAGATAATAGTTCCAAACATGGATGAGTTTGGTAAAGGGATTGTTAATATATTATTTATGGATGAGGACATCGCATTTGATTGGAAAAAAAGAGAAATTCTATATAATGAGGAAACTGTTTCATTTTTCAAGATTATCTCCGTTATCTGTAAAGTAGCATTTCCGATTAACAGAGATTATTGTTTGGAAGAACAGAACAAAAAATTATCTGTTGGGGAAAAAAATGCAATTGACTTGAAACGATTGAATTTCATTTCCAAAATGAGGAAAAATGAAAGAACCTTTCAAGTGGATTTGTTCAATAAAATCAAGAAATATAAATGAAATCTATTTCACAGCTGAAAATCAATGACTAATAGCTAAAGTTTTCCAGGAAAAAAAAAACTTTTTCTCCTGAAAAAGTTTTTTATTTTAAATTTGCTTCATCAACCACTTTTTATCCTTTTGGAGGAGAAGACAATCTCCAATGACCAATAGCCAAAGTGTTCACTCCATCATCCATTACAACTCTCTTATCATCATAAGCACTCAAAGCTACTTTCAAAATCTGCTCAGTGAAAATCTCATGTAGATGTGATCGGAGAGAAACATTTTTCATTGGGGGAAATTTTTCACCATGAAGAACACGCATAAAATCTTCATGTGAAATCTTATTCCTGACAACATTCTTTTTTGTTCCCTTTGCTTTCTTGATTCCTTTTCCCTCATCCATCTTTATGGAATAACATTTTGCTCTCAATCCAGCAAATTCACGAATGATTTTTCCTCCAGCTTCATCTTTAAACATTCCTAAAATTTTCTTGTTTTTCCCAACGGGAAAGCCATTTTTCACAGCGAAATGATCTTTTGGATATCCAGATGTGTCAAACCATTTCTCAACATCTCCAGCAGTATCAGCAAAGAAATCATCAGTTTCAATCTCTAAAATAAGGGAATCTGTATCAGAATAAAGAACTTTCACATTCTCCCACTTTTTTTTCACATATCCATAATGAAATTTGAACATATGAATTTTGGAGAGATCAAGAATTGCTGCTCCAACAAAGATTGGTTTATTCAAAACGACTTTTGTTTTCCTCATATGAACAGCAGCCACTTTATCTCCAAACTTAGCCGCGTGTTTAAAGTTGATTTTTTTCACCAAGTTTGCTTTTTTCTTCCTATCATTTACCAGTTTCATATCAATTCTATTCCTAACATTTTCCATGGTTTTCCCGTAAACAGCATTACTTGCTAGTTTGAAAAGATCTTTCTCAAAATCATTTTTGGCTGCTGTTCTCAGTTTCGTATTCCATTCAATAAAAGGTTTCATGAAAGCTTCTTCTCTGAATCCAATTCCTCTCCAAATCTTTTTCAGTTTCATTCCTAGGGAAAGAAAGAGTCTCAGACTCCTTCCATCCAAAACCATTTTTTCCTTATCCATCAAGTTGGGAATTAACTTTTTGAATCCACCAACTTCCAGGAGTTCAGGCGCTAAAGGAAAATCATTGTGGAAATCATGATTTTCTTTTGGATATTCCAAGTCAACTTCCAAAACACATCCATAACCTTTCTCATCAATAATCTTCTCCCATTTCTTCAAAACCCCTTCACTCAACCATTCAAATCCTCCCACAGGGAGTGGTTGCACCATCGCAGTTGGATAAAGGGAATTTGCATCGAGATAAACGATAAACTTTGATGGTTGGGAAGGATCAAAATCTTCCATGAATTTGTTGTTTGCCTGAGAAAATCTGTGAAAGACTGTGGAAACTCCTCCACGAATTTGCCTTTCAAAAAACCGAAACATTTCTATATCTCCTTCACAAATCAATTCCAACTCAACTCCTGTCATCTTCAACATAGCATCCCAAAAGAAAGAGGGGGCAGTCAAAAACCATGCGGGGTCCAACAGATAGTTTTCCAACAAAACTTTCCTAAAATTTTCCACCACATCTGTCAGGAGAAAAACATCCGTCTTCAAATAGAGATCATGATATTCTCCCATGTCCAACATCCCAAATTTTCTCCAGACATTTTCAGCATGAGCAAAATCTTCATCTGAAATTCCTTCTCCAGACAACTGGGAGAAAAAAGCATCTTTCCCAGGAAGTTCACAATTAAATTTCTCAAATGAATCCATGAATTCATAGGGAAAAACTCCTTTTCTGGAAAGCAAATCAACTTCATCATCATCTGGGAAAAATCTTTTCAAACAATGCAAATCATTTTTTCCTAAATTTCCAACAAGATTTGCCAAAGAAGAATTCATAAATTTCAGGGAGTCAACAAATCGAATCTCATGTTTCAAATCATGTTTTTTTCCCTCTTCATCTTCAAATGTTCCCCAAACAATTTTCAGGGAGAAAGAAAGATATTTTTCGTCATTGTTTGGGATTGCATCAATCTCCCCAAATTCATTTCCCATGTTTTTGATGAAAAGATGGGAATCATATCCATCTAAATTGTGAATGAAGACTGGAGTGAAATCTGGCACTTTCGCTTGCAGATTACAATATTCATGAGCAGCTCCACGAAATTCCCCAGTCAGATGACAATGATCAGCAACTTTTTTTTCCTCAATCTTTTTCCTGCAAAACCAACAAATATCAGTTTTCTGGAATGCTTCCTTTTCTCCTTTTTTCCAAAGAATTCTCTTCCAATTTTTTCTCAGCATTGGTCTTCGCACATCATTCAGAATCCATTTCACCTGATCAACTAATTTCACCAGAAACTCTCTCCCAACATCATCTCCTTCTTTTCCACGAAAGAAAACTGGGGAGAAATCAACCCCAACTTGGCTCACAGGAAGAAAACAAAAGCTGCAGGGAACATGATGCTGAATTTGCTCTGTTTTTTCCCCAATTTTCTTTTCTGTTTTCTCCAAAATCGACTCAAAATCAGCGTAGATGACAAAGGGAACGGTTGTTGCGCATTGAACTTTCTTGAATTTCATGATTGATTTTTCTGGAGGGAGAACAGCTTTCACTCCATCATCCATGCAAAATTCTTGATGAACGTCAAATGTTTTTTTGGAGTTAAATGAATTGAGACAACCATCACAAACATGCCTTTGGTTTTTATTTTTTGAATCTTCCCCAAACCACAATCGATTCAAATTCTTCACTAAAGCGAAATGTTCATTTTCTCCGCTTTTCAGTTTGAAAAGAATCACATGATTCTCTTTCTTTTCCCTTGCTTTTCTCAAAGTCACGATTTGTTTCCCATCAACAATCCCCAAGACATTCACAGAAATGTTATTTTGTCTTTCAAATCTGTCAATGTCTCTCCATGAAATGGGAAATGAAATTCCTTCCCAATTGAATTCCTCGCATTGTTTTCTCAACAAAGGAGTGATTCTTTGTGGATTTTTCTCCACAGGATTTTTCCATCTTCCAATGCACCACTTGAAGCACTCATCATCATTTTCATTTTTCATGTTTGTCAAAGCTTTTTTTACAGCAAGCCAATCAGGAAGTGGAATGAATTTTCCAACAGTCATTTCATCCAGATGAATTTCCAATCTTTCAACTCGCAATAATCTCCAGTTGCTTCTTCCCCTTTGGAAATTCCGCATGTTTTCCAACATTCTCTCATTCATTTCTCTCAGCAATTTTTCCAAGTCACTTCCCTCAAAAACTTCTTCAACCAGGGAAGAAAAGAAGGCATCATTTTCAATGGTTGTTCCCTGCGCTAAATCATGAGAAATCATTCTACAAACCAAAACCATTTTCACTTTGAACCCAAAATGTTTCTTCAGAATTTCAACCATATTTCCTTTCACGTTCTTCAAGAATCCTTCTGCGGAATATCCTTCTTTTCCATTTATAATAAAAGTCGATCCACCTAATCCCGGTTTTTCTTCAATATCAAACTCAGGTCTTTTCAGCATTTCTCCAATCTTTGTGTTTAACTTCAAAAGTTTTTCCCGGGCTCTTTCCTTCAGATTCCAATCAACTCTTTTTTTTATCTTTCCAAACCAGGAATTCATTGAATCAATAGATGACTCAATAATGTTTGGCACTCTTTCTGGAAGAACTTTTTGTTCAGTTGATTTCACTTCAGGAAAAGATGTTTTCTTAATGATTTTTCTCTGTGGGTTTTGCAACTCTTTTTCCAGATCAGCTTTTTTCATCCTGGAGAATCCAATCATTCCTTCCGAACGTGCACGATCTTTCAATTCTTTTAAAGTTGGCATTTTGAATGAAAAAGAAAAAAAAATGTTTTCATTCAAAATGAAGTTTTCAATCCAGGAAGAAGGAAAAGAAAAGCAGATTTTTTTCACATTCAAAGAAGCATCAGAAAAAACTGGTATTCCGAATTCCACCATTTGGAGGTTCATCAAAAACAATTCAGAAAACAAAAAGTTCACCAGAAAATCAGATAAAAAAGTTTTCTTCATTCAGGAAGAAATAACAGATAAACCTTTTCTCCAAGTTGATGGAGAAGATATTTTTGATTGTGATGAAATAGAAAAGTTTGGAATTTCAAACACAGTTTTTTTCAATCAAATTCTCAGGAAGAAAAACCATTTCCTTGATTCGGAGGAGATCTCTCACCACATCACATGGAAATCTCCTGAATTTGATTTCCTTATTGATAGATTGAGGGAAAATCAAAGGGATGCAAAAATCATTCAAAAGGCTAAAAAGAAATCATGGCCAAAATCAACCATAAATCACGCTTTAGTTTTTGTAAATGATAAAGACCACATTGAAAAAGTTTGAATTTTCATTTCCAAGAAATGAAAAATCAATCCTCTTCTTCTTCTTCTTCATCATCTTCAAAGTCATCAAACGCTGAAACGTTTCCATGGAATTTTGTTACAAAACAAGAATTGATTGAGCATGTGATTGATTGACAATTTCCACAAAAGATGCGTGAAATGCGGAGGATGACATGTCCTGTCAGTTTTTCTCCAATGTGGTCATGGGGATCGAAACGAATGGATTTTCTTTGTCCAACTTCCCCTTCACCAAATTTCGAGAATGGAACTGTGATGTTGCCTTTTCTGTCAGTCCACAGCTTACCCCAAACTTTTTCCATTTCACTTCGATCTGTTTTAATCAAGTTGAAATCGGTGGATGTGAATTTCCCAAATTTTGATTTCAGTTTCAAAACTGCTTCTTTGTTTTCCATCACCAACTTTCTGATTTGCGTTTCAATTTCCTGAAACTTTTCCTTGAGTTCAGGAGGAGATTGATTGAGATTGATTGCTAATGAAAATCCGTTTTCATTCCTGAAGATTTTGAAAATACATTTCATGATTTGAACTGTGATTGGCTTCTCATTGATTCGGAGAGGAATTTCAACAAATGGATGTGTTGTGTTTTTCAGAATTGGTTCTCCCGTTTTGATTTCATTTACTTCGACATTCATTTTCTTTAAATAAAAAAAAATAATTTTTTTTTTATTTAAAGAAAATGAATGTTGAAGATTTTGAAAGAATGATGGAAGATAGTGATTATATTATAGAATTGATGAATCTCGGATTTTTGGATGATTTGGCGATAGAAATTATTCTAGAAATCCGAGAAAGAGGTGAACACCCAGAGGACTTAATTGATATGTTTATTGAATATGATTTTAATGGAGATGATTTTGAATATGATGAGTTCTCAGCATCAGAAATTGTTGAACTGTTTATGGAACCTTCATCGCTTGAGAATGTGATATGAGATCACTCAAACAATAAATCATATTTTCTCTCAAACTTCTCCAAATCCAATCCCAAATCAATCACAATCCCATCAACCACCTCCATTGCTGGAAGGAATTCATTTCGAATGAATTTTCCACTTCTCAAAGCAAAACGCAAATAAGTCAGAGTTTTCTCATAGGTTGTGAAAGCGAACTTTGTCATTTCAATTTTGTTTCCATATTTCTTCATTTCATTCCCTGTTTTAACAACCAATCCTGCACCTGAAATCACTCCCAAAATCACAGGATTCATTGTCACTCCTCCAGCAATTGCTCCAATCGCAACAAGAGCGGAAGATGTTAAATTCACAAACAAATTCATTCGCTTGAAATGTTTGTGAGCTCTTTTCAAACACCAAAATCTTTTATGATAAAAGCGATAGAATTGCTTGATCTCTTCCAGTTCTTCTGGAGAGATGTCTTTGCTGATGTGATTGAAATCGAGAATCTTTTTCTTTTGTCGCTCTTTTTTCATTTTGAAAGAGAAATGAAAAAATTCACGATAAAACCTCAAAAACTAGTGTAATAATAATTGTTATATTTGGAGTTTTACTCAAGGTTTTTATTGGATAAAAATCAACACGAGTCATTTCCTCGATTTCAACTCCATCTCCCAGATCATACTTCCAAATGTTTTGACCAAGCTCTCCTTGCCAAAACCATGTTTTTTTCTTTTTGTTCACTAACATATCCATCCCAAGATCGATTTTAGGGTGTATAAATGATTGGATTGAATGGAACATTATCCCAGCTTTAACAAGTCGTGTTTTCATTGGAAAGAAAACAAATTTTACATTTCTTCCAAACAAGAAGCTATAATTATCAACAGGATAGTAATAATAACCTGTTTGAATAATTTTATCTCCTGTCAACTTGAAACCATTCATATCAAGGTTTGTTTCCATGACCATCTTCCCCGAGTCAAAAACGAAAGGAGCATCATAAACAGAACTTGGTACATCTGATTGAGAACCTTTGACGCCATAAATAATCAGATTTGCTGGACCTTGAGAAGCTGATGATGCTGTTCCTTGCCATTTCAGATCCAAATAGATGAACTCCGGTGGAGTAATCTGCCATTTATGCATGTGAATGATTGATCGAGAATAGTTGGAAAACTTCTTCGTTGATTGTTGATTGATATTCAAGCTGGTTGAAACAACGTCAACGCTCACATCCGTCATGGAATAGGGGAAGAATTCAATACAAATCGTATATTCCCCTTCTGGAAGTTTCAGCATATTGAAACCAAGTCGACCAGAGTATAAATTGGAGGAAGACTTAGTAATTTCTAAATCATACGCTTTTTTATTGAATAAATGGGGTGAATTGGTAAAATCAGTTATTCCAGTCACTGTCATATCATGTTCAGCTTTGGATTCATCCACATCCTCCATCAAATACCGGAATTCATCCTTCAAGTGGGAGGTTGAAGATATATGCGATTCATTGACATATTTTTTAAGGTCAGCCTCTGTTTTGATCAGTTCCTCTGCCAGAGCTACTGTCTTCTCATTTAGCTGTGTATCAACATATTGTTTTGATGTTGCTTCATTGGATGTTTTTGGATCGGGAAGACCAACAAGTTTTTCTCCTCCCATATCCAATTCCCCAGTCATTGTTCCACCTGATAAAGAAAGCTTATTAGCTGCCAGCCCGGAGACTGCCGTGTCCACATATTTTTTGTTGACTGCTTGATCGATTGCTGTTGGATCTTTCACGTTATAAACAAATTGGTTTCCCATATCAAGACTTGTTTCCATTGGGAATGTTTCTTTCCGACTGAGAAAAACATTCTTTACATCATTATACGACATCAGATTGTTATAGTTCGCTGATAAATCAGCATAAGTTTGTTGCTTTGATTTGACAACATTGAAAAGTTCTTTCAAATCAATGTCTTTCGTTACTTCATGCGTGTGAGCAGGAGCATTTGGGTGGAACTTCTTCAGCGTCACCATATTCACAGCAGAAAGATCATTGGATTCATCCGTATCCAGATTTGTGATCAGTTTCCGATCCATGTCAATCTCTCCAGGAAGAATCAGTTTCTTTCCCCTGAGATCCAGATCTCCAGTCATATGGGAGGATCCATCAACCTGCAAAGAATCTGCTCTCAATTGAATCAGTTTGGTTTCCACACTTCTATCTAGCGTGTCAACTTGATGTTTTGTGACTGCATCACCATTTGCTGTTCCTTCAGCGACATTGACTAGTTTTCTGTTTGACATATCATAATCCCCTGTGGATGTTAGTTTAAAACCAACTCCTGGTAATCCATCTCTTCCATCTCGACCCCCTCGGGAAGTGCTTGTTGTTTCAGAAAGCAATCCATTTGAATAGCTCATTTTAAAGTCTTTCATCAAAGTTTTTAGCAATGAATTTCCTCGGCTTATCCACATAGAGGAAAGAGAATGGATCATGCGTTGCTTTCTTATAATCTTCTTTGCTGACTTGTGTCTCCCTACAAAGTAGGGAAACTTCATTGTTGCTGGGGAATTCAAAGATGCAAAAATGAGAACAATTCAGGCGGATATCTTTTGGTGTTTGGAAATAACTTTGTGAAAGATAAATCATAGAACAATTCTTATGCCTACCTTGGATAAAATAATCAATTAGGGGTTTTTGATTCTTTTCACAAACAAAATCATCGAAAACAACCAGTTTTTGATTCTCCCCTGACAATTCAGAAACTGGGATGATTTCATTCGGTGATGCCTCCACAACATCATACCCAGCTTCTTTGTTGATTGGGTGAAATGTTTTCAGAAGATGTTGATATTTAGCTTGGTTAAGATTTTTCGCATAGAGATAAATTTTATCATAATACAACAATCTTAAAATCATATCCAGGAGAACATTTGTTTTCCCCGATCCTGAAGGGCCACAGATCAACATTCTGAAAGCTTGATCAGGCATGAAAGGATGAAGCTGTCGAAAATTTGTAATTGGATCCTGACAATCATAATTTGGAATCTTCATTTTATTATATTCAACATCATATTCAACATCATATTCAACATCATATTCAACATCATATTCAACATCATATTCAACATCATATTCAACATCATATTCAACATTATATTCAACATCATATTCAACATCATATTCAACATCATATTCAACATTATATTCAATATCATATTCAATATCATATTCAATATCATATTCAACATCATATTTTTGGATTTAAAATGAGTTTATTGAAATGGAATGAAATGGCTAAAAGCAAATCTGCTTTGGGTCAAAAAATCAACTTTATTCACGATGTCATCACCCAGAAAAAGTTGGGTAAAGAAACAAGTCAAATCGGATTTGAAAAAATGTTCAAACCCATCACATCGAAACTGGATGATGTTATTGCATCGAATTTAAGACCACTTCCCCGGAAAAAGAAAGTTGGAAAAGCCAAACCCACGGACATTGATTATTATCCTGAAGTCGATCCATTTGAAGAGATGGAAGTTGGCGGTTTGTTTGATGATGATGATGATGATGATGAGATTGTATCATCACAAACAGATAAGCAAATTCCAGTAAGACCCCCAACATACGAAGAAGTACTGGAAGAGTTAGAAGGTGAATCATCTGTATATAAATCAACCGTTCCTGATTATGAAGTGGAAGAAGAAGAGGAAGAAGAAAGATGGGAAGAAACTCAAGAAGATATTATTGAAGAAGAAGATAAAATTAATAACATGCTAGATAAGATGAGTTTATCAAATTATAGAAAAACAGATAAAGTCTTAGCTCAACCAAATGTTCCAGTAGAAAAGAAAAAAAATTTAATTGCAAACAGCATTATAAAGCCAGCTAATAATATAAGAGCACAACTGAACAACCGTAACAGTTATCTGAACAAAAAATTCAATGAAGGTAAAATAACTAAAAATGAAAGGGATATAGAATGGCGGGCTATAAAAGAAAAAAGAAAAGTACTGAATGACTACATGAACTATTATAGAAAGAAACTCAAGTCATTTGAAGGCTCTGGAGCCCGAAAACGATACGGACGTGGCATCTCATTTTTCAACGATCCAAAAGATCTTCTCCAGAAACTTGAAGTCATTATCGGCTCTATCCTTGCTGGGAACACTAACATCAACGTGAGAAATGAAGGAGTTGCAATTCTCGATATTCTCCTGAAAGAGTCAGTGATTAACAGACCTCAGCATGAAAAGCTGTACAAAACCTATTTCAAAACATAAAATGGAAAGAGAAATCGTCCTGTCATCTTACGCTGTTAAGAACAGACAAAACAAACCTGCAGATTTCACAACAAAATTTAATCGTCCAATTATTCTTGATTTGAATGAACAATATGTTGTTGGGTTGAAACGAATCATCAATATGAGTTTTACATGGTATAACATCAATCCACAATATGAAAATAAACTGATTAGGTTTTCCTCTGATGGTGGGAAAACATTTTCCGATATTGCTTTTCCTGCTGGAGTTTGGGAGTATTCTGGGATAAATGATTTCATTCGGAAAGCAACAGTGGTGAAAGAATCTGGGAAAAAAGATGTTTTTCCAATCAATCTTGCTTTCAGCAATGAAACTTTCAGAGTGACAGTTTCACTGGCTGAAAATTATCAACTGGATTTCACCCAATCGAATTTCGGGGAGCTTGTGGGGTTTGATAAAAAGATTCTGAAGGAGAAAGTTAATGTTGGCCCTAAAGTTCCAAATCTCAGTCAAGATACTGATATGTTGAACATTCATTGTGATTTGACAAATGACTCACTTGTGGATGGGGAAGAGACTGATATCATCTATTCCTTTTCCACATCTGTTCTACAAGCATCATATAGTTTTGAGCGTGAACCCATAAAAATTGCATTCTGCCCCGTGAATAAAAACACGATCAGCTCAATTCGGATGTATATCACAGACGGGAAAAGAAGAATTGTTAACCTGAATGGGGCAGACACAGCATTCTCGTTGATATTAAAAAAAAGACTATAAAATGAAAGCATATGAATTTTCTCGTTATTACCACCCCAAACTGGGGAAATTTGTTTATAAGCATAAAGGAACAGGAATCATTTTTGATTCCATCTTCAAACCACTGAAAAAGATGGCAGGACCAGCTATGAAAGGAATTCTCAAGAAAGTTGCAAAACCATTTGCGAAAAAAGCATTGGATGCAGGAATTTCTCACGCTGGAGAAAAAGTGGGCAAAATGGCAGTTGAAAAATCAGGTGATTTAATCATGAAAAAACTGGGAAACATGAAGATTGGAAAACGAGGAAAAAAACCACAATCACGCCCTTCAATCAAAGTCGCTTCGCTCCCTGCTTCACTCCCAGCGAAACAACCACAGAGAGAAAGTGCAAATGATATCTTAAATAGACTTATCAGTGGCCAAGGAATTTAAAATAATCTATTAAAATGGCTTTTCGATCGAATGAATATCTCCAAAGAAATGAATTAGTAAGATTCCAGTTGGATGATGTTATCAGAGCCCCAGCAAATGGGCAAGCACAAACAAAAAATGGTTATAAATTCACCATCAATGACAGATCAGCGTTTTATGACTGGCATAACGCTTATTTTGAAGTGCAATTTCAACTCCAGAAAATAGCAAATGGTGCTGGATATGCTGCTGCTGATAGGATAACAGTCATAAATGGTTCACATTCCCTGATAAAACATATGACAATCAGATCTGCAGGGAAGATTGTTTACGAACCTGACAATCTACATAAAGTTACTTTTGTTAAAAATCTGTTGGAATACTCAGATGATTTCAGTAGATCAGTAGCAAAGAACAGTTTCTGGTATTTGGATACGGATGGAACAACTGCTGATACGAATACAGGATTTGAAGCGAGACGACTACAAACTCAAGCAAACGAAGACGATGGAAGTGAAGGTGCTAAAAATGTTAATTGCATTATCCCCCTTAATCGTTTCTCCTTTTTTGAGGAACTGGAAGGCAGGATGTTGGTCCCAATGCAGTTGCAATTCGAAATTAATCTTCAACAGGATGGTGAATTGATTCATAAGGCTGCTGCTGCTGCTGCTGGAAGAGTTGTTATCAACAGATTTTTGCTTTGGGTGCCAAGACTGTCTCCCAAAGATTCTCTTTATGATAAATTTATCAGTTCATTCCTGAAAGAAACACAATGGAAGTATCTGAGAGAGACATATGATCAATCAGCTCCCGCAACATCATCAGGATTCTTCCAGATTTCAGCGAGCATTGACAATGTAAGGCATATTTTTGTCTGGCTGAAAAGAACAGCTCCACCCAATAATCACCCTGAAGAAGACTCTCCATATTTAATGGATACTTTCAAGCTGAATGCAGCAGATGATGACTCATCCCTGTCAACTTGTAGATTGGAGTATGGAAATGGAGTGTTTTATCCTGAAACTGACTATGACACGGAATCAAAAGTTAGAATCTTCAATGATGTTATGGCTTATGCAATGAGGAAAAATGACTTCAACACTGGGACTCAGTTGAATTTGGCTAACTTTCAATCACTCTATGGTCTCATTTATTTCGATTTGTCTTACCAAGCTGAAAAACCAACAAGAGATCCCAAGCAGTTGATATTTCGATATACGTTGAATGCTAATGCAACTGCCGCCTTCAATGTGCATGCAGTGGTTCTTTATGAGGAAACAGCTAAGATTAATAAAGTTGGTAATGAGCTGGTTATTGCTTAAAGCGGAGTGAAAACATATGTTATCATTAAAAATGACAACATATCACCCATATAAAATAAATTTGTCTAAAGGACAAAAAGAAAAGCTTGGAAGAGCATTCAGAACAAACACTCCAGTCACCCTGAGATTGGGTAGTAATCAAACAAGTGGAAATGATGAACTGATGCTGACAACTAATCAAATTAAAAGAATCACAAAAGCAAAATCTCTGGGAAAAGGAGTTGAGATAAAGATATCAAAAACACAAATTAGAAAAGTAATGAAACAAGGTGGAAGTCTATTTTCTGCTATTGTTCCTTTGGCTAAAACATTGATACCCACCTTGGGTAAAACACTTGGGTTGTCAGCACTGGCTGGTTTAGCGAGTGAAGGAGCAAGTCAAGTCGTCAAAGCAATAAGTGGAAAAGGTGGTGGTCAGGTGGGTGGATTTCTCATCCCCCAAAATAAAATTCAGAAACTGATTGACAATAAACATTTGTTAACAAATAAACAGAAACAAGACATTTTGGTTGCCCTGCAATCAGGAGGACAGTTGGTGATGAAACCATCTGTAAAACAGTCTGGTGGATTGTTAGGAAGTGTGTTGGCATCCATTGGAATCCCATTAGCACTTGACATGGTAAAGAATTTGTTTGGGAAAGGTGCTCCTAGAGTTGGCCGACCAAAAGGAAAAGGAGCTCCAAGATTGGGAGCGTATCCTCCACCATTTATTGGAAGTTGGAGACGAAACCCTGTTGGGATGGGTAAAAAAAAATCAAAAAAGGGCAAAGGACTTCTGTTGGGGACGAACAGCCCATTCAACAACATCCCAATTCTCGGGGCAATATTGTGAGGCCTAAATTTGTAATTAAACCGCTGTCAAATATTGATCTGTTGAAGTGGATTGAATATCTGAGGATTCCCAATTTCAAAGGCATCTTTGCGAGAGATCAATTCATGCCACAAAAACACACTCCCTGCATCATCAATCTTGATTCACTTGAAAATGCAGGAACTCATTGGGTTTGTTGCGCTCCGGGGAAAAAATTCACGTGGTATTTTGACTCTTTTGGAATGGGATTTCCAAAAGAATTCAAAAGTTCCAAACCAGTGATTTGGAACAACAGTCAGTATCAAAACATAAACAGTGTTCTTTGCGGGTATTATTGCCTTTATTTCCTCCATCAATGGTCGCAGGGGAAAGATTTCTATGATATTCTCCAACCTCTCAGTTTGACTGATACGACGCAAAATGAAAGATTCATAAAAGAATATTTCGATTGAAAATGAAGTCATATTGTGTGAAGGAGAAAAAACAAACTGAATGTGTTGAGCCATCTGGAACCATGACCGCAAAAAATGGAAGAAAGATGTGGTTTTGCCATTGCGCTTCCTGTGGAATCAAAAAGACAAGATTTATGAAGGTAAAGCCCTCGGGAAACTAAGTCTGCCCTCACAAGGTGGGGGCTTTGGTGAATTAGCATTGACTGGCGTTGCTCATGCTATTCCCTGGCTCGGGAAAAAAACAGTTGAAATGGGGAGATATGGAGCCAGTGAATTGTTGCGAAATAAGAACACTCAGAAAAAAGCATTAGATTTTGCTTTGGATAAGATGAAACCATTTCTTGCCAAAACCTCTTCCGATATGCTGAATCAACTATCCACGGCGATTAGACCAAACAGAAAATATAAGACAGATCGAGCTGATTTGGATGGAAGAGGATTGGATATTCATAACTTGATTGGGAAACTACCAAAACCAAAGAAAGGTTTCACTCTTCCCGGACATAACTTCACTGGCCCGTATAACCCTTTGGAAAAACAAGTCAGATTTGATGATACTGGAAAGATTCTTGAAATTATGCAACAACCCACAGGAAAAACAGACGCAGTTGCTATGCAGCATGATGTGGATTATTCAGTTTGCGCAAAACAATCAAACCCACATCAATGTAAAAATAAAGCAGACAGAAAAATGGTTGCCGCTTTGGATTCCATTCCCTGGAAAGAAAGACAGTGGGGTCATGCTTTGGTGAGAAATACCATTGATGTAAAACAAAAACTTGGTCTCGGCGTTCCAAAAAACGGGAAAAGATTTTGAGTGAAGGCTGGACTCAAAATCTAGCAAATGAACTTCACCAGCCAATCAGGAGAAGATTTCCAAAGAGAAGAGTTATTGCATATGGCGTTGACAACATTTGGGCGGCTGATCTGGTTGAGATGGGGAAATATTCGAAGTGGAATAAAGGAATAAGATATCTCCTGATGGTGATCGATGTTTTCTCAAAGTTCGGTTGGATTCGCCCTCTGAAAGATAAGCGAGGACAAACAGTAGCTGATGCTTTCCGATCCATATTCAGGGAGCGAAAACCAAAGATGCTTTGGACTGACAAAGGAAGTGAATTTTTCAATGGAACTATGAAGGATCTCCTGAATAAGAATGGGATAAAATTGTATACCACAGAGAATGAAGAAAAGTCATCTGTTGTTGAACGTTGGAATAGGACTATGAAGGAGAAACTCTTCCGGATGTTTTCTGCTAACAATAATACAATGTTTTTTGATAAACTAGATGAGTTAGTAGATCAATATAATCACCATTTTCATTCAAGCATTCGGATGACCCCAGCGCAGGCTAGCGAACGGAAAAATGAGAAAAAGGTTTTCGCTAATCTTTTCGGAGATATGATTTATGCAAAACACAACCCAGCAAAATTCAAGATTGGTGATAGGGTTAGAATATCAAAATACAAACGAAAGATATTCGACAAAGGTTTCACCCCGAACTGGACAGAGGAGATATTTATTATCGATGAAGTTTTAAACACAAATCCTGTAACGTATAGGTTAGTCGATCTGTTGGGAGAAAAAATAACTGGATCATTTTATGAAGCAGAACTCCAAAGGACAACACAAAGCGTATTTCGCATTGAAAATGTTATTCACATCGATCAGAAGAAAAAGGAAGCCTTGGTTAAATGGAAAGGATATCCTGATAAATTCAATTCCTGGGTTCCACTGAGTGATATGGAAAATCTCTGAGATAGAATATGAATGTTTCACATTCATATTTATGAAATAACACCTCTTTCTTTCAATTCCCGGTGGATTTCCCAGAGGAGATCATTTTGTTTTTGGAGTTCATTTTTAAGAATCTTGTATTCCTCTTGGAGATTGATAAATGATTCAAAGAGGAGTTCTATTGTGACTTCCTCTTCTTCATTTTGCTCTGCTTCTTCCATCTCTGAATCAGAGACAATAAATTCCTCATCAGATGTTGTTGGAGTTTCATCTTCGCTCATTAATTCATCCTCTGAGCAGGTGAGGTCGCTTCGCTCGCTTTCATCATCCATTTTGAGTTACAAGATTAAAATGTTTAATAGATATCACTCCTTGTGGAAAAATGAATTTTATCTTCTCCTCCAAAAGGATAAAAAGTGGTTGATGAAGCAAATTTAAAATAAAAAACTTTTTCAGGAGAAAAAGTTTTTTTTTTCCTGGAAAACTTTAGCTATTAGTCATTGATTTTCAGCTGTGAAATAGATTTCATTTATATTTCTTGATTTTATTGAACAAATCCACTTGAAAGGTTCTTTCATTTTTCCTCATTTTGGAAATGAAATTCAATCGTTTCAAGTCAATTGCATTTTTTTCCCCAACAGATAATTTTTTGTTCTGTTCTTCCAAACAATAATCTCTGTTAATCGGAAATGCTACTTTACAGATAACGGAGATAATCTTGAAAAATGAAACAGTTTCCTCATTATATAAAATTTCTCTTTTTTTCCAATCAAATGCGATGTCCTCATCCATAAATAATATATTAACAATCCCTTTACCAAACTCATCCATGTTTGGAACTATTATCTTGAATTTATCAAACCATTCCTCATCCATTGGAAGTGAAGAAAATTCTGTATCTGATTGTTTTGGTTTTGATTTTGGTTCTCCGAGAAAGAATTTTTTCTTATCCGATCTTCGGGTGATAGATGTGTTTCCTTTTTTCAAAGCATTGGTGATTGCACAATTTGAAATGTTAAATTCTTTAGCAGCAGAATTGATAGAGGTGAATGTTTTGGTTTTTTTCCCATCTGAAATTGTAAAATGTTTGTCTGTTTGTTTCGCCATTTTAGTTAAATATAAAAACGAAATAAAAAACAAAAATATGATTTTATATATTTATTTCCTGAAAAGAGTGGACTAAATTATAGGAAATAAACAGAGGGGAAAAAGAGATATAAGCCTATCTTTAACATAAAACTTCATGAAAAAATAGATTTTAGTTAGAAAAAAATAAAAATGAAATTGATTTTGGAAGGAGATCTTCCCCTAAATGAAATTAATTTGAAGAAAAATCTTTTCCAAATCAAAACTTTTATTGGAAAGAAAAATAAAAAAAAAATGAATTTGTTTTTTTTTATTTTTCTTTCCAATAAAAGTTTTGATTTGAGTTTTCCAAAATGAAATTGATTTTATTCCCAAGTTTTCTGGGGATAAATTTTTTATTCCCAAAAAGTTTTCTGGGGATAAATTTTATCTTTCTTTATTCCCTACTCTGAAGTAGATAGGAAAGAAGGGTTCTGGCAGACTCTTCAGCCGCTGTTTTTCAAACAAAATTCATTTCTAATGAATTTTGTGAGATTTTAAGGGAACTGATGGATTTGTTTGATTTTATGAGAATTTTTCATTAACGAATGTATCTGTTTGATTTTATGAGAATTTTTTTGTGAACAAGATGGATTTTGTTGATTTTTAAATAATTGTACGATGATTTTTTGCAGAGAATATGAAAAATACTGAAAATTTAGCAGCTTTTTTTTGATGATTTTGTTAATTTTTATGAGTCAGGATATGTAAATTTGGAACAATTTTCATGCGATCGCATGCAAATTCAGAGTTAGTGATGAAAGTAGGAGAAAAGTGAAAAGAATTAGAAATTGTGCTAAAAAGGGGCGGCTGAAGAGTGTGCCAGAACCCTTCTTTCCTATCTACTTCAATCCGCGAAATTAAACTCCCGCGAAAATTTCGTGCCACACGGTAGAGGCCTCGAAGCAATCAAGCAAAGACATCCAATTTTCCACTTATGTCCAGAAATGCAGGCAAGTATTGTTTAACGAGTACTTTACATATGACAGAGTTGTTTGTCCGTTTTCATATTACTTCGTATAAAAAGAAATATAGAATGCACGATCACTGCAACAAACCGTTGAGTTAATGGCCGGATCTGCGTTTCCAGACCTACAAGTAGATCAGTAATAATACTTGAAGTGAAACAAAAGAAACGGCAAACTGATCCTTACAGCAGAAAAACAGAAGCAGAAGCAAACAAAATAAAATAAAATAAAAGTGGAATATCAGATAATAGTACCCAATATTTCGCTTTGCAAAACAACGCTTCTTCAGGGACTGGCACTATAAATGATTACAACTATAAAAACGTTAAATGAATGGGATTAGTTTCTAGAAAAACTGTGGTGCTGCGTCGGTGGGGGGATGAAACACGAGAATTTACTGTTTTCGACTCAGTCGATAACACTAAATTCTCGTATAAAAACGTTATACAAGTGGTTTAAAAAAAAACTAATTAAAGAATAACAAAGTTAATGAATATAATTGGTGAAGGGTTTGACGGGTGATAAACTAAACTGACTAGTGATGAGAAAGTTAATGAAGTTCGTCGCGTCTGTTGATTCCAAGTGGTTCTAACGTCTTTGCTTTGTCTATGAGAAATGCTTCACGCGTTTTTCGTACAGAGTCTCTGCTATTACGTATTAATTCCAGTTGTATAAGTTACATATCCTTCAGTAGTAGAGTGCCACGTTTTAATTCCAGTTGTATAAGTTGCATATCCTTAGTAGAGTGTCCCGTGCATATTTTTCCCGGTGATACTATAACTCGTTGACGCTTCGTGTATTCAAGAGTTAAAAGCCCACCTTCACCCAAAATGCTGTGCGCGCCGTGATCACTTTCTGTGCTGAATTTCGTGTAATTTGCGTGCAACCAATCAGATCACGCGTATGAGCAATGAAGCATTTCAAAACAAAAGCAAACGACCGCAACGACTTTTGGGTGAAGGTGGGCCTTTAAGAGTTAGAGGGTCACCGACTTCGTTTTGGAGATAAATACCCTGATTTCGAAACATGATCGGCACTCGTAACTCGACATAGCCTCAGTGGCCATTGGTTCAAAAATACCGGAGATAAATCACTGGAGACAAACTTTCTAGTCCAATTTTATGTAGGTGGATCTATTGAGTAGATTTGGGGTTAAAATAATTCCAACCTTAATAGAGTTAATTTAACGAGGAAGTTATTTTAACTCTTTGAAAAACACTGTGTACATATTAGCAAACTGAGCTAAGCTCGGAAATGTAAGAAACTAAGACCTACAGTGGAAACCTTCTTTTCCGAACCCGTGTGAACCCACACACATGTAAATATGCAATCAATTATTTTTTTTATTTTAACAAGTTTAGTATAATTTTTTTATAGTATCCGCATTTAGTGGTTCTCTACTGCTATGGAAGATTGACACTAACAGAGCGGTATTCATTTGAGTATTGAAAGTAATTTTAGCAGTTGCCTTGGTTTTGGATTGCTACGCTCTGTGATTGGCTAAAAAATCTTGCGTCACTTTATTAACCAATCAGACGCAAAACCAACAAAAAAAAGGCAATTGTGACTTGTTCGCACGCGTTTTCCCGCGCTTGGCGCCGGCTACATGTATTTGCTTCGAGTTCTGATTGGTTCATCGGATTGTCTGTGAGTTCTGTGATTGGCCACAGTAATTACTTTGGTTTTGGTTTTACGACACTCAATTGTAAACCGCTCTGAAGGCGTTCATTCATTCATTCATTCATTAGCAGTCGTATTGACGGGGCTCACTTAAAAATATCGGTTTTATATATTGCATGGTAATCACCACTAACACGGTTTAAATTCGGTGAACGTCAAAAATACGCGGCCGCGTCAGGAATTTTGTTAAACCATTTATTTTTAATTAATTAATTGCAAATAACCCGGTTAACCGACTCTAGTGCGGCCGCAGCCATTGTTGCGTTAAGAATTGTCCCATGTCCCATCACCTTTATGGTCGAAAAAATCTTATTGTCATAAAATAAATTAATTTATCCAAGATAAATTAGCGATTCAATTCCCAAAAGACCATTGTTCCATAACTTTAAGAGGCAAATGACAGTTCGTCAACATTCAACCAGTATGAAGACGCTGTAATTTCGTCCAACCAATCAGAAAAAAAGAAAGCGTTGCGCAAGCCGTCGAGCCAGCGTAAGAAATTCGCGCCTATTTTTGCATAATTTTTTATCACTTTTCAGTCCAAACTTCACAAACTCTGCTATATGCCTATTCAAAATTTAAGGAAATTATTGCTTAACAAGTTGTGAAAACATTACTAGAAGTATTACACGCAGTCCGCTAAAGAAGAAAGGGATAACAATTTGCCAGTCGGAAACATATTTTTTCGTGATACAAGGTAAGAACTTACCAAGTACAAGTTTTATTTACATTTTGTAGGGTTTACATAACCAGAAAGAAAGCTCGCAGCCTCCATAGCTGCGTTAAAGCATGAACGGTTTAGAAGTAGTGCAAAAAATTATTGAAAGAGAAAGACCATCAACGACTTGATAGAATAAGGAAAATTCATTGAATTCATGGCGACTTGAGACTCTTATAACAACTTTGACATATAACGGCTAGGTAATGTTATTTTCAACATTAGTTAGCGGTGTATTTCCACCGTCGCGTAATTTTTGAGCGCACTGACGTAGATCAAAAATAAGAGGCGGTTTACGCTAAGTTGATCCCTGTTAAAATGCTTACGGTTGCTCAAGTTATTTGATTTCCGCGCGTTTTTAAAAGCCAGTTAATGTTATATCTAAGGCGCAGTTCAAACGTCGAACTTCGCATGTGCCGAATCTAATGCAAATGAGCAAAATCTATTGTTTTTTGTAGCTTGTAGTATGCATGTAATTGTAAAACAGAAGTAATTTCCGTCACGACAAAGAGAGTGTTTTGTACAAAAAATCTTAATCGCAACAAATTTAGGTTGTTTTAATAAAAACGTTCTAAAGATAACTTTTAATTCCACTGTCGAACGCGTAGTTTGTTTATGTACGCACATTTCATTGAAGAAGTTTATTCAATTTTCAACAAATTTATAAATTTAGGAAGTATCTAAAGAGTGATTTCAAAAAAACCTTTAACTCGCTACATAAACTTGCCGCTGGAATAGTAATTTGGTAGTACTCATCTAATTTCCCCTTGTCATCCTGTTTTCAGGGAATAGAGGACATTCTACACTAATAAGCGCCAATCTCAGTCCTCTAAACGAGCACCTCTGCAAGGAAAACTATCATTACTTCTTCAATCTTGGCTCTGCCCTTTGGACTATGAATGATAAAGTAGAACAGCGAGCAAAAGATAAAGTTCGTCGAAGACATTTTATGGTCGTGGTATCGCACCCTTTTCTTTGGTTGATTGGGACAGATCCAAAATTATGGTTGGATTTAATTGCAGAATACGCCACGTAATGTCGTCGCGCTAGTCCTTGCAAAGCGCCGATTGTTACGACCTTTTTCCAAACAGGCACCTGCTACGCAGGCTACTAAATTATATTGCTTGGTTTTTGATAATTTGTACTTTTTTTCTGATTTAGATGAGGGTCATGGATTCGTCAGTGGTAACTGTTTAGTATTACTTTAGTACTAACGGTATTTACTTTTCTTTATTTACTCGGCCGGGTTGCATGTTTCAAAAATGAAGAACGATGATTTGTACAGTTCGTGTTAAACTCTAGGAGCTTTAAAACAAGTATACATGGTCAGTTACTACTCTTGTAATCGAATTTGCTGTTGTTGTTATTCTTAGTAGGACGCAGTTGGTCAATGCAGTGGTTGTAAGGACATCTCATGAAGAAGAGGGCCTCCTGTTGATCATGAGATTGTAATAAAGGAATACTCGAGCTAAGATGAATCAGAGAAGCCTTGATACATGCTACAGTCTACATGCTGGCTAATCTCATCTGTCTCGTAAAACAATGATATGATGCGCGCCTCTTATCAGAGCCAGAAATATTGGAACTCCCGGAGACCGGGACACTGGGAGACAAGGACACCGGAACAGTCCGGAATACTGCATATAACGGCTAACCCTAACCTTAACCACAAGCTAAACAGCTACCTAGGCCCTAATTTAGGTGTTCTCGGCTGTTCCGGTGTTCCATGTTCTTATATCCTGGTGCTACAATGCTCTGTTATTCCTTGTTTTAGTACATGCCCGCAAGATCATTTCTGAAGTGAAATGTCCCCCAAAAGGTCACGTGGCGCCGGATGTAGAGTAATAGCCGGAGTGTTGTTTGGTTCTTTCTGTTCTTAGTTTCATGATGCTTCACGTGGTCTACACTATATATAGCTTACTGGTCGACTTTTTGAACCACCTCTTGAGTTTTACTTTTTCTAAAGTCTAATATTCAGCTTTTTTAGCTGAGTGCTTGTGCTTGCTAACTTTCTCCAATACCCTTGACCACGTATTTTCGCTTTCTCTAATTCTTAACTTTTTTCAATATTTTAATTGTATTGTTCAACGTTCTCTTGTTATTAGTAATTATTGTTATTTGTTAATATTATCATTGCTTAATAATAATCCTTGATTATGCTGCGACTGGCAGGGAAAGGGGAGCATTTTACAGGTTAACAATAAACCCTAGAAAGAGCAGAAGAGTCGGTCCTGTGGTCCTGACTGACTTCGACTTTGCCGTAACATCGCGCTTGTGACAGAATCGATCAGTTGAGAATGCACAGGCTTTGTTGCTCAACGTGGAGGGTGAGTGCAAGAAGGTGGGTCTTTAGCTAAACCGCGCTAAGAAAACAGAGGTCACGAGATTCAACATCAAGGAGGAAGTCAAGATCACCAAAGATGGATTATCACTCGCTTCCAAGAAGGAATTTATGTCAGCTCCACTGAGAAAGACATCCGGGCGAAGAAAGTACAAGCTTGGAGAGCTCTCCACGACCTCTGAAGAACATCTGGAAATCCACCATGCAGAAAGAACTCATTCTACTCTTCGGCTCGGAGTCATGGACGTTCACAGTAGAGCAAGAGACTCGGCTTGACGGCTGCTACACTATGCTCAGGATAGTCCTCAATTTCTCATGGAAGGATTGGGTCAGAAACAAAGTCATCTATGGCGATCTGCCTAGTCTCTCCGTCAACATCAGGAGATCAAGAGATTCCGACTGGCTGGAACACTGCATACGGTACCCTGAGCTGGTTGCTAGTCACTTGGTCCTCTGGGAACCGACCCAGGGGGACAGGCCCTTACATACAAAGATCTGCTTTGACTTGTATGGTGGACCGTAAAGTTTGGCGTGCTATTATATAGCCCGAGGAAACTCGACTTGATTGAATTAGTGTTTCCAGGATATTCAATAATGCGATTTTATTAAGAAGCTTATACGGCATCTTTTATGAACGTCACGGTTTCAAGACTGGTCCAAAACTATATATTACGCAGACTTCAATGCGCATCTCGACAGTTCACGTTCTCTGCCTCGCTTTTTCGCATTCGATACGATACAATCCTCACATATGCCTCAACGACGCGGCATTTCGGTTTAGTAACTTCTGAATGGTTTTTACATCCTACCTCCTAAATCTTCACTTTTCATTACCATAAACCTTTGTCGTATGGTAAAGATGGCAAAGTCCGTCTTTGATTTAAGTCAAAGTTAGTGCACCTTTGACGCTGTGCATCTTTGACGCTTATCAAAGGTATAGTAAAGGTGCTGTCAAATGTTGCTTTGTCTTGTACAAAGGTACCTTTGATTCGCCTGTGACCGACGTGCATCAAATGTCTAGCACTTTTGACGCGCGTCAAAAGAGTGTTAAAAGCAAAGTCAAAATTACTGTAAAACCTTTGATCACAATTGATGCCTGTGTCGCGCAACTCGAAAAGCCAACTTTTCGTGCAATGACTTTAACGGCGTCGTAAATTGAACTAGTTAGTGTTCTGAACTAGAAATTTTAGTGGGCTACAATCGAAATATCTTTAATTTGTATCTTCCTAGCTATTCTTCGAAGTCTTCTGTAATCTTCGGCAAAAAATGACCTTCGCACAATGATCGGACATTTTCGTAACACCTACGGTAAATAGTAAAAAAACTGTGGTACCAAAGTTATAAAGGTACGAGGTACTTGTGACTTGATTTTTCTTTGTTTACACATGAGACAAAAGGCTCCTGTGTATACTTAGAAAAATCAAGTCACTCGTGGAATATTTTACGGTATACCACTCGAAACCTTTGAATACCTAGCATTTATCATCTTGGGTTTGCAATCCATGTCGATACGATTTTCTTCTGCGCGTTGGTGCGTGTTCGTTCATCCAACTCGTATTCTATGAATTTTTCCACAAACATAACCCGTGCTCGAATGGGTTCTATCCGTATTCGATCTGTAACTCGTACTCGGTTTCCCAGAAACAAAATTTGATCAGTTTATTTAATAAAAGCATAATACTACCCTCCTTCCTTGACCTTCCTTCATATATGATATAGTTGTCTACCCCTATAACTTCCGAATACATCCATACTCAAAGACATGACATTAATCTATGCACTGATTGCAGTAAAATAAGCTACAGTTTTGGGATAAACCTAACACATATAATAATATATGAAATACACTCATCAACAGTTTTAAAATGATATATCGTGGGATAGAATTTGTATCGAATCACCTTGGAGAAAAAAGGTGTTTGCCATTGGTAATGGTTGACCATAACTAAACGCTTATTGCCTCATAATACGAATAACTCGTCTTAAGTAATCCGTTTGCATTCTCGCACTGAACAACCCATTTATTTTCATTGTCATTTTCATGCTTAAGAAAAGTCCTGGGCCCAGTTGTTCGAAAGCCGATTAACGCTAACCAAGGATTAAAAGTTAACCAAGGATTTCATTTCTCTACTTATAAAATGTTCTTAAAAGCTAATTTTTAGCTAAAGATAAACAAAAGTTAAAGTCAAAGCTGAAGGACAAAAAACTTTGGAACAACTTTTACTGATTAGTTATTTAACTAGATTCAAAATTGACGCTAATCCTGGGTTAGCTTAACCGTGCTTTGAACAATTCGGCCCTAAAGATTAACTGGCCGATGATGGTCAGTAATAAGAGTATGGAGAAAGATCTGACACATGGTCAGTTGATGAACAAGTAAGAAACAGGCGATATGAATGAATGAATGTCACCTGACAAGAACCCCAAGATCATACTAACATGGACACTCGAAGGCAAGCATACGAGGGGACGGCCAAGAGAGATGTGGCGGAGAACCATCGAGAAAGGACACAGCTGAGATTTAGAACCTGAAGAGAAGCAGAGACTACAGTCAGAGACAGAACAACTTGGAAGAGGTGGATTGATGACGCTCTTCTTCACGAGGAGAGAGAAGATATAGATGATGATGATCGAGAGAGAGAGAGAGAGAGAGAGAGAGAGTCTGTGTGTAACTGCGCGAGCACATACACGCAACCGACACGTGCGCGATAACTTTTAAGCCCATATTATAGCTACTTACATGCTCGATAATTATTCTGATTAGAAAAGTCTGTGTAATTTTACTAATGACAGTTTCATTTAAAGAGAATTGCAGGTTGTTATCGATTGAAGATAGGTGGCTCTTTATGAAGAAAATGGGTCTCAAGACTATCAACAATTCACCGCTTAATACACAAGGCAACTAAATAACAGGTAAGTCTTGAAAAACCTGTAGATTTTTTTACGATTAAGAAAGGAAAAATGATAGCGCGGTTTACATTTGAGTATTGAAAGTAATTTTGCTATTGCTTTGGTTTTTGCATCACTGCGCTTTGTGATTGGCTAAAAATATTGCTTCACGTTTTCAACTAATCAGGGGTAAAACCAAAACCAATCATCGTGACTTACTCGCACACGTTTTTCCGCGCTTAAAGTTTGATGTATTTGCTTCGAGTTCTGATTGGTTCATTGGATTCCCTGTGTCTGTTGTGATTGGCCAGAGTAATTACTTTGGTTTTAGTTTTGCGACACTCGAATGAAGACCGCTCTAAGATCTCAGATTAACTTGGACCGCAAGGTGCGAGTATGAAAAATAAGGTTGTAACTGATATTTTCTAATTAAAATATTAATCTTACAGTTTTGCAATGTTTTAATCTTGCAGTTCTCAGGGATGCCAAGAGCCTATTTGACTGGAGATGCTGACAAAACCACTACAAGGAAAAGCCAATGGCGAGATAATAATTACAGTTAGGTATATATACGTTCTATTTTTTTTTCTTTGAGTGAGTGAGAGAGACTGCGTGTGCGCGACACCTGTAACAACGCAAGCACATACACGCAACACGCGCGCGACAATTTTTAAGCACACATTATAGCCACTTATATGCTTTTTCATAATTAGTCACACTGATTAGAAAAGACTGTTCTTTTAACTAATGCTATTTTGTCTCGTAAACAGTTTTATTTGTAGTGAATGGCAGGTAATTACGGATTGAAGACAGGAGACTCTTTGTAAAGAAGGTTGGTCTCAAGTCTATCAACAATCCAATGCAAATAAAAACAAAATTTTGGATTTTTAAGATTAACAAACGAAAAGTGACAGTGTGGTTTTCAATTGAGTATCGAAAGTAATTTCGCTATTGCTTCGGTTTTGCATTGCTGCTCTTTGTGATTGGTTAAAATATCTCACGCCACTTTTTCAACCAATCAGAGGTAAAACTTAAACCAATTCTGCCTTGCTCGCACGCGTTTTCCCGCGCTTGGCGCCAGCTACATGTATTTACTTCTAGCTCCGATTGGTTCATTGGATTTTCTGCGTCTGCTGTGATTGGTTCATTGGATTGTCTGCGTCTGTTGTGATTGGCTAGAGTGAATACTTTGATTTTATTTTAACGAAACTCAAATGATGACCGCTCTACGATTTAAGATAAATACATTTGTAACTAATTATGATTTGCCAATTACAATGTCAATCTTACAGTTTTGCAATGCTTTAATCTTGCAGTTCTCAGGGATGTCAGGAGCCTATAAGACTGGAGATGGTGCAGTACTAAGATGAGATACAAATTGCAACAAGGTATATATATATATATATATATATATATATATATATATACACTCGTTTTCAAAAAGGTTGACGTTTCAGAAATATATATAACTACATATACCTTTTGTATTCCCATCTAATAGGTGACGTTTTTGATGTGAATACAAAAGGTATATATAATAAATATATATTTCTGAAACGTCAACCTTTTTGAAAACGAGTGTGTATATATATATATATATATGCGCGTTAATTTTTTCTAATCCATTCATTCAAGCCCATCACAGAAAAAGGTTTATCCATAGCTGGGATTAAACAGAACAGAGAATCGGCCGCTGATGAAAGTTAGGTGGCTCCCTAGGGTATTAATAAAAGCACATGCATATAATTTACAAAATAACGCCCAATTTTCTTGATTTGCAATTGTGGTTCAAGAGAGGATTTCAACCACGGTTTTTATCCCTATTTATCGGTTGTTGTTGCCATGGAAACACAACACCTAGAGAATGGCTGTCTAGCGGAAATGAATACGGATAATATTTGTGAAGGAAAAGACACAGGGTCATCGAGACGGTTTTCCCAATACCACGCAATTTCGTACATTGAGCTATCCAACTAAATTGCTGTTACATTTTTTTTTTCCTAAAAAGATTATGTGAACGACACTGAAACTTAAATAAATTGATTTTTTTTAAAAATTTATCTCACACTTTGCGAAGTTTTAGAAAAATCACCGATAGAAAATCTACTATAAAATCTGCTTTAGGCGAGGAGAGCTTAACTGATTGTTGCCTTGCCCTTTATGGAGAAGTTGTTAAAATCTGCATTTCTGTCTTAGACTGGGGAACTTTCATCATTAACGAAAGGAAAAAGAACCCGGGGGTAGCTGATGGCAAGAGGTAAGTCTTGAGGTCATCATCTGATGCAGCTGCATATTTTTGTACCCTGGAAAACTGTTGGAATTCCGTCATCTAGAATCCATGGGTATGTTTTGCCATTAATCTGAAAGTAGGTATAGATTTTTGACATCGGGAGTGAAAAAGATAAAATATTTAAAAAGGTTAGATTTGAAAACGTGTAAGTGTTTTGAATAGCGGGCAGCTTACACCCTCGCCAAAATGTTTTAGGAGTACTCCGCTGGAAAATGATAGACTGGGAATGCACGCTTGGAATATTGATAAGGCACAAAACGAAAGTAGAAGTAAATTATTTTCATCAACATTGTGTCTTGAATAGATTTATCTTTTAGTTCGCTTAAACAATTTCATTGCTCTTGTACGGTTTCTATTGAATTTGATTCTTGGGTCGAGGCTTCCCATATTGTTATTCAGGTAAAACAAAACCTAATGGAACTTCCCTATTAAAGTGCCGGGAGTGATCGGCGGACCTTTTAAGCGTTGAAATTCGTTTTTTGCGACGAGTGGCAGGTTAACACAATTCTGGTCTCTTTGTGGGGTTTCTCTTAAAACCAGCGAGCGAAAACTCCCATTAATTTTAATACTCTCACCACGGGACTACGAAAAAAAAAATGAAAACTACAAGATTGCAGTCTTATTGTTATTTATACCATATGTTTTCAGCTTAAATTTCAAGCGACTCCAAAACGCCTTGGAAAACTCCATGAAAGGATCTTCATGCAGTCTCATCAGATGAAATGGACCCATGATCAGGATAATGGACCCCTAGCTGTTCCTGTTGCATGCTTATGATAGTTTCTAAGAAATCTGAGTAAATTATCTTAGTCGTAAAACAGCGCTTTTTAAGGGCTGCTTTAAAATGTACGCATTACACAGGCTGTCCCAAACCGCATTTTTCAGTCAATAGGCGTTATTCACGACAGCCACCATGTTGCGCGCATTGGCAAATTCAATTCATACATGATTTAAGAAGGCATGATAACTGTGTTTATATAACAAGTAAGAAAGTGCACGTGTTTTAGCAAATAACTGATACATGAATTAAGAGGGAATAATATTTTTCAGTATATAAGTAAGAAGCGTGTACGCGTGTTAGCAAACAACTGATACATGAATTAAGAGGGAATAATATTTTTCAGTATATAAGTAAGAAGCGTGTACGCCTGTTAGCAAATAACTGATACATGAATTAGGGAGGGATAATATTTTTATAAATTTAAATAGTGTGCGCCGTATGTTAGCAAATAACTGATACATGAATTAAGGCGGCGGGTTAATAATGTATATAAGAATTAGTTGTGACATGAATTACGACGAGGTAATGTTTATAAGTATTAGACTAAGAGTGCGCGTGTTAGCAAATAACTGATACATGAATTAAGGTCTAGAAGGCATATAATGTTTATATAAGCATTAAGAGTGCGTGTGTTAGCAAATAAGTGATACACGAATTGAAAAGGGATAATGAGTAAGTAAGGGATAAGTAGAAAGAGTGCGCGTGCTAGGAAATAAGTGATACATCGGATATAATGTTTATGTGTGGTATTGAATTCTGGCCAATGGCAGTATAATACGTAACTACCGTTAGCACATATTTTTGATTCGCCTTCGTCTTGTTAAATCTTTTGTTTTTTCACATCGCGTTTTATCATGCCTCGTAAGAAGCGTTCCTCGATGAAACCTTCTGGCCAAGCAGCAGATTCTTAGCAGAGCATACCGGTGGCCTTGATGGAAGTTCTAGCTGAATACCAGATGACCACCGAATAACCAAGCAGGATTTGGCAGACATGTACCTCGTGGTGGGTCACAAATAGTTTAACGCCAATTAATCACTCACCTCACCAAGTCCGCTGCTGATACTACCACCGCCCTCTGTCCAGCAGATTCCAGCTTGGCTTCTACTCTACCGGAGGTTTCTTCGTCCCTTCATCCATTCAAGCTGGAGGACGAGATCGCCAAGATTAAAGCGGAGGTTTGCGTGCCGAAGGCCGCTTCTTCCACGCTTCACGATTCTGTTTACACTGTCTTTATAAGCATTAAGAGTGTGCATGTTAGCAAATAAATTATACATGAATTGAGAAGGGATGTTTATATGCGATTAAAGAGTAAGCGCGTCTTAGCAAACAACTGATACATGAACAGTAAAATGGGATAATGTTTATATAAGTATATAGAGTGTGCGCGCGTCTTAGCAAACAACTGATACATGAACAGTAAGATTTGATAATGTTTATATAAGTATATAGAGTGTGCGCGCGTCTTAGCAAACAACTGATACATGAACAGTAAGATGGGATAATGTTTATATAAGTATAAAAGAGTGTGCGCGCGTCTTAGCAGACAACTGATACATGAACAGTAAGATGGAATAATGTTTATATAAGTATAAAGAGTGTGCGCGCGTCTTAGCAAACAACTGATACATGAACAGTAAGATGTGATAATGTTTATATAAGTATAAAAGAGTGTGCGCGCGTCTTAGCAAACAACTGATACATGAACAGTAAGATGGGATAATGTTTATATAAGTATAAAGAGTGTGCGCGCGTCTTAGCAAACAACTGATACATGAACAGTAAGATGTGATAATGTTTATATAAGTATAAAAGAGTGTGCGCGCGTCTTAGCAAACAACTGATACATGAACAGTAAGATGGGATAATGTTTATATAAGTATAAAGAGTGTGCGCGCGTCTTATCAAACAACTGATACATGAACAGTAAGATGGGATAATAATGTTTATATAAGTATAAAGAGTGTGCGCGAGTCTTAGCAAACAACTGATAAATGAACAGGGATAATACTGTTTAAACATGTACTAAGAGTGTGCGGTTCACGGGTGCGTTTGCCTTAGCAAACAACGGATACACGAGTTAAGAAGGGATTATATTCATATTAGTATTAAGAGAGTACGTGTTAGCAAATAACTGATACATGAATTACGACTGAATAATGTTTATATTAGTATTAAGATTGTGTGCGGCATGTCCGCAAATAACGCATACATGAATTAAAAAGGGATAATATTTATTTAAGTATTAAGAGTGTGCGCGTATTTTAGCAAACAACTGATACATGAATTACGAAGGGATAACAATATTTATATAAGTATTAAGTGTGCGTGTTGGTAAACAACTGATACATGCAATAACGAAGTATAATGTTTGTATATGAATGAAAAGTGTGTGCATGTTAGCAAACGACTGACACATGGATTAAGAAGGGATAATGTTTATATAAGTATTAAGTGCATGCGCGTGAATTATAAAGGGTTTGCATGATATGTTTATGTAAGATATAAAAATATGCCTACGTTAAAATGAAAAAGAGTTATCGCTGTTTAGAACTCATTATAAAGGAACAGGAAAAAAGAATTGCTGATATTTATCACGAGCTAAACATCGTTTGGCACAATAAAGTAGAGTATGGAATTTGGAGGTTAGAGAATGATCCATTACTGCTGTCAGGCTATAGCGAGGAAACTAAAAACTCTACTAGTAACATCAGAGAGTTCAAGAGGAATGTAAAACAGGAACTGTACTGTCAGTATTTTTCGCATTAATGTATCATATAATAACATTGTAGTTTCTTATTAATTTTATTAATAATGTGTAATGTATCATATATGATAGAAATATTATTTCTTACATTTTATTTTTTTATCGTATTGTAAATTAGTTCTGAAAAACCAAGTTGGAGGAGCTAATAAACTATTGCATTGTATTGTAAACAAAATCTCACTTATGGTCCTTCAAATAAAAGCTATTTAATATTGTCCAGTATTGTCGTTTCGTTTACATTTTGATTTTTCATTTTCGCACTTGTGAGCTCTTCGCTTGGTAATTTTCTGAAATTTCGAAGATAGGATCTCACAGTTTGAGGGGTGTAGGTGCATTAGCTGCAGACAATGCTGGTATTTTTCGTACTGGTGTTTCAAACAACAATCGTGTGCGATATTCATAAAAAGTGATTACTGTTTTTTTGCCCTATTAAACTGAATTTCCACTATTTCGTAATTTTTTACGTACGTAAGTATAGTTAGAGATGAAGTATGAACAGTGTGCGTAGAAGTGAGAAGTTGAGCACGGTTCAACTTTTTATACGTTTACGCAAGCTGTGCGTACATTTGTCTCTAATTTTATTTATAAACGTAACACGCAGCGAGTAATTACGCGACAGTGGAAATCCAGCTTTAGGAATCTAATTCGTCCCTGAGATTTCTGGGATCGGTTGGGTAACCAATACGAGCTATGATTGGTTAATTGGTTGGAAACCATCAACCTGTCGTAACTAACGCTGGTAACCCAAACGATACCAGAAAGCCTAGCAACGAACGCTGGAGGTGCTTAGTCTCCCTGAAGATTCTGATGTGCCACTGAATTGTCGTTACCATTATTTACCTGTTAATTTTTGGTGTTTGTTCCATCCCGGAGGTTATTGCATTGTGTAGTTCAGCTGGCCCAAGGTTTTTCTCCTTGGAGCATTTGGACGGAGTAACACATTAGCTTACATTTCCATTTTGGGGTTTCAAACCTCTCCGAGATCAGAATGATGTAGATCTTTCCTCCACAGAGGCATCCCCTACGCTCTTTGCCTGCATTCACTTCGTTCAGCGTATTCTAACCCTTGAGTTGAGGTTGTTGGTCATCAGTCTTGAAACCGTACTATTTTAGTACACGTCTTCGTATGGTTCTCACCTGTTCATACTGATGGGTTTCGGTTGAAAACGCATAATTTTCGCGGTCAAGTCGTGGGTACCCTTTCCATAACAAAAGTCTATAAAATTCTTCCAGACGAACCAAAACAGGCCGAACGAGACCATATTAACTCCTACCATCCTTAGATGTTCAGATCCAAAATGATTGCTTCATCCTAGTGCAACAACTATTATCTTAGAAGAAATTGTCAGTAACGGGAGAATACGCGATAAGACGATTCTGAATGTATTCTTGCAAGACGAACGATATTCCCATCTTTTGTCTTGAAGTTTGATATCTGGCATCCTTTTGACCAGTTCCTTGTTTTTATTGGTTTAAATTAATCCAGTTTCTAAAATAAGTGAATTAGCTTGAAACTATCTCAGATAGTTAGAGTTGAAAGTAGTCGGCTACAAAGAGCTGTCGCATAAAAGAGGTTAAATATAAAGTTAATGAACGATTTTTTTTAAACTTTCCTTGTTTTTCCCTACCAAGCATTGTTTTGAAAAATGCAATAGAAAACATAAGTAACCATACTCTCGAAAGACTATTAAAAGTTACCCTATTTATCCATGTTGTACTGCCTATCGCGCGCGTGATCATTTGGTCGGTTCACATTAATTTACGCGCTAGCTTGAAGCATTGTTAACATAGAATGCTCGAAAAACTGTAATAGTTATCATCCACCGACCATAAGAAACAATTTGATATATGATTCACGGCATGGATACACAGCCACAAACGGCATTAACTCAAAACGTTTCTTGCGTGCATGATCTCAACATCACAATTTTCATGGCCATAATTATGGGGGTGTACGTACGTATTTTTCGCGCTAACTTTTTTTCTTGACAAAGCCGGGAATTGCTTTAAACTTTTTCAACCCATGCCAAATAGGATGATTTTAACAGTAGAATTAGGTCACCATACTCGTTTAGGAGAAAACAAACTCTTATTCATTTGGTCAACTTATCCTGGAAAGAAATCCTCCTGGTTCGAACTGTGTGTGCGCTCGTCAGTGCACGCGCTATTGACGCAAACAAATGGAGTGCGTGTGTACATATAGGGTAAGTTGTGACGTAATTACTCAAGAGCTGAGACGGATAGAGTTCCTCAGTGTTTCACTTATCACGGAAGCAGATTGAGCGCGTTTCGAGAACCGTTTGTAAACATTATAAACTGTGTCGATTTTCCATTTCCTGGCTGAGTAGACTGCAAAACAGTTGGTTGGATTTTCCCTCTTAAGCTCGAGGGAGAGGTGCCGACACTCGCGAGTAAGGGCGCAAGCCGCCATTCCTTCCTCCAGTTTGTTTCCGCCGCTTCAGCTGTCGCCGCTTTTTTCGGTAGACTTTCGGAAAAATACGGACTGTTCTGCAGTCTATGGCCGAGAAGAAAACATATTTTTTTGCGAGCTCCGTTCTTTTTTATCTAGATTTTAATTCTCCCCAATGTCATGATTAATAATCCTCAACTCCTGAATGATTAGACACGATGAGAGATTCTAGTACAGCTCAAGTCTCTGGCGGGAAAAGAGTTTTTTAAAACTCACTTTGCCGGAGCCATCATGATGTTGTTAAATACAGAACGCTTGAATAAGACGAATATTACAAATTAAAGTTTGTGGCGAACATTAAGATTAAGAGCAAATTCTCAAACGTAAACTGTTAAAGGGACCATGCTATGTCACAAGGATTTGACTGATTGTTGGTCAAAACTCTGCTAAAATAACTGGATAAATACCTTCAATCATGTACAACGTTTTTTTAACATAAAAGTAATATATAAACTTAATTCTGAAAGGGAGAACTAACCCCAGCCATTGTTTATTGATTTTTCAAAAACAAGACGAAGAATTTGAAAAATTTAGTATTAATCGAACTCACAACCTCTGGATTAGATCTTCCAGCGCTGTAACCAACTGAGCTGCGAGGTCAGACGGGAGAAGGCTGTGAGAATTAAGGTATATATGAGTCGCGGCAATGGAGAAATACTATCGTGAACAATGTGAGAGCCACATAGCACTCGTATGGAGTGAAATGAAATGAAAATGTAATTTTTATAATTGCAGAGAAGGATGTGAAATAAACAACGTTGAAGTTTTTAATTTCTTCATTTTAGTTTCCATGGGGTCTCTACCGCGTAGATCGCCCTCTTCCCATTAAATTTCCACGTCGATCAATTGCGTGGTGAATCATTTCTTTAGGGTCACATAGTGTACTCAACATGTAGATTGTCCAAAATAAGAGTGACTAAAAGCTAACAAAACTTTGTGTAGTGCAAACCGTTTGCACCAATTGGAAGACAGCAAAGGATAGACCTATATATATATATATATAAAGGTTTACACCTAACTTGACAGAAAGTGGAAACCGGACGACAGAAGTCAGTTATAATTAATAGCGCGCCTTTTTGGTAAAAATAATGACGCAAGGAACAAACTTCATCTTTGATTCATCTTTTATCCTCATTAATCTAGCAGAAAAATATTTCTCTAAACTTTTTGCTAGTTTCATTATAAGAACTTGCTGTTTGTAAAAAAAAAAGAAAAAGAAAGAAAAGTAGTTCGTGAGCACACCACAACGCATACTTTTGTTATACAATGCGCGCTAAAATATATGTATTTTCCAACATGGTACAACAGTCCATTCAAAATTAGTCGTCTACATTGTGATACGCTTCACAACCCCCTCCCTCCTCCCCCCTCCTCCCTTCCCCCTCCCCCCTCCCCCCTTCCCCCTTCCCCCTCCTCCCCTCGACTTTACTTTACCTCTAAGTAACAACTTTACTTATAAACTTAATTATCCGCCCAACGTTCTGCTTAGATAATTCAGTATTCACAGCATTTCGCTGCCAGTTCCCATTGAAAGATCAATTCAACAATGTCACCGTCAAATAACCTACTTTTAATTAAGAAGATTGCACACTACAGGGCGCTAAACTGTAAATGCCAAGTGTAAATCATTCGCGTCACTTTGAATACTCATGAAATAGCACTTTCCTTTGACATAAGGCCCAGCAACAATTTGGGAAGGCATTGTCATCCTTGTTAAGTCTGTTAATTACTCCTTCATAATTGCTTCAGGTATGTTTCACGACTGAACGGAATGTATTTTAATCGCCAGGTATAAAAGCAACGTGGCACGCCTGTAGTATTTGATGTTAGTAGTTGGTCTGAACGTGGTGCTGTGAAGGTCAGATTCAAAGCTCTGGCTTGTCGTCTTCTTGATCTGTATCAGTTTGGAAAAGACCAGGTTTGTTCCGTCTTCGTTCAAATGTCATTTCGACTACATTTCATATTCGCATTTACATTACAGCCAAGTCAACATGAAAGCTGGAAGCATTGAGGCAGCGACAATGCGGTGTTGAATATTCCTGTTGCTATAATTTTCATCGCGGATTCACGTCAGTTTGGACTTTACAAAGTGAAACGATACTTATTCAGGCTTCGGTCTGTGGCTTTGTGACACAGTGTTGATTTGGAGTAGAGCAAAGAAAAATCGTTTCATGCAACCTTTTTTCATTAAGTTTGTTGTAAAATTTTCTCAGGAGCTTAAATAATGAATGTCATAGATAGTAAAATAAGTCACTAGCACAAAGTTTTCACAGTTTTTAGTTAGAAATCTACAGAACTAACTCCTTGTCTTTTCTTTCAAACAGTTTATTCTGTTGGAACGTCCCAAAGCCGTCCATGTGCTATGCTTGAGAATCAAGTCCTTTGACTAAACAATTTTGGCGTGGAATCTTTACTGTTTGAGTTCCTCGCAGGTATGGCGGTGTAACTATTTTGACTTGAGATGTAACTTGATTTTCGCCAGTTTTGGTTCAAATTTTCTTTTAACATGCAACTGATAGCAATCAGTCTCAGGACGATTTTTGGTAACTTATTAGCAGATGAACTGATGTTGAAAGGGATTAACCGCATTAACACAAATCATTCAAACTTCAAGTAAAAAGCGCTTGGTATCTTACATTTGGCTAGGTAAAAGGAATTCATAACATTTATTGATTGAGGTTTACTGCTTTGTTCATTTAGGTCCATCACAGGGTTTTAAAACTATCCTGCAGTGTTGAACCGTTGTACGACTCAAGGCGTCCACTTCAAAAAAGAAGCGCAGATAAGTACACCTTATTACTAATCTGTCTGTAGCTTTCAGTTGAATGGTCACACTTTAGGATTTTATCCACAGACTCAAAGTAAGAATCACCTTGTACAGCATAATAAACAGCACCACAGAAGTGTACCGCTCAATACCATTCATTTGAAAGGTCACACTTTAGCATTTTCAGTTATCCACAGACTCAAAAGTCAGAAAATCCCTCCATAGCGTAACAAAAAGCACCACAGGAATGTTCGTCTAATGATGATCATAGCTCGCATTTGTATGGTCACACTTTAGAATTTTATCCACTAAACATTTTAAAAGATAAGGTTCCAAAAGGCAAGTACTACAGTACTCACTGATAATTTGTAGCTAACATTTTTAATAGTCACACTTTACGTTAAGGTTTTATCCACGCACTCGCACATTAGAATAAGTTCCACCATTACGATTTTATTGACTGAATCAAAAGAGGGAACCTTGCCATACCACAGGAAAGTATATGCATCATACTTAGGGATTGATACGCCGGCGAAATCAAAAGCATTAATTAAAAGTAAAAATTATTCGCTTTCATTTGAATGGTGAAATTTCTGGATTTCATCCACGGACAGCCAAAGGCTCGAACAATAACACCGCTGTAGAAACGTACAACATTGTTGCTTTATAATAAAACGCCTCCGTAGCTTTCATTTGAATGGTCACACATTTAGGTTTTATTCCGACAGGCTCAACAGTTTGAAAAAGTACCATATGAGAGTAGGCCTTTGTAGTTTCATTTGAATGGTCACACATTTAGGATTTATTCACGCTAGAACGACTCAAAAGTTTAACACACTACCACAGGAAAGTAGGCCTTAGTATCTTTCATTTTTAGAATTTTATGCACGAGCTTAATCGTTTGAAACACTACCACAGGAAGTAGGCCTAAGTATCTTTCATTTTTAGAATTTTATACACGGGCTCAATCGTTTGAAACACTACCACAGGAAAGTAGGCCTTAGTAGCTTTCATTTTTAGGATTTCATGCTCGGGCTCAATCGTTTGAAACACTACCACAGGAAAGTAGGTCTTTGTAGCTTTCATTTTTAGGATTTTATGCTCGGGCTCAATCGTTTGAAACACTACCACAGGAAAGTAGGCCTTGGTAGCTTTCATTTTTAGGATTTTATGCTTGGGCTCAATCGTTTGAAACACTACCACAGGAAATTAGGTCTTTGCAGCTTTCATTTTTAGGATTTTATGCTCGGGCTCAATCGTTTGAAATACTACAACAGGAAAGTAGGTCTTTCTTGCTTTCATTTTTAGGATTTTATGCTCGGGCTCAATCGTTTGAAACACTACCACAGGAAAGTAAGCCTTAGTAGCTTTCATTTTTAGAATTTTATGCACGGGCTCAATCGTTTGAAACACTACCACGGGAAAGTAGGCCTTAGTAGCTTTCATTTTTAGAATTTTATGCTCGGGCTCAATCGTTTGAAACACTACCACGGGAAAGTAGGCCTTTGTAGCTTTCATTTTTAGGATTTTATGCTCGGGCTCAATCGTTTAAAACACTGCCACAGGAAAGTAGGTCTTTGTAGCTTTCATTATTAGAGTTTTATGCTCGGGCTCAATCGTTTAAAACACTACCACAGGAAAGTAGGCCTTAGTAGCTTTCATTTTTAGGATTTTATACACGGACTCAATCGTTTGAAACACTACCACAGGAAAGTAGGCCTTTGTAGCTTTCATTTTTAGGATTTTATGCTCGGGCTCAATCGTTTGAAACACTACCACAGGAAAGTAGGCCTTTGTAGCTTTCATTTTTAGGATTTCATGCTCGGGCTCAATCGTTTAAAACACGGCTACCACAGGAAAGTAGGCCTTTGTAGCTTTCATTTTTAGGATTTTATGTTCGGACTCAATCGTTTAAAACACTACCATAGCAAACTAGGCCTTTGTAGCTTTCATTTTTAGGATTTCATGCTCGGGCTCAATCGTTTGAAACACTACCACAGGAAAGTAGACCTTTGTAGCTTTCATTTTTAGGATTTCATGCTCGGCCTCAATCGTTTGAAACACTACCACTACCACAGGAAAGTAGGTCTTTGTAGCTTTCATTTTTAGGATTTTATGCACGGACTCAATCGTTTGAAACACTACCACAGGAAATTAGGTCTTTGTAGCTTTCATTTTTAGGATTTTATGCTCGGGCTCAATCGTTTGAAACACTACCACAGGAAAGTAGGCCCTTGTAGCTTTCATTTTTAGGATTTTATGCTCGGGCTCAATCGTTTGAAACACTACCACAGGAAAGTAAGCCTTAGTAGCTTTCATTTTTAGAATTTTATGCACGGGCTCAATCGTTTGAAACACTACCACGGGAAAGTAGGCCTTAGTAGCTTTCATTTTTAGAATTTTATGCTCGGGCTCAATCGTTTGAAACACTACCACGGGAAAGTAGGCCTTTGTAGCTTTCATTTTTAGGATTTTATGCTCGGGCTCAATCGTTTAAAACACTGCCATAGGAAAGTAGGTCTTTGTAGCTTTCATTATTAGAGTTTTATGCTCGGGCTCAATCGTTTAAAACACTACCACAGGAAAGTAGGCCTTAGTAGCTTTCATTTTTAGGATTTTATACACGGACTCAATCGTTTGAAACACTACCATAGGAAAGTAGGCCTTTGCAGCTTTCAGTTAGGATTTTAAGCTCGGGCTCAATAGTTTGAAACACTACCACAGGAAAGTAGGCCTTGGTAGCTTTCATTTTTAGGATTTTATGCTCGGGCTCAATCGTTTGAAACACTGGAAAGTAGGTCTTTGTAGCTGTCATTTTTAGGATTTTATGCTTGGGCTCAATCGTTTGAAACACTACCAGAGGAAAGTAGGTCTTTGTAGCTTTCATTTTAGTATGTCATGCTCGGACTCAATCGTTTAAAACACTACCACAGGAAAGTAGGCCTTTGTAGCTTTCATTTTTAGGATTTTATGTTCGGACTCAATCGTTTAAAACACTACCATAGCAAACTAGGCCTTTGTAGCTTTCATTTTTAGGATTTCATGCTCGGGCAGTCAATCGTTTGAAACACTACCACAGGAAAGTAGGTCTTTGTAGCTTTCATTTTTAGGATTTTATGCACGGACTCAATCGTTTGAAACACTACCACAGGAAATTAGGTCTTTGTAGCTTTCATTTTTAGGATTTTATGCTCGGGCTCAATCGTTTGAAACACTACCACAGGAAAGTAGGCCCTTGTAGCTTTCATTTTTAGGATTTTATGCTCGGGCTCAATCGTTTGAAACACTACCACAGGAAAGTAGGCCTTTGTAGCTTTCATTTTTAGGATTTTATGCACGGGCTCAATCGTTTGAAACACTACCACGGGAAAGTAGGCCTTAGTAGCTTTCATTTTTAGAATTTTATGCACGGGCTCAATCGTTTGAAACACTACCACGGGAAAGTAGGCCTTAGTAGCTTTCATTTTTAGAATTTTATGCTCGGGCTCAATCGTTTGAAACACTACCACGGGAAAGTAGGCCTTTGTAGCTTTCATTTTTAGGATTTTATGCTCGGGCTCAATCGTTTAAAACACTGCCACAGGAAAGTAGGTCTTTGTAGCTTTCATTATTAGAGTTTTATGCTCGGGCTCAATCGTTTAAAACACTACCACAGGAAAGTAGGCCTTAGTAGCTTTCATTTTTAGGATTTTATACACGGACTCAATCGTTTGAAACACTACCACAGGAAAGTAGGCCTTTGTAGCTTTCATTTTTAGGATTTTATGCTCGGGCTCAATCGTTTGAAACACTACCACAGGAAAGTAGGCCTTTGTAGCTTTCATTTTTAGGATTTCATGCTCGGGCTCAATCGTTTAAAACACGGCTACCACAGGAAAGTAGGCCTTTGTAGCTTTCATTTTTAGGATTTTATGTTCGGACTCAATCGTTTAAAACACTACCATAGCAAACTAGGCCTTTGTAGCTTTCATTTTTAGGATTTCATGCTCGGGCTCAATCGTTTGAAACACTACCACAGGAAAGTAGGCCTTTGTAGCTTTCATTTTTAGGATTTCATGCTCGGCCTCAATCGTTTGAAACACTACCACTACCACAGGAAAGTAGGTCTTTGTAGCTTTCATTTTTAGGATTTTATGCACGGACTCAATCGTTTGAAACACTACCACAGGAAATTAGGTCTTTGCAGCTTTCATTTTTAGGATTTTATGCTCGGGCTCAATCGTTTGAAATACTACAACAGGAAAGTAGGTCTTTCTTGCTTTCATTTTTAGGATTTTATGCTCGGGCTCAATCGTTTGAAACACTACCACAGGAAAGTAAGCCTTAGTAGCTTTCATTTTTAGAATTTTATGCACGGGCTCAATCGTTTGAAACACTACCACGGGAAAGTAGGCCTTAGTAGCTTTCATTTTTAGAATTTTATGCTCGGGCTCAATCGTTTGAAACACTACCACGGGAAAGTAGGCCTTTGTAGCTTTCATTTTTAGGATTTTATGCTCGGGCTCAATCGTTTAAAACACTGCCACAGGAAAGTAGGTCTTTGTAGCTTTCATTATTAGAGTTTTATGCTCGGGCTCAATCGTTTAAAACACTACCACAGGAAAGTAGGCCTTAGTAGCTTTCATTTTTAGGATTTTATACACGGACTCAATCGTTTGAAACACTACCACAGGAAAGTAGGCCTTTGTAGCTTTCATTTTTAGGATTTTATGCTCGGGCTCAATCGTTTGAAACACTACCACAGGAAAGTAGGCCTTTGTAGCTTTCATTTTTAGGATTTCATGCTCGGGCTCAATCGTTTAAAACACGGCTACCACAGGAAAGTAGGCCTTTGTAGCTTTCATTTTTAGGATTTTATGTTCGGACTCAATCGTTTAAAACACTACCATAGCAAACTAGGCCTTTGTAGCTTTCATTTTTAGGATTTCATGCTCGGGCTCAATCGTTTGAAACACTACCACAGGAAAGTAGGCCTTTGTAGCTTTCATTTTTAGGATTTCATGCTCGGCCTCAATCGTTTGAAACACTACCACTACCACAGGAAAGTAGGTCTTTGTAGCTTTCATTTTTAGGATTTTATGCACGGACTCAATCGTTTGAAACACTACCACAGGAAATTAGGTCTTTGTAGCTTTCATTTTTAGGATTTTATGCTCGGGCTCAATCGTTTGAAACACTACCACAGGAAAGTAGGCCCTTGTAGCTTTCATTTTTAGGATTTTATGCTCGGGCTCAATCGTTTGAAACACTACCACAGGAAAGTAAGCCTTAGTAGCTTTCATTTTTAGAATTTTATGCACGGGCTCAATCGTTTGAAACACTACCACGGGAAAGTAGGCCTTAGTAGCTTTCATTTTTAGAATTTTATGCTCGGGCTCAATCGTTTGAAACACTACCACGGGAAAGTAGGCCTTTGTAGCTTTCATTTTTAGGATTTTATGCTCGGGCTCAATCGTTTAAAACACTGCCATAGGAAAGTAGGTCTTTGTAGCTTTCATTATTAGAGATTTATGCTCGGGCTCAATCGTTTAAAACACTACCACAGGAAAGTAGGCCTTAGTAGCTTTCATTTTTAGGATTTTATACACGGACTCAATCGTTTGAAACACTACCATAGGAAAGTAGGCCTTTGTAGCTTTCAGTTAGGATTTTAAGCTCGGGCTCAATAGTTTGAAACACTACCACAGGAAAGTAGGCCTTGGTAGCTTTCATTTTTAGGATTTTATGCTCGGGCTCAATCGTTTGAAACACTGGAAAGTAGGTCTTTGTAGCTGTCATTTTTAGGATTTTATGCTTGGGCTCAATCGTTTGAAACACTACCAGAGGAAAGTAGGTCTTTGTAGCTTTCATTTTAGTATGTCATGCTCGGACTCAATCGTTTAAAACACTACCACAGGAAAGTAGGCCTTTGTAGCTTTCATTTTTAGGATTTTATGTTCGGACTCAATCGTTTAAAACACTACCATAGCAAACTAGGCCTTTGTAGCTTTCATTTTTAGGATTTCATGCTCGGGCAGTCAATCGTTTGAAACACTACCACAGGAAAGTAGGTCTTTGTAGCTTTCATTTTTAGGATTTTATGCACGGACTTAATCGTTTGAAACACTACCACAGGAAATTAGGTCTTTGTAGCTTTCATTTTTAGGATTTTATGCTCGGGCTCAATCGTTTGAAACACTACCACAGGAAAGTAGGCCCTTGTAGCTTTCATTTTTAGGATTTTATGCTCGGGCTCAATCGTTTGAAACACTACCACAGGAAAGTAGGCCTTTGTAGCTTTCATTTTTAGGATTTTATGCACGGGCTCAATCGTTTGAAACACTACCACGGGAAAGTAGGCCTTAGTAGCTTTCATTTTTAGAATTTTATGCACGGGCTCAATCGTTTGAAACACTACCACGGGAAAGTAGGCCTTAGTAGCTTTCATTTTTAGAATTTTATGCTCGGGCTCAATCGTTTGAAACACTACCACGGGAAAGTAGGCCTTTGTAGCTTTCATTTTTAGGATTTTATGCTCGGGCTCAATCGTTTAAAACACTGCCACAGGAAAGTAGGTCTTTGTAGCTTTCATTATTAGAGTTTTATGCTCGGGCTCAATCGTTTAAAACACTACCACAGGAACGTAGGCCTTAGTAGCTTTCATTTTTAGGATTTTATACACGGACTCAATCGTTTGAAACACTACCACAGGAAAGTAGGCCTTTGTAGCTTTCATTTTTTGGATTTTATGCTCGGGCTCAATCGTTTGAAACACTACCACAGGAAAGTAGGCCTTTGTAGCTTTCATTTTTAGGATTTCATGCTCGGGCTCAATCGTTTAAAACACGGCTACCACAGGAAAGTAGGCCTTTGTAGCTTTCATTTTTAGGATTTTATGTTCGGACTCAATCGTTTAAAACACTACCATAGCAAACTAGGCCTTTGTAGCTTTCATTTTTAGGATTTCATGCTCGGGCTCAATCGTTTGAAACACTACCACAGGAAAGTAGGCCTTTGTAGCTTTCATTTTTAGGATTTCATGCTCGGCCTCAATCGTTTGAAACACTACCACTACCACAGGAAAGTAGGTCTTTGTAGCTTTCATTTTTAGGATTTTATGCACGGACTCAATCGTTTGAAACACTACCACAGGAAATTAGGTCTTTGTAGCTTTCATTTTTAGGATTTTATGCTCGGGCTCAATCGTTTGAAACACTACCACAGGAAAGTAGGCCCTTGTAGCTTTCATTTTTAGGATTTTATGCTCGGGTTCAATCGTTTGAAACACTACCACAGGAAAGTAAGCCTTAGTAGCTTTCATTTTTAGAATTTTATGCACGGGCTCAATCGTTTGAAACACTACCACGGGAAAGTAGGCCTTAGTAGCTTTCATTTTTAGAATTTTATGCTCGGGCTCAATCGTTTGAAACACTACCACGGGAAAGTAGGCCTTTGTAGCTTTCATTTTTAGGATTTTATGCTCGGGCTCAATCGTTTAAAACACTGCCACAGGAAAGTAGGTCTTTGTAGCTTTCATTATTAGAGTTTTATGCTCGGGCTCAATCGTTTAAAACACTACCACAGGAAAGTAGGCCTTAGTAGCTTTCATTTTTAGGATTTTATACACGGACTCAATCGTTTGAAACACTACCACAGGAAAGTAGGCCTTTGTAGCTTTCATTTTCAGGATTTTATGCTCGGGCTCAATCGTTTGAAACACTACCACAGGAAAGTAGGCCGTTGTAGCTTTCATTTTTAGGATTTCATGCTCGGGCTCAATCGTTTAAAACACGGCTACCACAGGAAAGTAGGCCTTTGTAGCTTTCATTTTTAGGATTTTATGTTCGGACTCAATCGTTTAAAACACTACCATAGCAAACTAGGCCTTTGTAGCTTTCATTTTTAGGATTTCATGCTCGGGCTCAATCTTTTGAAACACTACCACAGGAAAGTAGGCCTTTGTAGCTTTCATTTTTAGGATTTCATGCTCGGCCTCAATCGTTTGAAACACTACCACTACCACAGGAAAGTAGGTCTTTGTAGCTTTCATTTTTAGGATTTTATGCACGGACTCAATCGTTTGAAACACTACCACAGGAAATTAGGTCTTTGTAGCTTTCATTTTTAGGATTTTATGCTCGGGCTCAATCGTTTGAAACACTACCACAGGAAAGTAGGCCCTTGTAGCTTTCATTTTTAGGATTTTATGCTCGGGCTCAATCGTTTGAAACACTACCACAGGAAAGTAAGCCTTAGTAGCTTTCATTTTTAGAATTTTATGCACGGGCTCAATCGTTTGAAACACTACCACGGGAAAGTAGGCCTTAGTAGCTTTCATTTTTAGAATTTTATGCTCGGGCTCAATCGTTTGAAACACTACCACGGGAAAGTAGGCCTTTGTAGCTTTCATTTTTAGGATTTTATGCTCGGGCTCAATCGTTTAAAACACTGCCACAGGAAAGTAGGTCTTTGTAGCTTTCATTATTAGAGATTTATGCTCGGGCTCAATCGTTTAAAACACTACCACAGGAAAGTAGGCCTTAGTAGCTTTCATTTTTAGGATTTTATACACGGACTCAATCGTTTGAAACACTACCATAGGAAAGTAGGCCTTTGTAGCTTTCAGTTAGGATTTTAAGCTCGGGCTCAATAGTTTGAAACACTACCACAGGAAAGTAGGCCTTGGTAGCTTTCATTTTTAGGATTTTATGCTCGGGCTCAATCGTTTGAAACACTGGAAAGTAGGTCTTTGTAGCTGTCATTTTTAGGATTTTATGCTTGGGCTCAATCGTTTGAAACACTACCAGAGGAAAGTAGGTCTTTGTAGCTTTCATTTTAGTATGTCATGCTCGGACTCAATCGTTTAAAACACTACCACAGGAAAGTAGGCCTTTGTAGCTTTCATTTTTAGGATTTTATGTTCGGACTCAATCGTTTAAAACACTACCATAGCAAACTAGGCCTTTGTAGCTTTCATTTTTAGGATTTCATGCTCGGGCAGTCAATCGTTTGAAACACTACCACAGGAAAGTAGGTCTTTGTAGCTTTCATTTTTAGGATTTTATGCACGGACTCAATCGTTTGAAACACTACCACAGGAAATTAGGTCTTTGTAGCTTTCATTTTTAGGATTTTATGCTCGGGCTCAATCGTTTGAAACACTACCACAGGAAAGTAGGCCCTTGTAGCTTTCATTTTTAGGATTTTATGCTCGGGCTCAATCGTTTGAAACACTACCACAGGAAAGTAGGCCTTTGTAGCTTTCATTTTTAGGATTTTATGCTCGGGCTCAATCGTTTAAAACACGGCTACCACAGGAAAGTAGGCCTTTGTAGCTTTCATTTTTAGGATTTTATGTTCGGACTCAATCGTTTAAAACACTACCATAGCAAACTAGGCCTTTGTAGCTTTCATTTTTAGGATTTCATGCTCGGGCTCAATCGTTTGAAACACTACCACAGGAAAGTAGGCCCTTGTAGCTTTCATTTTTAGGATTTTATACTCGGGCTCAATCGTTTGAAACACTACCACAGGAAAGTAGGCCTTGGTAGCTTTCATTTTAGAATGTCATGCTCGGACTCAATCGTTTGAAACACTACCATAGGAAAGTAGGCCTTTGTAGCTTTCAGTTAGGATTTTATGCTCGGGCTCAATAGTTTGAAACACTACCACAGGAAAGTAGGCCTTGGTAGCTTTCATTTTTAGGATTTTATGCTCGGGCTCAATCGTTTGAAACACTGCCACGGGAAAGTAAGCCTTAGTAGCTTTCATTTTTAGGATTTTATGCTCGGGCTCAATCGTTTGAAACACTACCACAGGAAAGTAAGCCTTAGTAGCTTTCATTTTTAGGATTTTATGCTCGGGCTCAATCGTTTGAAACACTACCACAGGAAAGTAGGTCTTTGTAGCTGTCATTTTTAGAATTTTATGTTTGGGCTCAATCGTTTGAAACACTACCACAGGAAAGTAGGTCTTTGTAGCTTTCATTTTAGTATGTCATGCTCGGAATCAATCGTTTGAAACACTACCACAGGAAAGTAGGCCTTTGTAGCTTTCATTTTTAGAATTTTATGCACGGGCTTAATCGTTTGAAAGACTACCATAGGAAAGTAGGCCTTAGTAGCTTTCATTTTTAGAATTTTATGCACGGGCTTAATCGTTTGAAACACTACCAAAGGAAAGAACGCCCATAGCTTTAAGATTTCAACCACGGAATCCAGCAAAAGTTTGAAACAGCAACATAGTACGCTTTTGTAGCTTTAATTTGAATGGGGACACATTTCAGGGCCATTGCACTGTTAAAATAGTTGGGGGCATCTAGAGGGTTTACGTTAGGGGGCATGCTCTCCCGTGATTATTTAAAAAAAGGGTCTCTGAAATAGCTTTTCCAGCCTTTTGAGAGCAGTCATTCCAGCAAGTGTAAACGGCTTTGAACTGACAAAAAATCGTGGCTTAAACGCAGGGCATTTGAGGTGCTGTAGACTTTTAAGGCTGTCTGAAATTTATAACAAATTGTTAGGTGCACAGCTAGAATATTTTGTAATTGGTTTGTATTAGTGATGCATTAGATATGTGTACAAAGAAACCTTTAATCGGACCAGGTTATAATAGTTATAAAAGCTTTTGTAGCTCAATGGTGTAGTGAAAGAGGGCCTTGAATAAAAAAATTTTGTGTGTGCGTAAAGTACTGTGTCTTTCAATTAAGTCAGCACTTCGATGTTTAAACAACAATTATAGATAGTTCAGATAAAAATTTAGAACTACAACAACAAAATTGCATTTAATCAGGCTTCCTTACAATACACGTTATCGGTTCATGACTGTGAAGGTCCTTAAATCATTCATGCTTTAAAAATAATTTCATATAGTGAAATGAAAGAAGCTGGAAATATCACACGAAAATGAAAAACTATTTCAACAAGATCTAGTGTTCAACCATGGATCAGATATGTTAAACATAATTATACTCATTCATTGAACATCTTTGTATAAATTATGCAACTTTTCAGTGTTGTATGAACCCACTACGTGTCGGTCAAAATTATTGCTCCCCCCTCCCCCGACCATTCACATCTAACAGTTCATCCACGGAATCAAAATTTTGAACACTACGATAGGAAAGTACTGTGACCTTTGTAGCTTTCATTTGAATGGTCACATGTTTAAGACTTAATCCGCAGACACAATTTCAATGATCTCATATTTATAACATTTTATCTAATTAAAACATAGGCACGCATTGCGTGCATGAGCTATTTTGAAAATTACCTAAATGATATGAAATGGTGAAAGTAACAAAACAGCGGAAGTTAACTCGCACAAATAACCGCTTGCAGATATACGTTTTTCAAATCCTCCGGCCCGCCCACTACCAAAAAAAATACCGAGATAACCAACTGGGTCCCGTTTCTCGTTTCTCGGCTAGCATTTTTTCACGGGATTTCCGAAGTTATTTTTTGACGAAACTACGGCCCCAGTGAAATGAGCAACTTGTTTCAGTAATGAGTGTATTAAATTAAATGTCAACCAGAAAAGTCCTGCACATAAATTTGATGCATCCAAATTGAAGGCTTATTATTTCCTGGAAATTTGTATCTAGTCTTTTTTTAAAGGTTTCTTTTATTATTCACAAAAGACACGTGGAAAAGGTTCCTTTGGCCTGGAAGACGCAAACTAACCCCTCGGTCACATTCGCGCTTGAGATCGCTGTCAAGCATGCTTGCTTATGACGTCAGTCAAGCAAGCCGGAGCAAGTGCTAGAAACTTAAGCAAGTGCATCGTGGTCACATTGTAAATCTACCGCTTGCTTGAGTTGCCTGTTAAACGCAATGGATGGCCATCTGGTGCTTTCGGTTTTCGATTTTATGTTACATCAATTGCGCGTATTCACGTCTAAGAAGATTCAGGGCTATACGTCGAAGGAGAAGACTGTACTTTCTTCTCCGCCTTGTGAATATAAATCTCTCGCCTGAAACCTTTACGACGTATTCGCTTCACTCGTTGCAACTAACGGGGAAAGTGCATTTTTGTCACTTTCTCGGCTTTGGATGAAACTGTACGTGGAACAGTAGCCATAGTGGAAAGTATAGAAAACTGAGTTCGGTACAAAACCTTCGACGAATGGTCGAGGAAACGTGTCATGCGGCGCCGGCGGCGGTGGATAAGTACCTGTATAATTAGTAAAAATTGGAAGTTCGCTAAACCCAAATTGGCAATGAACTGGTATGGTCATAAGGCGACGACGTTTTTGACATTTTCAAATGAAATGCAAGGTGAAAAAACTTTTTCTCTACGAAAACGAAAGCCAAAACTCACGCGTGACGCTCGACTGAAACTTCTAGTCAACCAAAAAGGTCAAGATGTCAAAAATACTGCTTATTGGTCAATTCGAACAAAACCAATTAAATTTGTTTACCAAGCACAGCTCAAGAGCACTTCTGAGTGCTCTTAAGCTTAGCTGCGGATCTTTTGAAGATTAAGCTACTCCGCCTTCTTTTTCAAGCAAGCAAGCAGTGCCGCGCTAGGTCGGTCACACCTGTAACGAGCTAGGAATTTGCTAGGTAAACAAAAATTGGTCAAGCAAGCAAGGTTCTAGCGCGAATGTGACCGAGGGGTAATTAAATTAAATTGTTTTCAACTCCAAACCACAAGCTAATTAAATTAGTGACACGAAAATTCTTTGAACCACCTGTTTCTGTAATGTCAACCAGAAAAGTCTTTCACAGAAACTAAACGCATGAAAAATGAATATAAGTAGTCTCCTAGTAAATTGGAACTAATATTATTTAAACAACTGTTTTTATTCTCCACAAAAAAGTCGTGCAAATAGAAACAGAACTAATTAGATTAAATTGTTTTCGACTCAAAACCACAAGCTAATTGAATTACTTACACGAACATTGTTGAGGTTAACATTTGGAACCAAACACCTTTTCCTGTAATGTCGACCAGCAGAAACTTAGCGCATCCAAAATGAATTTTGCTTGTTTCCTAGTAAATTGCAACTAATATTTTTTAAACAGGCGTTTTTAACGCACCATATAAATTAATTACATTACGTTTTCTCGAAAACATGTTGAATTTCATCACGTACCAGGACAAAGTTCAATATTTGCACGTGCACACAACGTGACTGCTCATACAAAATACAGTCGCTTCTCGCTTATAGTAATCGCTTGAGGCATACAATTAATAACCTACACATCAGCTCACATTAATTCAAAGAAAGATAAACGTTTTACATACTGTAAATTGTAGATTAATTGCATTACATTTTCTCTGTTGAACTCCATGCATCACGGACAAGTTTCTATAAGGACAAAGTTCAACATTTTCACGTGCAGACAGCGTGTCTGACAAAAAAAAATCCAATTTTAAATAGTAATCTCTTGAAACCCAGGCTTGAAACATACAATTCATGTTCCGCATCATATTATTTGAAATCGGCTTGCCGTTTTTGCAATAAAACTATACTCATACTTCAGTATAAGCTCACCTATGAACGTAACCGTAGTCCACATTTTTTGGACGTCTCATCCCCCGCAGACCATTCTACCATTCATGCATAGGGCACATTATAGGCGGTATTTCCGAATAAATGTCCTTGATATTGCCAGGTTAGCAAGCCAGTCGGGATTAGAGAACAGTTCCCAAGCAACAAATTTTCAAAACTTTACACTTTTAGTGTTTGCGGCAACAATCGCGGAGATTCAAGATGGCTGATTTTCAATTCATGTCAAGTGTCCTTCTTTGACCTTCAGTAATACCATTTTAGAAGCGAAAATTTGATTGGCTGACATAGTACACGGTGTACATACTAGAGGCAATCTGATTGGTGTGACATAACCCAAGACATACATACAAACAAACAAACAAACAAGCTAACAAACATACTAACATCACAAACCAACCTTTGCGCCTGCTAATGAGCTATTTTTTTCAAAATAGCTCAAAAAAGGACTATAAATTTTGAAAACGAAAGTACCATAACAACGTACGCCTTTGTAGCTTTCATCCGCAGTACCACAGGACAGTACGCCTTCGTACCTTTTCTTTGAATGGTCACACATAGGATTTTATCCATGGAATCAAACGTTTGAAACAGAATCACAGGAAAAGACGCCTTTGTAGCTTTCATTTGAATGGTCACACTTGATTTACACACGCACACAATCACACACGATTTCAACCACGGACTGAAAAGTTTGAAACAGTACCGTAGGCCTTTGTAGCTTTTAGTTGAATGGTCACACATTTAGGAATTCATCCACGGACTCAAAAGTTTGAAACAGAATCACAGGAAAGTAGGCCTGTATAACTTTCATTTTTCTGGTAGCTCAAGCACAGGGAGCAGAGGAGCCAAATTTGACCTTTACGCGTTCGATCTTCGATCTGTTGTTTACGAGTCTGTTTTTCGCCCCAGCGGAACCCCAAGCGTAATCGGGGCTTTCCGTTGGGTAACCGCAGATTGCTGACTGTGGGCGCCACAAAATCGTTACGCAGTAATAAGAGAGACAAGGGAGGAAACAGATTTGAGCCTAATTTTTGATCCCCGATCACACGCTTATGATTCAATAAAAAGTTCTGATTTTCGGCATGTAGCTTTATATGGACAATCTCTGGATAGCTTTTCAACAATTTCGATGAAGAGATCCATTAAACACTCCTTTCGGTGATCGCACTTTGTGGCGTTCAAAGTTGACTTTCGTAGGATGTGGACCGCAACATACTGGTGACGGAAATGCGTCATACGAGAGGTGTGCGCATGACCGGAAGCCTTTGGCATGAGTTTATTCATCTGAACATGTTAGCGTCTTTTCCACGAAAACATGCCATCTTTTCCGGAATATCTTCGATCAGTGCCATTCGGTGATTGTTTTAGTCCGCTAGGTGAATATTGTGAATAATGTGAATTTTATAAAGGTCTGCGAAGGAAACAGGCAAGCTCGATAAAATGTAAAGGACGTGGTGGAATTCGAATCCTTGTGGAATCAGGGCATGTCTGATGCAAGGTGAGAAGTTTTCACGCCTCTTGTGGCCCATGCTCTTGTGGTCCGTCTAAGCTTTTAATGTCAAGCTGATTGAAACTTCTGTTAAAACCCATATGATTGTTTAGGCTAAGCTGTAGATGAATTCAGGGCCACTTCTTGCGTTGACACTTAAGAAAAATATTATCTGTGAGTAGCACTGTATACGTTCTCAGTTTCTTCGCATGCAATGAGCTTCACTAGACGACGTTATAATATTTTCCTCATTCTCAACGCGTTTCATTTTAAATCTCCCTCCGCTCCGATCAGCTGCCGTGTTGTTTTGAATTTTAAACGGTTGGCGTAACTTCCGTTTTATTGACGGCATGTCACTTTCGGAGTTTTTACTTCCGTCACCAGTATGTTGCGGTCCACATCCAACGAATCACGTGGTATTATGTTTCTTCCCTTGTCTCTTTTTCTTCACGGCACTTCGTGCCTCGCTCGGAAAGCTTACGCTTTCCGGAAAGCGCCGATCACGCTTGGGGTCCCGCTGGGGGAAAAACTTGAAAACAACAGATCGAATAACCGTTATTCGATATAACGCAAGACACAGCGCGCGTATAAAGCTCAAAGATCGAACGCGTATTAGGTCAAATTTGGCTCCTCTGCTCCCTGTGGCTCAAGTTTTAAACAGTACCTTGTAAAATTCATTAATAATTCATAACAGTTATGACCAATAAACAGGCAGTATTTGAGTCACATGTATACCTTTGTAAATTAAACTCCAATAGGCCACTTCGAAAAATACCATAATACTCTTTAAAGTGCAGGTTTGGGTGATGCTTGATGTAAGCCTGATTTTTCCAATTTCTTTTGTTTTCAGCACGAACTGCACGTGCTATGCTTAAACTTCTTGCAAATTTGCATACGGTGTACATTTGTATACGAACACACAATGCTATGTCCCAGCATTCCCACATGTACTATGAATTCTATTGTGCCATTCTAACAAAGGAGACTTGAATAATTACACCCCGGTGAGGCTGAGCCTGCACATAAAAGATTATTATGGTATTTTTAGAAATGGGCTATACAAATCAACTGAGTTGATTTATTAAACGGTAGAATAGGCCATTTCCGAGTTGAAAGGTTTCGCACCTAGCCTCGCTTTGATAGAGAGGCTAAAGGCAACTAGGAAATGACCTATTAACTTTTGATACAAACACCTGCTCATTAGCAGCGGTTACACGTTGCAACTTTTACCTAGGTAAATTTGAAATAACAATAGCTGCGGCACGAATAAGCATGCAGCGGCTATTGTTAATTCAAATTAAGCGTGCAGCTGCTATTGTTATTTCAAATTTACCTAGGTAAAAGTTGCAACGTGTAACCGCGGCTATTGTTTCATTTCACAAGTACGATAAAATATTCGCGTCTTACGTTATGGTACAGATCTCCCGCTCATATTTTATCTACTACATATAAACGTTGGCCTTTGTAGCTTTCATTTGAATGGTCACACATTTAGCAATTCCTCCACGGACTCACACGTTTGAATTAGTAACACCGACTCAGGTCACTCAGTAGTTCACAGGAAAGTTCACCTTCGTAGCGTTCAATTGGATGGTGACACGTTTATGTCATCCATGGACTAAAACGTTTGAAACAGTATCAGAGGGTAGTAGGCCTTTGTAGCTTTCGATTGAATGGTCACACGTTTAGGATTTATTCTCGGACCCAAAAGTTTGAAACACTACCACAACAAAGTATGCCTTTCTTGTTTGCATTTGAATGGTCACACATTTAGGACTTATTCACGGGCTCAAAAGTTTGAAACACTGCCACAGGAAAGTAGGCCTTGGTGGCTTTCATTTTAAGGATTTCATGCACGGACTCAAACGTTTGAAACAGTACCACAGGATAATACGCCTTCGTAGCTTTCAATTGGATGGTCATACATTTAAGATTTCATCCATGGAATCAAGAGTTTGAAACAATAACAAAGTATGCTTTTGAAGCTTTAATTTAAACTGTTTAACTGTTTAAAGTTTTTTAAAAAATAGCATCTCATCCACGGAATCAAAAGTTGGAAACAGTACCATTTATATGTAGGAGAGTGCGCCATTGTAGCTTTCATTAGAATGATCAAACATTTAGGATTTATCCACGGACTCAAAAGTTGGTAACACTACCACAGAAAAGTAGGCCTTGGTAGCTTTCATTTGAATGGTCGCATATTTAAGATTTCATCCACAGACTCAAACGTTTGAAACAGTACCACAGGATAATACGCCTTCGTAGCTTTTCTTTGAATGGTCACACATTTAGGATTTCATTCACGGGATTACAATTTTGAAACAGTACGATATAAGGCAAAACGTTTGAAACAGATCCGTAGGAAAGTACGCCTTTATAGCTTTCATTGGAATGGTCACACACTAAGGATTTCAACCACGGACTGAAAAGTTTGAAACAGTACCATGGGAAAGTAGGCCTTTGTAGCTTTCATTGGAATAGTCACACACTAAGGATTTCAACAACGGACTGAAAAGTTTGAAACAATAACATGGGAAAGTAGACCTTTGTAGCTCTTATTTGAATAGTCACACACTAAGGATTTCAACAACGGACTGAAAAGTTTGAAACAGTACCATGGGAAAGTAGGCCTTTGTAGCTTTCATTTGAATAGTCACACACTAAGGATTTCAACAACGGACTGAAAAGTTTGAAACAGTACCATGGAAAAGTAGGCCTTTGTAGTTTTCATTTTAATAATATACATGCAAAAATTTCTGCATTCTGATTGGCTGAGAGAATGTCAATTAATCCCAAACAGTGCAAAAAGGTGAAATTGAGTGCAAAAAGTTGAAATTAAAATGATTGACAGTTAGGATAGCTGAACAGATTTCGAGCCATGCAGAAACAAAATGGCGGACACAAATTAAACAAGATTCAAACAGTATAACGGAATTTTAATAGAAAGTCTTGAAAGAAAACTGATTCAAAATACGAAAACAGACAAAAGTTCTAATTACTGAGAAATACTAGGAGATTTGAGAAAAAAAGGACACGAGTACAAGTCAACAAAGAAAACGAAGCGGAGAATCAATGAGGCGCCTACGAAAATCCGTGATGAATTTTACGCTGGAGTTAAAACAAATGCTAACCTAAGAATCTAATTAAACAATATAATTACAATAGACAATAACTGTTTACGTTTAAAATAGAAAGAATAAACTGTTCAAGTATCGGGAGTTAAGGAGCTGCCAAAGTGGTTTAAAGGCCTCTAGCTTGAAAGAAATGTCCACCCATTACAAGAAGAAAGCAAAAAGGCGCCATAAAAGCATCTAAATCTAACCTCGGTAATGTCCTGTGGAGCAAATGAACTTAGACCTGTGATTAAACATTCTCCTGTGCTGACAAAAAACCGTTTGGAAGCTTTCACCTCGTTGTTTTAGCTTTCAAAGTCGTCAAGAGCGTTGACTGAAGACTTTTCCGATCCAGCGTAAATAACTGAATAAACAAAACGGCGGCAGCGTACGTCAAAACCTTTCAACAATACCAGTCTGCGGATAAGAGCAAAACCATGGCGATGTCTATGTTTTGCTTCATTCTTTTACAAAGTTTCTAACAGTGCCTAAGAAAGACGAAAAACTTGTGATGCAGTTCTTGTAGAGAGTGCATGAATATTCACGCATGAATTCACCTGTCAAAATTTCGACCAATCTGAAGTGGAGTAATCGAAGCGTGGCAAAGTGAATTTTTGTAACGAAAACAATCGCAGCGTGACAGAAATTTTTGCATGTATATTATTAACAAGTAATCACATGATTATTCTCAAGCGGCGAGTGCAATTTGTGGTCTTTGAAAAATTTACGAGTGCTCATTTATTCCAAATTGCACTCGAAATCATGTGATTACCTATACGAATAGTCACACACTAAGGATTTCAACCAGGGACTGAAAAGTTTGAAACAGTACCATGGGATAGTAGGCCTTTGTAGCTTTCATTTGAATAGTCACACACTGGGATTTCAACAACGGACTGAAAAGTTTGAAACAGTACCATGGGATAGTAGGCCTTTGTATCTTTCATTTGAATAGTCACACACTAAGGATTTCAACAACGGACTGAAAAGTTTGAAACAGTACCATGGGAAAGTAGGCCTTTGTAGTTTTCATTTGAATAGTCACACACTAAGGATTTCAACCACGGACTGAAAAGTTTGAAACAGTACCATGGGAAAGTAGGCCTTTGTAGTTTTCATTTGGATGGTGATACATTTTGGATTTCATCCGCGCACTCCCACGGAATAAAAATTTTGAAACACTACCATAGGAAAGTATGCCTTTGTAGTTTTTATTTGAATGGTCAACATTTAGGATTTGCTGCTCGGACTGAAATGTTTAAAACAGTATCATAAGAAAATATGCCTTTGTAGCTTTCGATGGGATGGTCACACACGCAAGTTTTCATCACGGAATTAAAAGTTTAAAACAACAGCATAGAACGCTTTTATTGCTGCGGAACGAGCGTAGCGAGTGAGCAGCAACATAATCAGGATTTAAGAGAAATATATGAGAAAAAAATATAAGCTACGAAAAATCTCGATTTGATCGCTTTTTACCAGAATTCACTGCGCCACGCACACATTTTGGGCCAGAATTCACTGCGCCACGAACAATAGCCTCGCTTGCTGCTTCAAGCTGTTGGCTGCGAGATTTGTAATATTTTGGTCCAACATGTACCAGTCGTAATCGGAACTGAAGTGTCGAAGACTACCGCGAGTTGAGCGAGGACTGTGAGGCATGGTGATAGGACCGTTGGATAGCAAAGATTTTCGAAGATTGTACAGAATAAAAGAAAATTTATTTTGAAATCACTCCGACAGCGGTCGATGAGACTTAGCTGAGCGCGTGGGGACGCGAAACCTGAGCTGAGCGCGTGGAGACGCGAACACGATACGGCTAGCTAGTAACGCAAAATATATTCATTATCAATAATTAAGTTAAACCTAAATTTTCACACCTTCCTCGTGGTGAACGCGTCCTTTGCTCAACAATATTCTACAGACATTGCAAGAACTTGATGCGTGAATTACAAAACAAAATTAGTCTTATCAGCTGGAGTTTCGGTTACATTTGCTTTGCTTTCCCTCAAAAAACGAAAGAGAAAATTCTGTAATACCAGCGAGGCGATAAAACAGCATTATTACAACAAATTTACCGCAGCAATTACTATCTTTTGGATACACTAGTTTTATTATAAAATCATACATTACATTGCATGAGACAATCAATGAATCTATGGTCAACTTAAAACTGAATATGTGATTCCTTGGAATAAACTGCAAATATATCATTGCTGCGGAACGAGCGTAGCGAGTGAGCAGCAACATAATCAGGATTTAAGAGAAATATATGAGAAAAAAATATAAGCTACGAAAAATCTCGATTTGATCGCTTTTTACCAGAATTCACTGCGCCACGCACACATTTTGGGCCAGAATTCACTGCGCCACGCACACATTTTGGGCCAGAATTTACTGCGCCACGCACACATTTTGGGCCAGAATTCACTGCGCCACGAACAATAGCCTCGCTTGCTGCTTCAAGCTGTTGGCTGCGAGATTTGTAATATTTTGGTCCAACATGTGCCAGTCGTAATCGGAACTGAAGTGTCGAAGACTACCGCGAGTTGAGCGAGGACTGTGAGGCATGGTGATAGGACCGTTGGATAGCAAAGATTTTCGAAGATTGTACGGAATAAAAGACAAATTTATTTTGAAATCACTCCGACAGCGGTCGATGAGACTGAGCTGAGCGCGTGGGGACGCGAAACCTGAGCTGAGCGCGTGGAGACGCGAACACGATACGGCTAGCTAGTAACGCAACATATATTCATTATCAATAATTAAGTTAAACCTAAATTTTCACACCTTCCTCGTGGTGAACGCGTCCTTTGCTCAACAATATTCTACAGACATTGCAAGAACTTGATGCGTGAATTACAAAACAAAATTAGTCTTATCAGCTGGAGTTTTCGTCGATTCATCCCGGTTACATTTGCTTTGCCTCCCCTCAAAAAACGAAAGAGAAAATTCTGTTATACCAGCGAGGCGATAAAACAGCATTATTACAACAAATTCACCGCAGCAATTACTATCTTTTGGATACACTAGTTGATAGTCTCTAATTGCTGCGGAACGAGCGCAGCGAGTGAGCAGGAAATTAATTAACATAATCAGGATTTAAGAGAAATATATGAGAAAAATATATTAAGCTAGGAAAAATCTCGAATTGATCGCTTTTTACCAGAATTCACTGCGCCACGAACACATTTTGGGCCAGAATGCACTGCGTTACGAACATTTTGGGCCAGAATGCACTGCGCCACGAGCAATAGCCTCGCTTGTTGGCTGCGAGATTTGTAATATTTTGGTCCAACATGTCCCAGACGAAATCGGAACTGAAGTGTCGAAGACTACCGCGAGTTGAGCGAGGACTGTGAGGCATGGTGATAGGACCGTTGGATTGCAAAGATTTTCGAAGATTGTACGGAATAAAAGACAAATTTATTTTGAAATCACTCCGACAGCGGTCGATGAGACTTAGCTGAGCGCGTGGGGACGCGAAACCTGAGCTGAGCGCGTGGGGACGCGAACACGATACGGCTAGCTAGTAACGCAACATATTCATTATTAATAATTAAGTTAAATCTAAATTTTCACACCTTCCTCGTGGTGAACGCGTCCTTTGCTCAACAATATTCTACAGACATTGCAAGAACTTGATGCGTGAATTACAAAACAGAATTAGTCTTATCAGCTGGAGTTTTCGTCGATTCATCCCGGTTACATTTGCTTTGCTTCCCCTTCAAAAAAACGAAAGAGAAAATTCTGTAATACCAGCGAGGCGATAAAACAGCATTATTACAACAAATTTACCGCAGCAATTACTATCTTTTGGATACACTAGTAACTAGTTATATATACACAGTAAGAAATTATATTACAATGAAAATAACTAATCATATATACACACGCAAAAAGCCGGAAATTAACTACAATAAAAAATTGACATGATATTTATCATAAAAGAAGGCAATCAAGCTCTTACGAAAGATTGACAAGGTGTTCGACACCCTGATATTGAGAGGTAATTCATACCACTGTCGGCAAACCCAAATAAAAAAGGAATTAAGGTGGCTCGACTGGGTTTTTTGGCGACATAACATCCCAACTTTGAACGGCTGATAGTTTACTGTCTGAGATCGGTCAGGCAAGCTGCTTCACACATAAACTAGAGATGAAATGAACTTTCCAAAAAAGTAGATTTCATTGACATCAGTGTTACCATAACAACGATCTGATGACGTCATGGTTTTTGCATATTAGTAATTTTCTCAACATCTAGAGCTAAACTTTTAAAACGACTGTATGCCTCTTATAGTCTAGCTGTATGTCTTCAAGACTGCAAAGTTTGAAAAAATTCTATGAGAGCGTTTTCGAAGAAAATCGAGTTGAATATTTTCCATCAAAAATTTAAAAATTCGCATTACTTTCTGTTATTTCGTCGATGCCAGCGTTTTCCTGACAAATTGAAACAATATTTTCACCATATATTATTCATGTGCCATAAAACTACATTCCCTGAAGGTTTCATCCTGTTTGCTTCACTAGATTTCAGTTGATGTGATCGGAAGCAATGTCTTAAATATGCTCATTTTACTCACAGAGGTAACACTTTTGTTAGGGAAGCGTTTATTTAAAAACTAGTCGATGAAATTTTTTAAAAATCTTTTGATCTAAAGTTGTACATGTAATGCACTATCTCTGCAAATTTCAAGTGCATTGAATCACTTTAAGGGCGCGAAATAAAATTAAAATTATAGGGGACTTTTGCATTCGTCTCCCAAAGTTTCATTGACGTATTATTTGTTGACAGCTGGTTTATTTGAGGACTTTCTCTTTTGTCTACATTCTACATATTTGTGCGCTTTTGAAACAACACGTTTGCCATGCCTGCATGCTCCAAAGCGATCGTGAAAATTCTTTTCATAGTACAATGACTACAATGGCAATTAACATAAGGCTGCGGTCATGCACATTTATTCAAATTTATTCAAAAGTGCATAAATATGTAAAATGTAGACAAAAGAGAAAGTCCTGAAATAAATCAGCTGTCAACAAATAATACGGCAATGAAACTTTGGAAGACGAATGCAAAAGTCCCCTATACTTTTAATTGTATTTCGCACCCTTAAAATGATTCAATGCACTTGAAATTTGCAGAGATAGTGCATCACATGTACAACTTTAGATCAAAAGATTTAAAAAAAATTTCATCGACTAGTTTTTAAATAAAAGCTTCCCTAACAAAAATGTTACTTCTCTGAGTAAAATGAGCATATTTAAGACATTGCTTCCGATCACATCAACTGAAATCTAGTGAAGCAAACAGGATGAAACCTTCAGGGAATGTAGTTTTATGGCATATGAATAATATATGGTGAAAATATTGTTTCAATTTGTCAGGAAAGCGCTGGCATCGACGAAATAACAGAAAATAATGCGAATTTTTAAATTTGATGGAAAATATTCAACTCAATTTTATTCGAAAACGCTCTCATAGAATTTTTTTAAACTTTGCAGTCTTGAAGACATACATCTAGACTACAAGAGGCATACAATCGTTTTAAAAGTTTAGCTCTAGATGTTGAGAAAATTACTAATATGCAAAATACATGACGTCATAGATCGTTGTTATGGCAACACCGATGTCAATCAAATATACTTTTTTGGAAAGTTTATTTCATCTCTAGTATATGTGTGAAGCAGCTTGCCTGACCGAGCTCAGACAGTGGAGTATCAGCCGTTCAAAGTTGGGGTATTATGTCGCCAAAAAACCCAGTCGAGCCACCTTAAAACATATTTGAAAGGAACGTCACGTGTTAGATGATCAACGTTTCTCAGCGGCTTGTCGCAAAAGTGAAACGATACATAGTCTAGTCTAAAATATTTAAAGTACATATAGTGTTAAAACACTTAAAAAAGAATATTAAATCATTAATTTCCCTAGATATTGCAAAGGTAATAATTAAATTTCATTTGAATTGTTACACATTTTAGGATCTCATCCACGGAATCAAACGTTTGAAACAGTACCATAGGGAAGAATACCTTTGTAGCTTTTATTTGAATGAGGACAAAGGATTTATCCACGGACTCAAAAGTTGGAAACACTACAGCCCCGGAAAGTAGGCCTTTGTGGTTTTTATTTGAATAAGGACACATTTAGGATTTCATCCATGCACGGTCTCCGCAAATTTTTCAAACAGAATCACAGGAAAGTACGCCTTTGTAGCTTTCGTTTCAATGGTCACACATGTAGGATGTTATCCATAGACTTAAACGTTTGAAACAGTACCACAGCAAAGTACGCCTCCGTAGCTTTCATTTTAATGGTCACACGTTTAGGGACCCAAACGGACTCAAACGTTTGAAACAGTATCATAGGAAAGTAGCTTTCAATTGAATGGTCACACATTTAAGATTTCATGCACGAACACAAACGTTTTGGAAAATATTACGCTTCTGTAGCTTTCATTTGAATGGTTACACATTTAGCATCTCATACACGGAATCAAAAGTTTGAAACACTGAGTACCATAGGGAAGAACACCTTTGTATATAGCTTTTATTTGACTAGGGTCGCATTTACGATTTATCCACGGACTCAACACTTGGAAACACAACCACAGAAAAGTAGGCCTTTGTGGCTTTCATTTGAACATGAATCATATCATAGGAAAGTAGCTTTCAATTGAATGGTCACACATTTAAGATTTCATGCACAAACACAAACGTTTGGAAAATACTACGCTTTTGTAGCTTTCATTTGAATTGTTACACATTTAGCATCTCATACACGGAATCAAAAGTTTGAAACAGTACCATAGGGAAGAGCACCTTTGTATATAGCTTTTATTTGACTAGGGTCGCATTTACGATTTATCCACGGACTCAACACTTGGAAACACAACCACAGAAAAGTAGGCCTTTGTGGCTTTCATTTGAACATGAATCATATCATAGGAAAGTAGCTTTCAATTGAATGGTCACACATTTAAGATTTCATGCACAAACACAAACGTTTGGAAAATACTACGCTTTTGTAGCTTTCATTTGAATTGTTACACATTTAGCATCTCATACACGGAATCAAAAGTTTGAAACAGTACCATAGGGAAGAGCACCTTTGTATATAGCTTTTATTTGACTAGGGCGCATTTACGATTTACCCACGGATCGACTCAACAGTTGGAAACACTACCACAGAAAAGAAGGCCTTTGTAGCTTTCATTTGAATATGGTCACACATTTAGGATTTCATCCAACGGATCACAATTTGAAACAGTAAGTTAGGAGACAACGTCTTTGGACCTTTCATTTCAATGGTAACACACTTAGGATTTCAACCACGTATTGAAAAGTTTGAAACAGTAGCACAAGAAAGTAGGCCTTTGCATTTTTCGTTTGAATGGTCACACATTTAATATTTCATTCACGGACTGAAAAGTTTGAAACAGTAACATAGGAACGTACGCCTTGGTAGCCTTAAGTTTAGTTGAATGGTTATACATTTCGGAATTCATTCACGGAATTATAATTTTGAAACAGTAACACGGACACAATAGTTTAATTTACAGGAAAGTAGGCCTTTGTAGCGTTCAATTGAATGGTCACACATTTAGGATGTCGGCATCCATGGACTAAAACGTTTGAAACAGTACCGCATCAGTCGAAGTAGGCCTTTGTACCTTTCATTCGAATTGTCACACATTCAACGTTTTATCCACGGGCTGTAAATATTGAATATAAAATATTAAATATTAAATACAGCGCGCTGATGACATTCCCCACAGACTTACTTTACAAGCCAAAGACACCAACAAACCCAAACGTATGCCTTTTATTATGACTTTCAATCCTTCACTTCCTCGCATCTCTAACATAATTAATAAACATTATAATTTACTACTCTCTTCTGAACGTTGTAAAAAAGCTTTTAACCATTTGCCGATTAGCGTGGATTTTGGTTTCAGTTTTATAACTTTTCAGTGAGGTTTTCTGTTTATATTTTCTGTCCTCCAGTTTTGACGTCGACTAACCTTAAACTCCACAAAACAAAAGCACTGAAAACACTTTTATACAAGAGAAATTGAACCCTTGATCAATTTTCAATCCTGGGTTAGTGTTAATCGGCTTTCGAACAACCCGGCCCAGACGCTGCCCTAATCTCCGTGATATACTAGTTTCAGCTAAACTCCCTTCTAACTCTACTAACCCCCATCCCCAACTCCCTTGTGGTTCTTTCCGTTGCGGAAAGAACTGCGCTACTTGCCCCTACATTTCTGACGGACTTACTAACTATACTTTCTTCTCTACCGGTGAAACGCGTACTATCAAATCTAACCTGACCTGTGACACTAAAAATTTAATCTACATGATTCAATGTAACCGCTGTAATTTACAATATATTGGAGAGACTAAACGACGTTTAAAAGACAGATTTAATGAACACCGCCGTACTATAGATAATCCTAACACCAAGTCTAAACCTACTACAGCCGCTGAACATTTTCTCTCCTCTCCTAATCACACTGCTAATGACATGCAACTAATCCCCATTGAAAAAAATTTTTTCTAACCGAGACTCAATACGTAAGGCCAAAGAAGCTTTTTTAATTTCAAAAGGCAGAACACTTGTTCCTCACGGCCTCAACATTCGCGAAGAAATATACTAATTATTCACTATTGTATTAGTTTCCTTTCGTTGTTTTCTGTATATTTTTCATTATCAGCTATTTTTATTTCTATCTATCACTGTTATTTTTCTAGGCGTAGCCCTACGTATTTCCTTTGTTACGTATACATGTCAACTGTATCTGAAGAAGGCTGGTTTGGCCCGCCGAAATATAGTACACCTTTTAAATTTGTATCTACGTTGTATCGGTCCTTGCTTCTATAGCCAGTTTATTTCACTTGTTAAACCGATCAGATCACTATTGATCCAACGTATACCAGCAGGATTGTCGTCCACGGTTACGTGCTTGAACTTCTCATGTAAATATTGAAAACGTGCCAAAGCAAAGTACGCCTTGGTAGCTTTCATTTCAATGATCACACGTTTAGGTTTTTATCCACGGACTGTTAATTTTGAAAAGGAACAACCGCATTTGTAGCTTTCATTTGAATGGTTCCACATTCAGGATTGACCTAGCTTTTATTGGCTTTCATTTGATTTGTCGCATATTGAGGATTACATATACGATCTGAACTTAGAACCACTACCATGGGAAAGTGTTACTTTACATGTGTTTTGGTCACACGGTTTAGTATTTCATCCATAGACTCAAGATTTACAATCAGTACCACAAAACTAAACAGCTTTTGTAACTTTTATTTGTAAATATCTTAAAAAGAATATTTTGTCAAAGCCTCAGCGTTTTACAAATGTTTTTTTTTTTGTTTATTTATTTCAAGATAACTTTTAAGCGGAGATTTAAGTCTGCAAGACGGTTGTATGAATCCGTAAAGAAATCATCCTTCTATATTAAACAATTGTTGAAAGAAAAAAAAAACAACCCAGAGGTAAAAATAATACGATTGTTTTGTCTTTGCAAACTAGAAACAAGCTAAAAGCTATTGCAAAGTTTACGAACTCTGTTTACGCCGAGGATTTGAACTTTATTTCGGAATGAAATTTAGAATTTTCCCATATTCTTTGCAACATTAAAATTGACTGTATTTGGTATGATTTGGTTCTTACTCTCACGTCCGTGGCCACAAAATCTTATTTTATATTGAAATGAAAGCTTTTTTTAACAGTTGTTCTTGTGGGAGAGTATGTGTGCCTGTTTAAAACAGCTTCTAAGCTAAGTTTAAGAAACGATCCGCATAAGAAGGAAAGTGCTGAACGGCAATGCACGATGGCATGTCAACTTTTTTCATTGTTACAACTAGTGATCTCATTGGTCAAGACTCAAAAACCGCTAAAAAGTTAAGGTTCAAAGTGCATTTTGTCTAATTTTTTAAGGTTTCAAGTAATTTGAGACCCAATCGCACAACATGTAATTTTTAAAAGATATTGTATTTGGGGAACTTCATCAAAGAAGCAAAATTATTAGCTATTGTCTTCTGCTATTCTGATTGGTTAAGCACGAACATTTCCTAAAATTTATTTCACTCAAATGGATTTTCTTAATTTTTATAATGAAATAAAATTATGGACCATCATCCCCCTCCTCTATTCTTAAAATCAAAGATATTCTATGTGGGAAAGAGCCAATGCTCAGCAGAACAATGAAGTTTACGGTATTTCTTTTGTGGAGCATTACTTAATTGGGCACCATTGGGTGCCCAGGGTTGGAAGCAGAGGCATGCTTATAACATTATCAATAATAGCATTTTTATACAACACACAAAGTTAATTTATGTTTGCATTCTTCTTTCGAACAGCACATTCTGTTGGAAAGTCTCAAAAAAGCACTGGCCTCTGCTTGGAAACTGAGTTACTGGACTTCACTGCTGGTACGAAATGTTAAAAAGATTAGACATTTGCTACTGGGGAAAACTGATGATGAGAAAGGCACGCTTTATAAGATCAAGACTAGACCCACGTACAACAGTCGACTGCTAAAGAAAAAGACACCTACAAGATCAGAAAAAAATATACAGCTTGCAACATTTTTCTCCGAGTTATAACAGATTTAGAAAAGAATTCAAGGCCATAATAAAATACTTCAAAATAAGCCTTTAAGAAAAGTTTTAATAGACAATAATAGTAGACAGGACCCAGACAGTAATAAACTGCCGTTAAGCCTTTGCTGGTTTTTACGGCCAAACATTGTGTCTGACTACTTCAATGCTAAAACTTGGTTTTATCCCCCACCCTTCTCCCACTGCCAGCGGCGGAGGGGGATGGGGAGGGGGAAAGGAACTTTCCCCCACCCTTCTCCCACTGCCAGCGGCGGAGGGGGATGGGGAGGGGGAAAGGAACTTTCCCCCACCCTTCTCCCACTGCCAGCGGCAGAGGGGGATGGGGAGGGGGAAAGGAACTTTCCCCCACCCTTCTCCCACTGCCAGCGGCAGAGGGGGATGGGGAGGGGGAAAGGAACTTTCCCCCACCCTTCTCCCACTGCCAGCGGCAGAGGGGGATGGGGAGGGGGAAAGGAACTTTCCCCCACCCTTCTCCCACTGCCAGCGGCAGAGGGGGATGGGGAGGGGGAAAGGAACTTTCCCCCACCCTTCTCCCACTGCCAGCGGCAGAGGGGGATGGGGAGGGGGAAAGGAACTTTCCCCCACCCTTCTCCCACTGCCAGCGGCAGAGGGGGATGGGGAGGGGGAAAGGAACTTTCCCCCACCCTTCTCCCACTGCCAGCGGCAGAGGGGGATGGGGAGGGGGAAAGGAACTTTCCCCCACCCTTCTCCCACTGCCAGCGGCAGAGGGGGATGGGGAGGGGGAAAGGAACTTTCCCCCACCCTTCTCCCACTGCCAGCGGCAGAGGGGGATGGGGAGGGGGAAAGGAACTTTCCCCCACCCTTCTCCCACTGCCAGCGGCAGAGGGGGATGGGGAGGGGGAAAGGAACTTTCCCCCACCCTTCTCCCACTGCCAGCGGCAGAGGGGGATGGGGAGGGGGAAAGGAACTTTCCCCCACCCTTCTCCCACTGCCAGCGGCAGAGGGGGATGGGGAGGGGGAAAGGAACTTTCCCCCACCCTTCTCCCACTGCCAGCGGCAGAGGGGGATGGGGAGGGGGAAAGGAACTTTCCCCCACCCTTCTCCCACTGCCAGCGGCAGAGGGGGATGGGGAGGGGGAAAGGAACTTTCCCCCACCCTTCTCCCACTGCCAGCGGCAGAGGGGGATGGGGAGGGGGAAAGGAACTTTCCCCCACCCTTCTCCCACTGCCAGCGGCAGAGGGGGATGGGGAGGGGGAAAGGAACTTTCCCCCACCCTTCTCCCACTGCCAGCGGCAGAGGGGGATGGGGAGGGGGAAAGGAACTTTCCCCCACCCTTCTCCCACTGCCAGCGGCAGAGGGGGATGGGGAGGGGGAAAGGAACTTTCCCCCACCCTTCTCCCACTGCCAGCGGCAGAGGGGGATGGGGAGGGGGAAAGGAACTTTCCCCCACCCTTCTCCCACTGCCAGCGGCAGAGGGGGATGGGGAGGGGGAAAGGAACTTTCCCCCACCCTTCTCCCACTGCCAGCGGCAGAGGGGGATGGGGAGGGGGAAAGGAACTTTCCCCCACCCTTCTCCCACTGCCAGCGGCAGAGGGGGATGGGGAGGGGGAAAGGAACTTTCCCCCACCCTTCTCCCACTGCCAGCGGCAGAGGGGGATGGGGAGGGGGAAAGGAACTTTCCCCCACCCTTCTCCCACTGCCAGCGGCAGAGGGGGATGGGGAGGGGGAAAGGAACTTTCCCCCACCCTTCTCCCACTGCCAGCGGCAGAGGGGGATGGGGAGGGGGAAAGGAACTTTCCCCCACCCTTCTCCCACTGCCAGCGGCAGAGGGGGATGGGGAGGGGGAAAGGAACTTTCCCCCACCCTTCTCCCACTGCCAGCGGCAGAGGGGGATGGGGAGGGGGAAAGGAACTTTCCCCCACCCTTCTCCCACTGCCAGCGGCAGAGGGGGATGGGGAGGGGGAAAGGAACTTTCCCCCACCCTTCTCCCACTGCCAGCGGCAGAGGGGGATGGGGAGGGGGAAAGGAACTTTCCCCCACCCTTCTCCCACTGCCAGCGGCAGAGGGGGATGGGGAGGGGGAAAGGAACTTTCCCCCACCCTTCTCCCACTGCCAGCGGCAGAGGGGGATGGGGAGGGGGAAAGGAACTTTCCCCCACCCTTCTCCCACTGCCAGCGGCAGAGGGGGATGGGGAGGGGGAAAGGAACTTTCCCCCACCCTTCTCCCACTGCCAGCGGCAGAGGGGGATGGGGAGGGGGAAAGGAACTTTCCCCCACCCTTCTCCCACTGCCAGCGGCAGAGGGGGATGGGGAGGGGGAAAGGAACTTTCCCCCACCCTTCTCCCACTGCCAGCGGCAGAGGGGGATGGGGAGGGGGAAAGGAACTTTCCCCCACCCTTCTCCCACTGCCAGCGGCAGAGGGGGATGGGGAGGGGGAAAGGAACTTTCCCCCACCCTTCTCCCACTGCCAGCGGCAGAGGGGGATGGGGAGGGGGAAAGGAACTTTCCCCCACCCTTCTCCCACTGCCAGCGGCAGAGGGGGATGGGGAGGGGGAAAGGAACTTTCCCCCACCCTTCTCCCACTGCCAGCGGCAGAGGGGGATGGGGAGGGGGAAAGGAACTTTCCCCCACCCTTCTCCCACTGCCAGCGGCAGAGGGGGATGGGGAGGGGGAAAGGAACTTTCCCCCACCCTTCTCCCACTGCCAGCGGCAGAGGGGGATGGGGAGGGGGAAAGGAACTTTCCCCCACCCTTCTCCCACTGCCAGCGGCAGAGGGGGATGGGGAGGGGGAAAGGAACTTTCCCCCACCCTTCTCCCACTGCCAGCGGCAGAGGGGGATGGGGAGGGGGAAAGGAACTTTCCCCCACCCTTCTCCCACTGCCAGCGGCAGAGGGGGATGGGGAGGGGGAAAGGAACTTTCCCCCACCCTTCTCCCACTGCCAGCGGCAGAGGGGGATGGGGAGGGGGAAAGGAACTTTCCCCCACCCTTCTCCCACTGCCAGCGGCAGAGGGGGATGGGGAGGGGGAAAGGAACTTTCCCCCACCCTTCTCCCACTGCCAGCGGCAGAGGGGGATGGGGAGGGGGAAAGGAACTTTCCCCCACCCTTCTCCCACTGCCAGCGGCAGAGGGGGATGGGGAGGGGGAAAGGAACTTTCCCCCACCCTTCTCCCACTGCCAGCGGCAGAGGGGGATGGGGAGGGGGAAAGGAACTTTCCCCCACCCTTCTCCCACTGCCAGCGGCAGAGGGGGATGGGGAGGGGGAAAGGAACTTTCCCCCACCCTTCTCCCACTGCCAGCGGCAGAGGGGGATGGGGAGGGGGAAAGGAACTTTCCCCCACCCTTCTCCCACTGCCAGCGGCAGAGGGGGATGGGGAGGGGGAAAGGAACTTTCCCCCACCCTTCTCCCACTGCCAGCGGCAGAGGGGGATGGGGAGGGGGAAAGGAACTTTCCCCCACCCTTCTCCCACTGCCAGCGGCAGAGGGGGATGGGGAGGGGGAAAGGAACTTTCCCCCACCCTTCTCCCACTGCCAGCGGCAGAGGGGGATGGGGAGGGGGAAAGGAACTTTCCCCCACCCTTCTCCCACTGCCAGCGGCAGAGGGGGATGGGGAGGGGGAAAGGAACTTTCCCCCACCCTTCTCCCACTGCCAGCGGCAGAGGGGGATGGGGAGGGGGAAAGGAACTTTCCCCCACCCTTCTCCCACTGCCAGCGGCAGAGGGGGATGGGGAGGGGGAAAGGAACTTTCCCCCACCCTTCTCCCACTGCCAGCGGCAGAGGGGGATGGGGAGGGGGAAAGGAACTTTCCCCCACCCTTCTCCCACTGCCAGCGGCAGAGGGGGATGGGGAGGGGGAAAGGAACTTTCCCCCACCCTTCTCCCACTGCCAGCGGCAGAGGGGGATGGGGAGGGGGAAAGGAACTTTCCCCCACCCTTCTCCCACTGCCAGCGGCAGAGGGGGATGGGGAGGGGGAAAGGAACTTTCCCCCACCCTTCTCCCACTGCCAGCGGCAGAGGGGGATGGGGAGGGGGAAAGGAACTTTCCCCCACCCTTCTCCCACTGCCAGCGGCAGAGGGGGATGGGGAGGGGGAAAGGAACTTTCCCCCACCCTTCTCCCACTGCCAGCGGCAGAGGGGGATGGGGAGGGGGAAAGGAACTTTCCCCCACCCTTCTCCCACTGCCAGCGGCAGAGGGGGATGGGGAGGGGGAAAGGAACTTTCCCCCACCCTTCTCCCACTGCCAGCGGCAGAGGGGGATGGGGAGGGGGAAAGGAACTTTCCCCCACCCTTCTCCCACTGCCAGCGGCAGAGGGGGATGGGGAGGGGGAAAGGAACTTTCCCCCACCCTTCTCCCACTGCCAGCGGCAGAGGGGGATGGGGAGGGGGAAAGGAACTTTCCCCCACCCTTCTCCCACTGCCAGCGGCAGAGGGGGATGGGGAGGGGGAAAGGAACTTTCCCCCACCCTTCTCCCACTGCCAGCGGCAGAGGGGGATGGGGAGGGGGAAAGGAACTTTCCCCCACCCTTCTCCCACTGCCAGCGGCAGAGGGGGATGGGGAGGGGGAAAGGAACTTTCCCCCACCCTTCTCCCACTGCCAGCGGCAGAGGGGGATGGGGAGGGGGAAAGGAACTTTCCCCCACCCTTCTCCCACTGCCAGCGGCAGAGGGGGATGGGGAGGGGGAAAGGAACTTTCCCCCACCCTTCTCCCACTGCCAGCGGCAGAGGGGGATGGGGAGGGGGAAAGGAACTTTCCCCCACCCTTCTCCCACTGCCAGCGGCAGAGGGGGATGGGGAGGGGGAAAGGAACTTTCCCCCACCCTTCTCCCACTGCCAGCGGCAGAGGGGGATGGGGAGGGGGAAAGGAACTTTCCCCCACCCTTCTCCCACTGCCAGCGGCAGAGGGGGATGGGGAGGGGGAAAGGAACTTTCCCCCACCCTTCTCCCACTGCCAGCGGCAGAGGGGGATGGGGAGGGGGAAAGGAACTTTCCCCCACCCTTCTCCCACTGCCAGCGGCAGAGGGGGATGGGGAGGGGGAAAGGAACTTTCCCCCACCCTTCTCCCACTGCCAGCGGCAGAGGGGGATGGGGAGGGGGAAAGGAACTTTCCCCCACCCTTCTCCCACTGCCAGCGGCAGAGGGGGATGGGGAGGGGGAAAGGAACTTTCCCCCACCCTTCTCCCACTGCCAGCGGCAGAGGGGGATGGGGAGGGGGAAAGGAACTTTCCCCCACCCTTCTCCCACTGCCAGCGGCAGAGGGGGATGGGGAGGGGGAAAGGAACTTTCCCCCACCCTTCTCCCACTGCCAGCGGCAGAGGGGGATGGGGAGGGGGAAAGAACTTTCCCCCACCCTTCTCCCCACTGCCAGCGGCAGAGGGGGATGGGGAGGGGGAAAGGAACTTTCCCCCACCCTTCTCCCACTGCCAGCGGCAGAGGGGGATGGGGAGGGGGAAAGGAACTTTCCCCCACCCTTCTCCCACTGCCAGCGGCAGAGGGGGATGGGGAGGGGGAAAGGAACTTTCCCCCACCCTTCTCCCACTGCCAGCGGCAGAGGGGGATGGGGAGGGGGAAAGGAACTTTCCCCCACCCTTCTCCCACTGCCAGCGGCAGAGGGGGATGGGGAGGGGGAAAGGAACTTTCCCCCACCCTTCTCCCACTGCCAGCGGCAGAGGGGGATGGGGAGGGGGAAAGGAACTTTCCCCCACCCTTCTCCCACTGCCAGCGGCAGAGGGGGATGGGGAGGGGGAAAGGAACTTTCCCCCACCCTTCTCCCACTGCCAGCGGCAGAGGGGGATGGGGAGGGGGAAAGGAACTTTCCCCCACCCTTCTCCCACTGCCAGCGGCAGAGGGGGATGGGGAGGGGGAAAGGAACTTTCCCCCACCCTTCTCCCACTGCCAGCGGCAGAGGGGGATGGGGAGGGGGAAAGGAACTTTCCCCCACCCTTCTCCCACTGCCAGCGGCAGAGGGGGATGGGGAGGGGGAAAGGAACTTTCCCCCACCCTTCTCCCACTGCCAGCGGCAGAGGGGGATGGGGAGGGGGAAAGGAACTTTCCCCCACCCTTCTCCCACTGCCAGCGGCAGAGGGGGATGGGGAGGGGGAAAGGAACTTTCCCCCACCCTTCTCCCACTGCCAGCGGCAGAGGGGGATGGGGAGGGGGAAAGGAACTTTCCCCCACCCTTCTCCCACTGCCAGCGGCAGAGGGGGATGGGGAGGGGGAAAGGAACTTTCCCCCACCCTTCTCCCACTGCCAGCGGCAGAGGGGGATGGGGAGGGGAAAGGAACTTTCCCCCACCCTTCTCCCACTGCCAGCGGCAGAGGGGGATGGGGAGGGGGAAAGGAACTTTCCCCCACCCTTCTCCCACTGCCAGCGGCAGAGGGGGATGGGGAGGGGGAAAGGAACTTTCCCCCACCCTTCTCCCACTGCCAGCGGCAGAGGGGGATGGGGGGGGGAAAGGAACTTTCCCCCACCCTTCTCCCACTGCCAGCGGCAGAGGGGGATGGGGAGGGGGAAAGGAACTTTCCCCACCCTTCTCCCACTGCCAGCGGCAGAGGGGGATGGGGAGGGGGAAAGGAACTTTCCCCCACCCTTCTCCCACTGCCAGCGGCAGAGGGGGATGGGGAGGGGGAAAGGAACTTTCCCCCACCCTTCTCCCACTGCCAGCGGCAGAGGGGGATGGGGAGGGGGAAAGGAACTTTCCCCCACCCTTCTCCCACTGCCAGCGGCAGAGGGGGATGGGGAGGGGGAAAGGAACTTTCCCCCACCCTTCTCCCACTGCCAGCGGCAGAGGGGGATGGGGAGGGGGAAAGGAACTTTCCCCCACCCTTCTCCCACTGCCAGCGGCAGAGGGGGATGGGGAGGGGGAAAGGAACTTTCCCCCACCCTTCTCCCACTGCCAGCGGCAGAGGGGGATGGGGAGGGGGAAAGGAACTTTCCCCCACCCTTCTCCCACTGCCAGCGGCAGAGGGGGATGGGGAGGGGGAAAGGAACTTTCCCCCACCCTTCTCCCACTGCCAGCGGCAGAGGGGGATGGGGAGGGGGAAAGGAACTTTCCCCCACCCTTCTCCCACTGCCAGCGGCAGAGGGGGATGGGGAGGGGGAAAGGAACTTTCCCCCACCCTTCTCCCACTGCCAGCGGCAGAGGGGGATGGGGAGGGGGAAAGGAACTTTCCCCCACCCTTCTCCCACTGCCAGCGGCAGAGGGGGATGGGGAGGGGGAAAGGAACTTTCCCCCACCCTTCTCCCACTGCCAGCGGCGGGGATGGGGAGGGGGAAAGGAACTTTCCCCCACCCTTCTCCCACTGCCAGCGGCAGAGGGGGATGGGGAGGGGGAAAGGAACTTTCCCCCACCCTTCTCCCACTGCCAGCGGCAGAGGGGGATGGGGAGGGGGAAAGGAACTTTCCCCCACCCTTTCCCACTGCCAGCGGCAGAGGGGGATGGGGAGGGGGAAAGGAACTTTCCCCCACCCTTCTCCCACTGCCAGCGGCAGAGGGGGATGGGGAGGGGGAAAGGAACTTTCCCCCACCCTTCTCCCACTGCCAGCGGCAGAGGGGGATGGGGAGGGGGAAAGGAACTTTCCCCCACCCTTCTCCCACTGCCAGCGGCAGAGGGGGATGGGGAGGGGGAAAGGAACTTTCCCCCCACCCTTCTCCCACTGCCAGCGGCAGAGGGGGATGGGGAGGGGGAAAGGAACTTTCCCCCACCCTTCTCCCACTGCCAGCGGCAGAGGGGGATGGGGAGGGGGAAAGGAACTTTCCCCCACCCTTCTCCCACTGCCAGCGGCAGAGGGGGATGGGGAGGGGGAAAGGAACTTTCCCCCACCCTTCTCCCACTGCCAGCGGCAGAGGGGGATGGGGAGGGGGAAAGGAACTTTCCCCCACCCTTCTCCCACTGCCAGCGGCAGAGGGGGATGGGGAGGGGGAAAGGAACTTTCCCCCACCCTTCTCCCACTGCCAGCGGCAGAGGGGGATGGGGAGGGGGAAAGGAACTTTCCCCCACCCTTCTCCCACTGCCCAGCGGCAGAGGGGGATGGGGAGGGGGAAAGGAACTTTCCCCCACCCTTCTCCCACTGCCAGCGGCAGAGGGGGATGGGGAGGGGGAAAGGAACTTTCCCCCACCCTTCTCCCACTGCCAGCGGCAGAGGGGGATGGGGAGGGGGAAAGGAACTTTCCCCCACCCTTCTCCCACTGCCAGCGGCAGAGGGGGATGGGGAGGGGGAAAGGAACTTTCCCCCACCCTTCTCCCACTGCCAGCGGCAGAGGGGGATGGGGAGGGGGAAAGGAACTTTCCCCCACCCTTCTCCCACTGCCAGCGGCAGAGGGGGATGGGGAGGGGGAAAGGAACTTTCCCCCACCCTTCTCCCACTGCCAGCGGCAGAGGGGGATGGGGAGGGGGAAAGGAACTTTCCCCCACCCTTCTCCCACTGCCAGCGGCAGAGGGGGATGGGGAGGGGGAAAGGAACTTTCCCCCACCCTTCTCCCACTGCCAGCGGCAGAGGGGGATGGGGAGGGGGAAAGGAACTTTCCCCCACCCTTCTCCCACTGCCAGCGGCAGAGGGGGATGGGGAGGGGGAAAGGAACTTTCCCCCACCCTTCTCCCACTGCCAGCGGCAGAGGGGGATGGGGAGGGGGAAAGGAACTTTCCCCCACCCTTCTCCCACTGCCAGCGGCAGAGGGGGATGGGGAGGGGGAAAGGAACTTTCCCCCACCCTTCTCCCACTGCCAGCGGCAGAGGGGGATGGGGAGGGGAAAGGAACTTTCCCCCACCCTTCTCCCACTGCCAGCGGCAGAGGGGGATGGGGAGGGGGAAAGGAACTTTCCCCCACCCTTCTCCCACTGCCAGCGGCAGAGGGGGATGGGGAGGGGGAAAGGAACTTTCCCCCACCCTTCTCCCACTGCCAGCGGCAGAGGGGGATGGGGAGGGGGAAAGGAACTTTCCCCCACCCTTCTCCCACTGCCAGCGGCAGAGGGGGATGGGGAGGGGGAAAGGAACTTTCCCCCACCCTTCTCCCACTGCCAGCGGCAGAGGGGGATGGGGAGGGGGAAAGGAACTTTCCCCCACCCTTCTCCCACTGCCAGCGGCAGAGGGGGATGGGGAGGGGGAAAGGAACTTTCCCCCACCCTTCTCCCACTGCCAGCGGCAGAGGGGGATGGGGAGGGGGAAAGGAACTTTCCCCCACCCTTCTCCCACTGCCAGCGGCAGAGGGGGATGGGGAGGGGGAAAGGAACTTTCCCCCACCCTTCTCCCACTGCCAGCGGCAGAGGGGGATGGGGAGGGGGAAAGGAACTTTCCCCCCACCCTTCTCCCACTGCCAGCGGCAGAGGGGGATGGGGAGGGGGAAAGGAACTTTCCCCCACCCTTCTCCCACTGCCAGCGGCAGAGGGGGATGGGGAGGGGGAAAGGAACTTTCCCCCACCCTTCTCCCACTGCCAGCGGCAGAGGGGGATGGGGAGGGGGAAAGGAACTTTCCCCCACCCTTCTCCCACTGCCAGCGGCAGAGGGGGATGGGGAGGGGGAAAGGAACTTTCCCCCACCCTTCCGGGGATTAATTTATTCATATTTCAGTGTTCTATTATTGCCTGTACCCATTACTTTTGAGGGATAGGGTGGACTGACAACTTTCGATTTGCAATTTATTTGTATATGGAGTTACAGTGAACCCTGCCATTCCTTTTAGCGAAACGCCAGACTGTTTAGTCTCCTTTTTTCCCGTATGTTCGTCGATTTCGATCTTTCATTTAGCCACCATCATGAATATCACAGCGCGATAAAAAGTAGGGAGAGTACAAAAACTGCTCGGGGGGGGGGGGGGGGGGGGGGGGGGGGGAGGGAAGGGAGGAAGCGGGTAAAATAGGTAGACAGTATTTTTCCGCTCCCCCACACCTCACGATGTAACCCCCAATGCCCGTCCCTGCTGGATTTTTGCACTTTCCCCAGCTTTAACTCGCCTTGAAAAACAAAAATGGCGGGTTGCTCGAACTTGCGATCAATCTCGACTGATCACACGGAAAAATAGGGGACTGCGACAGTCTGCGGAACGCGTTAAAGGGGGCAGGAAAAGTTCCAGTTTTGTTATTGTTCAGAAACGTTGAGAAACCGGGGTTAACGTTCATGCACGTGGGTTGCCTGTGGCTCTTGATACGTTGAGAAACCGGGGTTAACGTTCATGCACGTGGGTTGCCTGTGGCTCTTGATACAAATTACCCCCTTGGTCGGCATCAGATAACATCGGGTGAAGCTGATTTCTGCCCAGCGGTCGCAGTGAAAACAATTGGTTTGTGGGGTTGCTCATTCTCGCGCGGGCGCAGAAATCAGGTTTCACTCGATGTTATTTAATGCTCACCTTCCTAATCAACCTGGAAGCAGAACCGCCTTTTCACGGTTTCTGACGCCATCTTGGTTGGGGGGCAAACACGGCAAAATGTACAGTAAATGTATGGGAAAAATCGGGAGTTTGATACTCGATAATTTGAGGTAGGTTGACATTCTGCAATTTCTATGAATTACAAAGTAAAGACACCTAGCAAAAGATGCAGCCGATCAAATTTGAAGGGTACAGGTTAGCTAAGAAGCGAGAAATCGTATTTTTCGTTTTTCTTACAAATGCTTCTGAATTTCCCGAGAACGGCGCCTCGGTTTTACAAATTTCCCGAGAACGGCGCCTCGGTTTTACAGACAACTATATGAAAATTAAAAATCTTAATTTGCGGCTTTCTTTGGCCCGGGTCAAACGCCGTACTTCACATGACACGAACTCAATTAATTGAGTTCGCCTCATGTGAAGTTCGGCGTTTTACTTAGTTAAGTTCGACTGATTGTATTTGGATCGGCTAGCCGTTCTTCACGGCTGGTGCATCCGTGAAGAACGGCCGAGGTTGAGTTCGGCTGAATTAAGTTCGACGTTTGACTCACCAGGCGACCTTAATGAATTTGAGTCGACCTAAACTGTAATTAGGTTCGGCTCATGTGAAGTACGGCGCTTGTGAGTTAGCGAGACTACATTAGTCAAATTTGATAAGTAAACTCTTTTAGCTGGTATCTTTAAGCCTGGTTTCCATATGATCGTCGGGATCGTCCCGATCGTCCCAGTCGTCTCAAAAAATGTTCAAGCGATTGGGACGATCATATGGAAACACTTCCCGGACGATCGCAGACGATCGCAAACGACCCAGACGATTGGGACGATCGCGATCGCCTGGATAGAACTGTGTTCTATCCGGACGATCGGGGCGATCGTGAAAAATCAGAAGCGATCAAATGGAAACACTCTCAGACGATCGGGACGATCGAGACGATCGAAGTCTATCCCAGAAAGCATCATTCTCGTCACCAGTTTTCGCACCTTCGAGCGAAGAATGCCTTGGAGTAAGCGAATTTACTATTTATGGAAGAGGTACAAAAATACGAGTGCCTGTATAACAAATTTTCGAAAGAGTGCAAAAGCAAGTATACAAGATTGAATTGCTGGAGGAAAATCGGCGAAAAATTTGACTTGGACGTCGCTGAAGCCGAAAGGAAATATAAAAACATTCGGACCGCATATAGCCGATACCTTATACGGCGCAAAATTGAAAGAATAAGCAGATAGCACGCAACGATTAACATCCGCCATTTTGTTTGCGAATCTCGCGCCAAAGTTCTGTTATCGGGCCCAGGAATTTTGCTGACGACCGTGAGCTCCCACTCTTTGGGACGATCGAGGCGATCATTTGGAAACCAGCGATCGCCCCAATCGTCCCAATCGTCCCGATCGTCTCAAAAAAAATTTGAAACAACTGGGACGATCGGGACGATCCGGACGATCATATGGAAACCAGGCTTTAGTTTGTAATTCATAGAAAATGCAGAATGGCAGCCTTCCTCAAATTATCGAGTATCATTTTTCCCATACATTTACTGTAAATTTTCCTGTTTGCCCCCAACCAAGATGGCGTCAGAAACCGTGAAAAGGTCTATTTATTTCATCCGAGAGCATGCAATTTTATGAAGCTGCATTTCTGTTTCGTTTGGTTCACAATTCACCACCAACATGGGAAATAACAAGGCCAAAACAATAGGAGATTGTGTACTAGCTTCATTTGTTGTTTATGGAAGACAGGAAAAAATAGTCATGAGAGCTAACGATTCCTTCATATGCCGTAAAATTAAGCTTCTCTTTCGTAAGTGGAGGGTTCCAGCTGTATAAACTATCAAAATCGTGAAATAAAACGTTTTCCCTACTTCAATGGTACATTGATAGGTGCATGTGACTTATAAAAAGCAGACTAATTACAACTCATGAATATTTCTAAGTTGACTTAATTAACGACAATTATTTACAGTGGAGACTGGTGACTTGTTACCCAGCGTTTGCTGCAATGCGCCATTTTATTAAAGATTCAGTCATTTTACTACAACTAATAGAATCCTTCAGTGTCTTGTTTTTCCAAATAATGGCTATTGTTATTTAAACCTGAATGGTCTTACATATAAGTTTTATCATAACGGTGTTTTTCGATAACATACAGTCAACTCTCTCTTAACGACCACTCTGTTAAGCGACCACCTCCCTTAAGCGACCACTTTGTAAATAACCGTTTTGTTTCTCAGTCAAATACTGTTTAGAAAACTCTCTCTTAAGCGACCACTTCTCAAATTTCTTAAGCGACCGCGACCACTTTCGACGCCAAAAATTTGACCAATTCTTTTGTTTTGTGTTTCCGTTAAGCGACCACCCCCAAGATTGTTACGAAATCCTTGCGAATTCCTTCATGAAAATCTAGGTTTCATGGAGAAGCTATAAAATGCCACGAGGAAAACAGATGCATAGTATTATAATTGGAAGTTTAAGTAAACTGATTTTAAGTGATTTACAACAAGGAATTTCCGGAACACATTTCGAAGTTCAAACGTGCAAGTTTCAAAAACCAAGAATGAATAAGCGAGTAGCGTATTGTAGTTGTAGTATATTGTCTGATTTAGAATAACTTTTCTCAAAGGAGCTTTGTATATTTGCTACATTTAAACTGATAAGGCAATAAATAGTAATAATTAGTGGATCCATGCAGTTTTTGGCTTATTGTCTTGATTTTTCTATTAAGCGACCACCTCCATTAAGCGACCACTTTTTCCTGCACCAAGGGTGGTCGCTTAAGAGAGAGTTGACTGTATCAGCATTGAGCATGTTGTAATAGATTACAGTAGTGTAAGTAATGGATAACATATCAGCATTGAGCATGTTGTAATAGATTACATTGGAGTAAGAAATGGACAGGCAAGCCATTGAAAATATTCATACAGTTTTGCTACGAATATTTTGACTTCTAAAAGAACAATAGCGATTCAGATTATCAGCATTCCTATTAGTGTTCCGTATCAGTGATGCAGTATAGCTGTTTTGTATCAGGATTTACAAACCTTCATAAAGTTTTCATTTCTTTTGTTCTTTTCTTATGTATGTTTATTTGGTTGGTTTATTCTAGGTAATTCATTCTTTGGACCTTTTTTTACAGCTTTAACTAAGAAAATTGCGCGACAAATTAATATTATTCATTCATGACATCAAGGCGATCAAGCATACAAGCGTATATAGCACTTACGTCACTTATTCGACAGTTCACGCTTAAAGGGATGGTTTCACGGTTCGGCGCATGTGCACAGATTAAAATGCTTTACTCGCTTCCTTACCAAGTTTATCGGTTAAAAAAACCTAGTCTGCGTAGCAGGCGTCGGGGAGAAGGGAACTGGGAAGAGAGGGAAAGGACGCCTGCAATAAAGACCCCCCTTTGTTCATTTCAGCGGACGCTGGCGGCCGCAAATTCTGATTGGCTAATTCTCGCTGGGCGGTAAACAAAGTAAATTCAAGCGTGAAGTCATCCATGCGTAAAAACGCGTGCCAGTTTCTGATTGGTGAACATATTGACAGTTGACGTAATTCGATTACAAGGTAATCGGTGGGCGTAATGCAAATAGCCCGGTTCATATAGCAGGCGTTCCTTCCCTTCTCCCCCTCTCCTTTTTCGCGCCCCACCCCCCTCCCCGTTTACGCCTGCCACGCAGGCTAAAAAAACCGCTCACATTTACTTCAATAATCACATACTATAATTAGTCCAAACAAAAGCGAAGGATGACCAAAATTCACAGAAAATTTCAATGGATTACACCGACAAAGTCAA